>FR997831.1:20943583-21543583 GCA_905475405.1 Schrankia costaestrigalis | reverse complement strand
CAACACAAATGTCTTAAAATAAACAATTACAAATTGTTGTTAACGAATATTTTACATAACATAACAGTTTAGAAGTATTTTTACAGGTTAAACAAAGTATTTGAAAACTATTTGTAACTGATTTTACTCAGGTTCAGTTATTGCGTGTCCTACTTATTCTCTTATGGGCCTCTTGTTTGTATTTTTAAAACTTCGCTATCTTCGTTATATCAACATAAGCGAGAGTTGTCTTTAGAAATCAACGAAATCAAAAGCAATCTCTAATAATTACTTACGACATTACAAGAAAATAGAAAACACGGTAATCTTAGGTCTAATAGCATTTCTGTCTGACCGCAGCTTAATGAATATAATTCCTACAACTATTTTCTCTCATTAGGTAGCTATATCTTACATAATAGCATATTAATGTCTCACCGAGGGAATCTTAGCCTACAAGTTAGGCTAGACAAACTGATGCAGGGTTTATATCAAGTTTATAGTTTATCTTGTTTTGTGTTTGTAGAGAAATATATATTTGAAGTTTTCCTTTCTTGACTTTTACATCCTTGGAGTGAGACGAAATAACTTACAGTTGCCATAAGAAAAAGGAAGTAGGTATATAAGAATATAAGCTCAAAAGTGATAGCGTACAGTCGATAGCACGGCGAGGTTCAAATTTCTACATAGGCGGAACCGTATATCCAGTAGCAAACATTAACTTACCCGACTAGTGAAGTCATAGCTGACAGGCGTGTCAGGATGCTGTTCATCATTGACGGGAGACTCGAGCGCGGCGCGCAGCAGTGTGGCCACCTTCATCAGCTCGCGCACTGCCCACCCGTCAGCGCCGTATATCTTCTTACCGTTCAGCTTTATGTTTGCACGGGAATGCTGATAAACAAATTATAATATTATTATTCAAAGCCTAATTGTTGTAATAGGCCTTTAATTATAAATTAGTATTTACATTCCTTGTGGGCTATTTCGTCCACTCTATCAAAATAACCACTGTTTCAGAATAGTAACTTTGAAAAAATGGCGTGTCTGTTTTTTAAATGTTATATGTATAGGTACCCGAAAACGAATTGGCTTTATCAGTTTTGACAAAAAATTCTATCAAGTCAAATTCATTAAGATCGTTATTTAATGTTTATGCGTGAGCTTGACGTCATTGGTTGACCGTAATCAAAACTATGCTTAGATTAAAAGTGCAATCTATTTTAAACTTTCACTTCAACGCAATAAATAATAATATCTACTAACACAATACAAATGTCACTATATTAAACTGTAGAGTTTGTATGTGAAAAACCATGAAAAACCATTAAATGATTTAAAACTAAAGTCAACTTGTTACTTGTGACATTACAAGCTTGTCATTTCAGAATAACTGAAAATGTAGAATTTGAATATTGGTTGGTAAGCCACCCAATTGTTGGCACCTTAAGAGTGGACTTCGTGTCAGACTAAAATATAAAATATCATAAAATGATAGAATACTTTAATCTTTGCTTTTACGTAATCATTATTATGTGATTGAATAGTATTAAATAAATATTATTGGCACTAATTCCAAGAAAAGGATTCTGATAAATTTATTGTTGCTATGTTGACACATGAAATAAATATATTATGATAAAAATATTAAATAAATAATATTTGAACTTGAATAATCATATTGAACTTGAATAATCTATAGTGTTTTATCTCTTTTTACTCACGTTTAACTCTTAAGTGCCAATAATTGTTGGACTTCTAACGATGAGGTGGTTTACCCTAATTTGTTTTTAATATAAAATTACGAAAACTTTAAATTTGAAATATGCGCCAGTGACGTCATGCAAGAAATGATAGGGATGGACATAGAAGGAAAAAAGAGAGAAATTCATTAGAATAAAACGTTTTACCGAAAATATGCTCTAGTAACAGTCAATAACGTTGACTTTACTATTTGTTTTTTTTAAATATCTCTAACGACTATTTGCTAATACAAGAGAACTTATATGTCAAAGTAGCGTCATGATGTAGATGATGTTTTGTTGTGCGTTATTGAACCCAATAGTTTTATGACATGCAACTAACATTAACTCTAGAGGTGATAAAGCCATTTAGTTTTTGACTATACTTATCGCGTAGGTATCTGGTGCTGCAATTGAGTATGACTTTCGCAGATAACTTATGTACCTAACTATTACTGCTTGACGCACTAAGTCAACGGTCAGAGACTGAGAATAACTTGAACTTTGGTATAAAATTTTGTGTTTTGTTTTTATTTATTTTTATTTCGTCTACAATTTATACCTACATAGAGTTTACCATTATTATTTGTTTACGAAATCAAAAAGCCGCGCTTAGAGCCCATTGCATTCACTTATTCTTAAACGATTACACTGTTTAGGTAACGAGCGTCGGCGATGTCAATCCTTTAAAAAGTTACTGGTACCATCTGAATGTCTCCGTGCTTTAGAGGGCACGTAAGCGTTGGTCCAGGCTATCGTAGTACTTAATGATCTTTAAGGCATGTCAGAGACCTAATATTCATAACAGCTCATTAATGTCCCACTGGAGGGACGGGCCTCCTCCTGTGACGGAGGGATACTTGGCCTACTAATACCACGCTGGCCAGACGGATTGGTATAGGGTTTATTTTCAAGTTTTCCTTCTTTTTACGTAAGTATAGGTAATATTCACAGATAGTCCCTTAGTCGGCTTCTACGACGCCCTTGGGATGAGATGGGGTGGTGACATTGTATTCTTACTCCGTCACCACACGGATAAACTAACTCGTATGGCTAACTCTCCGGTTAGCCACTCGATAAACGATACGGATAGAAAGAAGACAATTATTTTAATAGACGTACCATATCATACAAAATACTCACAAAAAGCGAGATAGCCTGCGTAACCAGCGCTACCTTGTGCTCCATACTGTCTTTACCCCCACCTCCCCCCGCCAGTTCCACATCAGGTTCTACTCTGGCCGCCAGCCACCTCAAACATTCTTCCATCAGTTCCCAATTCGGTATCCTGAAGCTCTCCAACGATATTGGCTTAGGAAAGCCTAGGAGACGCATAGCTTCACTGAAATCTAAGCATAAGACTGCATGAAAAATCTATCCTATAAATAGTGGTACCTACTAGGTACTTAGCTAAGGAAACCTACATGTCAGAATAAAAGTTAGGGTGATCCACTGTACCCAAATGACCCACCGTTAACCCGATAAGAAAAGAGATAGGACGTATGATAGGTATACATTATACATATAAAGTCTTGTGCCAAATCAAACCGCCATCCATGTTCATGTAGGTACATTTAACTTGCGCGAAAATTGTACCTGCGACGCTTGGCAGGCAGCTTTACAAGCCACTACACTGTCTGGTCGTATTCTTATCTACTGTACACACAAACTGTGAATGAAAGTGTTAGGCTAAAGTATTTACTTACTTAGCTTACCTACAACATAATACCTACTCATTCGCGTGGTTGATAGATACACCACTATAAAGTAGGTACTTACAGTAACCGGCCGTTTATATTACACATCGACCTTTGGAAACAGACAATCGACTAATTTACTTGTACTTACTTTTTAAATAAATATATTAAGGTAATACTTACTTCTTAAATCACGATACGACATATTTATTTAGTTATTTATAAAATAAACACTTATTTGTCACCAACACTCTCGTATGTTTACAAAAGATAGATTTTCGTTGCCATGACAACGGTTATTCAGGCGGTAGGTATAGTCCTTCCTATATCAGTCCTAGTACGCTCCCTAACAATGGCCGGAGACAAAGAAAGTAGAGTCATCTGTTACAAGAATCGAAAAACAAGCTTAGCCAAGTCCTCGCTAGATAGCGTTAAATGGAGTAGATTATTTCAATATGTGATTTTTACCAATATAATACTTATTTGATAATTCTAAAATAAGAACTATACTTTATCATGATTTACAATTACTTTAAAATATTTATTTTATATTAAAATTATTACTTAAATATTCACCATAGACAAATCTTCTGGTATGTTTGTGAAGAAACCATAAACTTACAAAATACAAAATGGTGGATGTTTGTTGTGTGCGCACGCGATTATCTTTCTTTTTTATGAATTTCCCACCATGTTTGTGTTAAGTTGATACAAACACCACAAAATCACACCTCTATCATGTTAGATCAGCAAGATGTGTACAGTTATTTGAAATAATTGCAATAATTTGCAATTATTTCATAAAACTGTATAAGTAACGACATTATACCCTTTCCACTATATTTAACGACATTTGACAGATTGACGTTAGTGACGTTCAGCAGTATCTCGAATGTAATGCCATTCGATTGTAAGCGATTTCGCGATTTTTCAAATTACTATATTTTACACATTTGGATCCTTACATCAACTTACATTATCATTTTATTATTGTTTTTTTCTTCTATGTTAAGAGAATTAGCCTATAGCTTAAAATGATAAAATTATAGTTAGATTAGGTATTATTTAAAATACATAATTTATCGTGACACATTCGCGGGTTAAAGCTAATCTAAAATATCATATTACATTTTATAAACGTATTATGAAGAGTTCAGGTTTATTCATAGCATTTATTTCTACCGATTATTTGTAATTTGTTTCATAATGGTGCTAATCGTTATGAGTGTCCATCACTAAGTAACCATGGTAACTGAAAAAAACATGGGTACGTCCATGAAATACAATATAATTTGTTCGAAAAATAAACCGAAGTATTACGAAACTTTATGGACGTGAACTGTCAAAAAGCTAAACTTACGCTGGAAGGGGTATAGTATAGGTACAGTCACGAGCAATAATATGTACACATTTTCGCATTTTGTAAACCAGTTATCTAAAGTTCTGCCAATCCAAAATTGAAAATTCGAAGATTAATTCAAAACTGTACGGAACCTCTTCTAAATTACGAATTCATTTTGATATTGTAATGTCTAGATAAACGTGCAGATAGTTTAGAAAATTTGAAAATGTGTACACACAGCAACACATCAAGTTAAACATTTTCATTTGAAATTGTATCTTATTTCAAGGTATTAAGGTACATGAGTGTCTAGCTTGATTAGTTGCTGTGTGTACATATTATTGCTCGTGACTGTACCTATATATATTTATAATGGTTTGTTTGTACCTACCTATCTATGTATATAGATTGACAGCTTAGTGTCGGATTCTGATACCAGACAGAGCCACCATTCAAAGCTAGGCTACGAAAAATTTTGCGAGAGGGCTCTCTTCTTCCTATATAATAATATTACTTTACTCTGTGGTATAGTCTGACCAACTCACAAAATAATTATACTCTGGACCAACTTAAAGATCTCTGTGAACTGAATGGTGTCGCTGTCGTCGTTTCAGTGTTGCTAGTTAATTTAAATGTCGGGAGGTAGCTCAAAAATCGGGAGAGTTAATAATAATCCCCCTTACTCATAAACGCCTCGCCTCGCCTAAATTTAATCACTGTTTAGCGAGATTTTTATTACGAAAACCAACTTTATACCAAACAACGTAAGAGTTCAAGCTAATTAATCAATTGACTAAAATTTAAGAGGCGTTTATGAGTAAGGGGGTATGTTATTAGTTTATAAAAATGTAAATAAAGAGAATGTTATTAGAAAATCGTAATTTACAGTAATCTTTCATTATTGTGTAGACATAAACTGTGAATGTAGCTAAAGTGCAACGTAAATTATAATAATAAATATCTAAAGAAAGAAAAGATATTTTAAATGTTCGAAAACTAAATCACAATCGAAAAAATCAGTCAAGAATTATACATTTAGTAATCTGTGGTGTTGTAGGTATAGCATATTTATTATGTAGGTACCTATTTATTTTGATATTGTTAGCAGTTTTTTAAATCCTAACGCTTACTTGGTCTGACTCATTGGCTTATATCTTTACCACGATTCAGAACAAATAGCCACGCCTCGCAAAAGATCGCGTGCTGTTGAAATATTTTTTGCTGTTATTGCCCTTTCCCCAGGTGGAGAACCTAGGTGAAGCTCGGGTCCGGACTTTTTTACATTCATTTAATTTTATTTTGTTATTAGATCTGTAGGTTTAATTAAGATAGCATTTAGAGCACAGTGTTATACCTAAGTACAGATAAATCAATAAAATACAGAAATGAAACTTCACCATACATGCGAATAATTTTTATTTTTATTACTCAGTGGACGTCGTGTGGCTGATATGATGATGATGATGATGATTACTTAGTTTCAATTAAGTAGGTTAGGTAGGTACCTAATCTACTTGTATCTAAGAATCTATCATTATCATTAAGAGTATATAGAGACTATTTAGTTCCACATCCTTGGGTACTTATACTACTTAAGGTATTAGTGTCTAAACACACTATGCCGAACGACGCTCGCAACTTCGGCCGAACTTACGCCTAGCCGAAATCGCAATGTAACTTCGGCGCAATGTGCCGTCAGTAATACAAATAATTGTAATCATGCCAAACTTCGGTCGCGTAACTTTTGCATAGTGTGTTTAGACTCTATTTAATTTTATACACATTACACACTAACGACAGAATACAAAAGGAATAAGCTCAAAAAAAACGCTCAAACGATATTAATAAACGATGAATACCTACTACTACTCATTACTCAAAGCCTTTATTTTACTCCATGTTACTAATAGCTACCTAAATGTTAAATATCTACGCAGTATGAACAATATTGATCCTGAATGGCATGGCAACGTAGAAGACAGAATTATATATTACAATGATAAATATATTATAACAAATTAAATAATGTTAATGCTCGTAAAGTACATTTTATTTCTTGTGGTTTTATTCAAAGTTATTTTTATTTTAGTTTAGGTGTTATTCTAGTCTTACGCCTAGCCGAACTTACGCCTAGCCGAAATCGCAATGTAACTTCGGCGCAATGTGCCGTCAGTAATACAAATAATTGTAATCATGCCAAACTTCGGTCGCGTAACTTTTGCATAGTGTGTTTAGACTCTATTTAATTTTATACACATTACACACTAACGACAGAATACAAAAGGAATAAGCTCAAAAAAAACGCTCAAACGATATTAATAAACGATGAATACCTACTACTACTCATTACTCAAAGCCTTTATTTTACTCCATGTTAGTAATAGCTACCTAAATGTTAAATATCTACGCAGTATGAACAATATTGATCCTGAATGGCATGGCAACGTAGAAGACAGAATTATATATTACAATGATAAATATATTATAACAAATTAAATAATGTTAATGCTCGTAAAGTACATTTTATTTCTTGTGGTTTTATTCAAAGTTATTTTTATTTTAGTTTAGGTGTTATTCTAGTCTTAATCCGTTTAAATTATTGTAGGTGCGTGTTTATAGGAACCTACTAACTACTAACCTTTTATTCCTATCGTGTTACATTTCAATAAAAAGCGTGAATAAGCGAAACCTAGGGCTAGTTACACAAATATTTTCATAAATTTTACAATTAGTAGCTTACACATATACTTCTTACCATTATAATTTTATTCACCTTATTCTTAATTGTAATAGCATCATTGCTATTACTAAATTGGGCATACGTAACATTTATATATTCATTTAAGTATTTAATATATAAATGCAGCTTGACTATTTATAGTTTGTTGACTTAACTAAACCATGTAAATAATTGCGTATGATAAAGAACTTACTGAAAATAAAATAATAATCTGCTTGGGAGTGATTTACTATGATAATTGCTGTAGGCGTTTTAATTTAAATCGTGAATGCCGCTACATCTAAAATTATAATAAAGGCATGATTTAGCCAGTATACTATCCTTGGCAATAATTTGATAACTAACAAACATAATATATTTTCATCCAAATAAAATAGTTCAATCAGTGTTCTGCGTAAGTAGGTATTGGTGCTCATTAAATATTTTTAAATAAATTGCATACACAATACAATAAAAATGTATAAAATTGAAACATTAAATACTTGTATAGTAATAAATTAAAAAGGGTAAATAAGAAAAATAAAAACAAAATAAACAACTAAACATATTTTAATAAAACTATCAACAGTCAAACTGAAAAACTGAGCCAATCTGACAATAATACGATTATAAGACCTCAGTTTCAAATTATACGGATCAATAAATAATTGCATTACTGAGCAGCTTTATTTTATGCAATTTTTTTATATTTTGGTTTCATCAATTCTATTATTTTGATTCTGCCAGTATCAAGTTCGAGAGACATTAAGTAGCTAAAATAAACGAATGTACAGGCAAAACTAAACAGTAGTTACTCATTGCACAGACATTCAATCAAATTTGAAACAGAAGGTTTAATCGTATTCTCAGATTAATCTAGACTCAGCCGGTGTGTGTATGCCCAATTTAATAGAAAAATCATAAGTCTATATGAGTGGGCGGCCGACCCATGGCGCGCTTGGCAGACTCTTCACGTTTGATTGCTACGCGGATACGAGCTGCCTTCAAGTGTCTGTAACGTAAAATTTATCATTCAATTATTTATTTTGTAAACATACACATACTCACTCACAGGTACACAGTCAAATATAAATTATCTATTTATTTTAAAAAGTTAAGTAAGCCTAATCGCTTTAGGGAGGTTAGATGTCACTCTTAAATAATGGTTGCCTGCCGCCTCTGGGCCACAAGAGAGGCGGAACACTAAGGCTTTTAGTCAGTAGAAGGCAGACAGTTCTTTTCGCTCTCCCCGAGGTGGAGGATTTCCATGAGCATTACCTAAAAAAAAAAAGAAACCCTTGTTCTGGGTTTACACAACAAGTACACAAGAAAAGAAGTATACACTAGCAGGAATTTATAGGTTGTATGATAAACTTTTACAATTTCAAAATAAACAAACCTTTGTCTAATTCTCTCAACAGTTTCAGGTGCCGGCTCTTTCTTAGTGACGGTAGCATGTCTGATCAAGTTTCTTAACTTCTGCATACAATCTGCGAGGTTCAGTTGCTGGGAGCGTGTGGCATCTGATCTTACTATTAAGTAGCCATCCTTCGATAATTTGGTTTTATGCTGAAACATATTTGATATGTGGATTATATTTAGTTTAATTACTCTTTGGTGTGGCCTGTGTCCTGCTATGAAAATGTTAAATAGCTTGTCCATAAAAGAGTTAGTCCCTGACGTTAAAGTCATGATTTACACATATTTTAGTACACTCACAGCTGTTAACTTGGCTAATGCGCAAAATAGTATTAGTTGTGGCATGTATGTTTATAATTTGTTACTGAATTATAAGTTGCTGTGGAATATCTTGTGACAATTCTTTTGCAACATTATTATTCATTAAAAGTCTAATAAATAGCCATTCATACATTTACAGATACACTGATAGGTACTCTCACTCACATTGTTTTCAACTAGTCTAAGAAATAGTGTCTGTCTTTGTCTCTTTGTGTGCAGTACTCTTAGGACTTTGAGTGAAACATAAAAAATAGACTTACCATTTCTAATATTTTAGCTCTAACATCAGAATGTAGCCAGTCTGCTTCACTTAGTTTAAATCTAACATCTACTTTTGTGTGCACCTGAAACATTACACAATAAACTTTCACTATTCTTCCACACAAAACATGTCATGCTGATCAGACTTTAAAACATTATACAAATATGCAAAGAATTTTTTTTCTACTACTTATTGGTTATAATAGGTACATGCAATACTTTTGAGACCTCGGTGGCCTAGTGGTTACATAACATGACTGCTATGCAGAGGTGTCAGGTTTGATTTCCAGTCAATGCAAATTTTTGTGTGCATGAACATAATTGTTTGCATTGGTCTAGGTGTTGTCTATGTATAATATGTATGTCTTTACAAAAAAAAAATTGTTTATGTATGTTTATTCCTTGTCTAGTACCCATAGTACAAGCTCAGCTTAGTTTGGGACAATAGCCTCTCAAATAAAAATTGTAAATGATTTTAACAAAATACAATAATTGACATTTACATAACATAGGTTATTATGGTCTTTGATTAAACAATAATACCATACCTTGTTAACATTTTGTCCTCCAGGTCCAGAACTAGCGCTATAGGTTATGTCTAGTTTATTTATTGGTATAAATCCATTGAACTTATCATTAGGATCGGCAGTCTGAAAATCAATAATACTTAGATTAAGCATTTTTTTTTTACTTTCTCCTCATTCGATAAATATAAGTATAATTATACGTCTACTAGTGCACAAAAAGAAACAAAAGACTTTTTGTACTATATTGATACTTACAAATGCTGGTGTAGATAGTTTTAAGGAACTGTTTGGATACAACGTTTGTAAAGAAATAGCACTTTTGTATGACATTGGGCGATTTAATACTGTAGTGAATGATGCACTTTGCACCATTTTTTGTATAAGGCCACAGCGAAACGTTGCAAACGCCATGGTGAAGAGTTTAATAAGAAAAGATACAACTTTTTATGTTGATCAATTCATTAAATTAAACATAACCTCAAATTTTGACGTCTCTGAACAGTGACAGAAGTGAAGTATGTTCCGTTCTCGGTTTTGTAATTATGTTTTTTAATACCCCATCGTTTCCCGATGATTCTGCCAACGTCAAGGTGGAGAGAATAAAAGTATGAAAATATGAGTGGGACAGCAAGAGCAGGCAAAAGATTTAAAGCAGATGTCACTTTAAACTTTTTTTAGCAACAATTGGGTAAATTAAGTAAACTGAAATTAAGACGTAAAGTTAAGCCTCCTATTTTTCATAAACTAGGAACATTTTTTGATATAGTCTGTGGCATCGTAGCCAATTCCCCTTCTTTGAGTTCTGTGCAATTCCCTGACTGCCCTCCGTCCAGGGGGAGTCAACTCTGTTCTACTCAATGTTTCTATTAGGGCTGTGATGTACGACAGAGAGAAAAGATGAAATAGAAAATGTCATGTCATTTCCTAGCAACCACCTAATACTTGTTTATATGGAGCTGTCAACAGTCAACACTACAAGAAAAGAAACCGTTTATTTTGTAAATTCATAAATATCTTGTAAATAAATAAAAAATCTCGATATATAACAAGTTTATCCTGCATTAAAAACGTTGCACGAGCATCCTATTCCTTAGTTGAAGTGTTTTTGTGAAATTGAACGTTATTGAGTGTTCCAGTTGTGAGAAAGTGACTCCTATAGGGTTTTTGTTATGTTACAATGAGTTTCAATGTAGAGAAGAATGTTTCAATGAAGAATGTGTATATTTTTTATTATGAATATTATTTACATAAATAATTTGTAAAAGAAATGAAATTTTTTATTAGCAAATCGAACTCCAAATACAGTCATCCTAATTTAAACCTTCAACAAAATAAACAAAGAGATATATCTAATGCCTTACGTAGGGCGTTAAGATTTATTTTTTTGTTTAAGTATAATAATTAAAATATCACCATCAATTTGAATTTCCCACGCTGCTGACATTAACCGTAGTTTTAGGGGGCTGCCAATAGACGGCGCCACACGCTTAGGAAAAGTTTCCTCACGAATTTTATATGAAGTTGACATTCTTCTTCTCCTTTGAGTTTATATGTTCTGTGCCTCCGTCGCAGTAGCTCAAAGAGTATAATATACTACGGAAAAAGAGAGCCCTCTTGCTGAAAAATATGTTGATCGTTTTGACTTTGACAGGCGACAGTACGCCCTCTGGTCGTTGGAGTGAAACAACAATGTGTATAGGTAGCTATATATATAATTATATTATCTACATATACGTAGCTATATGTATATCTACATATACGTAGCTACATACCTATACGTCTGGTTTGATGATTCTAGTATATTATTACTTTTTCTCTTGTATTAATAACAACCTAATTCAAAATTTATTTTGAGACCTCACATTTATTCGAACTGTAATTGAAACAGAAAAACAATATTATTTTAATAAAATAATTATTTTTAAGTAAGCATGGCATAAAAAGATTATTTTGCTTTGACCCACTTCGCCAAAAAATATTATGATTTTGAGACAAAATTACAGGTTTAAAGTAATAATAAATAAAGATAAAAACATATTTTTTTTTTTTTAGTTACTTTCGACTGAAATGTAAAGAGTAGAATATTCAAAAAAATTGAACTGTATCTAAAATAGCTGTAATGTAAGACTTGTAAGCCTTCTTGAATAAGTTTATTTCTTAAAAATAAATCTTCTAAATTTAAATAGTACTATAATTAACCAATGGATGAGGAAGGCATAGGATAGCGTTAGGTGGATATATTTGAAGGAGGCCTATGTACAGCAGCAACGTCTATGCTATATGGTGATGATAATATAGTATGTAAGATTAACGGTTAATAGGACAACAAATAAAAAGTAAATGTAGATTTTATTTTTTATTTTTAAAGTGTTTGTGCTTATTATAATAATGTTGCGCAGCAACTTTTATTTCATCGTCGCCATTATAAATTAGTTTGCCAGATAAAATTCGGTTAACTGACCTACACCAACTATATAATATAATATTAATTGTGGTATCAGTGAAATATTTTTTTAAATTTTCCTTATGATTTTTACAATTAAAAGGGAAATCAATTAATGTGTCCGCAACCAAAACAATATTTCTTTTTATGTTAACCTTAGGAACTTTCTTTTTTAGAAATGTTCCCGTTATATTTTGAAGGTCTTGGAAGCAGTTTTGTAGTTCTTCGCTTGGGTAACATAGCCACTTTTTATTACAATATTCTTTTGACTTAATATAAGAATTGTTTTTATTTGAGTTTTTTTCATCTAAAATGTTTTGTCTACACATATTACAAGATTTTACAATGAATTTCATACATTTCGTCAAAACCCAGCCACATACATAATTACTTTGACCTGCATCAGCTTCCTTATTTAAATCAAAGCTGAATAAGTCATCATTACAATTTATATCTTCTTCTTTGGGAACATCAGACATATCGTAATTTTCATTTAAAAAGAATTGAAGGGTTTGCAAGCATTTATTACCATCTTCTTCACAATTTGCTCTTCTTGAGTGGGGTGAGTTATAATTATTTAATAACAAAGCTTTAAATGCTCCTTCAAATGCTACTGTATTTGGAGCATTATTCCTCACCCCATAACTTCTGATATTCCCAAAGAAGTTTTCTACTGGGTCTTGATTGAAATTTCTTGTTAATAGTGTATCAAAACCATACTTTTGCGACAAAACTTTCCAAATTGCTTCCATGCCCTCTATTGTTTTAATAAAATTGGTTACAGACGGAATGGTTGATTCAATTAATCGAATTTTATTGCCAACTATTTTAGTATGACGGAATTTCACAGTTTTTAAAATTTCTTTAGCTTTTTGCCAAAGTGCATGGTGAGGTGAACTGCGTTTGATAGGCCCTTTATACACTTTCCCATTGGGTATAGTGTAATTGCTTACATTTAAACTATCAAATAATTGATCAAGTAGCAGGGTAATTTGTATAAGATTATGACATTCTGCTGGCAGATCACCCCTGGCAACTAAATGTTCTGTTGCCACTGCAACACTGTGGCTAAATATTTGAGTAGCTGATTTCACGCGCATTTTATTAATTTTTTCTGGGTTAATGTGTTCCTCTGTAATTTTATGCAACAATCTCAACTCTCCATATGTCTTATCTGCAGCATACACTTTTTGGAAATATTCCCATTTAACTATTTTTTGTTCACCACTAATCGAAAATACCATGTCTTTGTTTAATAAGTTGTTTCTAACACCTTTAATTAAATGAGGTGCATCAAAGATTGGTATTATATTTTGCCCATTCAATATAATTGCATCATGACGCCATTCTTTCTCAAGGCGTAAATATTTTTCCTTTGACTCCTTGATGAGTTCCGTGATGGCGCCGACATTGACTGTGCTCTGGTCACAAACAGTGTTCACAATAATAAGGCCAGCACGTTGTGCGTGCTTAATAACAATTTTAATTAATGCCTTTAGTTCAAGCTTATTCAAGCAATTTGTATAATAATAGGCAATTGGTTGCTTGAAAGGTTCTTTTAGGCCTTTAATCATGAAGACCAGAACATGATCAGTAAACTTCTGCTCTTGATTACATGCAAATCCTTCAAACGCATCCTTTTGTGCATTGTAGCTAACGTGTGGTGTCAATGACATTTCATCGAATATCAGACTACAGAGTCTATATGTTAATGGTTTCTCCATTACCGATTCCTTAATCTTCTCAAAGATTACAGAATTAATGCCGGAATGTATTTTAATCGCGCTCAACAGTCGCTTCATTGCCTTTACTGAAGGAAGCACAAAATATTTGCACAAATGTGCATAAGCCATAGGGCTTTTTTTATATAGAGATAATGAGAGAACTTTCTCTTCATCAGTGAAACGGCGTCCTTTATGCTTTTTTGTATACTCGGACTGCATCCGTATAAATAATTGAGCTGCTTTGCCCATTTTTGCTACATGCTGGTACATTTTATTTTCTGCTAATGCTTCTGCATTCCTCAATCTCGTTTTAACCTTTGGTCTGTGTAAACGGTGCGAAAAAAAACACCCCCGTCTGTGTGACGTTTCAGAACGCTTACGCCATTTTACAACGCAACTTTGTAAATGATGATTTACTCATGAAAACTTAGCGTACGTCAATGTTAGTGTTTTATTTATTCAGAATATATATTTAGTTTTGCATTTTAAAATAAAACAAACCCTTTTATTTATGCCTAATCCTATTTTTACATTGATAAACACGAAAATCCTGCACTTAGGGTAAGCTTACTTTCAAATCATTTTTATGCAATCTACTATAGACTATTGTCGATTGACCAAACATAACCATAAACTACAAAAATAGAGCTTTCTAACAAATACATCATATTTTCGGTAGTTTTATCGGTTTACCTGCAAAATAATAAATAAAAGACCGAATAATCGAATGAGTATTTATTTCGGGTTCAGAAAGGTGTGCATGTGTGTGTGCATTTCAAATACGTTCGTCTGCGCATGATACGGATCCTGCCTTATTGTAGATGCAGTCACGACACAGTAGTATGTGCATGTTACGGATCCTGACAGATACAAAGGATGTTTTAATTTTTCAGAGGTAGTATCAGTATTATAGAAAATAAATAATGCATGTGATTTTATGTTTTTATTCGACAGTTTTACATTGTTGCAAAATACAAAGATAAATAATAATAAATGTTTAAAAAATCTAAATGTAACCATGAACAAGATTCGTATGGTGATGTTGAATACAATATGTCACCACCCCATCTCATCCCATGGGTGTCGTAAAAACCGACTAAGGGACTATCCATAAAAATATTTAACATAATAAAACTAACATAATAATGTTTACGTAATAAAAAGAAGGAAAACTTGAAATGAAACCCTATACCAATCCGTCTGGTCAGCGTGGTATTAGTAGGCCAAGTACCCCTCGGTCACGGGAGGAGGTCCATCCCTGCAGTGGAACATTAATGGGCTGGTTCAATGAAATGTAAACATGCAGTTTACCTTTTTAAAGAATTGTATTAAACACAAAAAAAAAGTTTACATGGTTGCAAAATACAAAGATAAATAATCATAAATCGATACAATAAAATTGGAGTATCTGTTTGTAACACGAAATCCCCGGTTTTTTTACTAATTGGATATCAATGTATGTATACATGCATTGGTATCGTGTATACACGATACCAATGCCGAAAATCACAATTAAAAATTTTTTGTCTGTCTGTCTGTTCCGGCTAATCTTCGAAGCCGCTGGACCGATTTTGACTATTGAATTGTAAATTTTACGGCGCGTAAACTAGACTACTTTAGATTCTGATAACTTTTTAGGGTTCTGCAGAAAAAATAAAATCAAGAAAAATTTTATATATACCTATCTATAGTTTTATTCAATGTGCTTTTGCGGGAGGTTATAACAAATACATAAACGTTAAACTTCGGCTTTATTTTTTTAGGGTTCCGCAGAAAAAAATAAAAACAAGAAAACTTTTACACTTCAAGTTTTTTTACACGGCTTTTACAGGCGGATAGTTGATGTTATAACAAATAACTAAGGTTCTTTATTTAAGGTTCCACAAAAAATAAATGTTTTTCTAAAATGCTTTTACTGGCAGCCACTTACAGCCTGTTGCGATCACTGATTTAGAAACGATGACGGTGGTTAAGCAACTTCGGCGAGCGTCATTCCATAGATGGGTGACCACTCAATGGTATTTCATCTGACGGTGCTTCGGAGGGGACATAAAACTCCGGTCCCAGTTGTCGTTGTAGGGACACAGTTGTTATGTTACGTCAAAGGCCTTTTTATACGGTTCCGCAGAATAAAAAAGGGTGAACCTTTGTACATTTTTTTCGTGAACGAAGTTACAGCTCGTGTTTAATAAATCTAACTATGAAGTTTACCTTTTTAAAGATTTGTGTGTTAAACATTATAGAAAAAAAAAGTTAGTAGGGGGCTACTTAAGAGGATAAGACCTAATCTTAGCATTCCATGGATTCTCCGTGCGGGTGCCGGGTCCATCGCGTGATAGAGGACGGAACACTGGCGTAACAGCGTCTGGGACTTACGACCCAGATGTAGGTTTAAGTAGGCCCCCTTACAACGCGTTAGCGGTCACCTTCACTGTCTGCTATGTTCCGTCCCCTACCTATCCAAATTTGGTAGGAACCTAACAATGCCGTTTTGGACATTCGTGATAGTAGAGAGCTTACTGAAGTTCTCGGCAATCCTAGTAATAATAAAAAACTAATCTATGTAAATGACAAATTCGGTCTACTACAAAATTTCGAACGTGTGGTACTCCACCCAACATACGCCTACACAAAGTGCTACGTCGCAAGCCAAACAAAAAACGTTAGAAGTTTTTTGGACTTTTTTGGCCGTGCATCTAACACACCGTGCCCTTTTTAATTTATTTTGTTTGGCGTTTGCACGTTCTTCCTCGGGTACCTCTCGGTGTTGCGGGAAATGACCAAGGGATGAATTTAACCTATTTATATTTCTTGGGTTCCGAGGAAGAACGTCAACGCCAAATCTTTGGCATAGCTGTTCTGCCAATTTATAGCGAAATAATCGGTGTGTTAGTTTTCGTTCATTTGGCCCGATGTTAGCACAGTAAATAATGTAACTGTTTAAAATAGTTGTATTTAGTAACCGCCTAAAAACTTTGATGTACCATTTAAGCCCCCTTTTGCGTTCCAGTAGGTATGCCGACAACTTCTGGTCTTTTAAATCGACCCCGCCCATACATTTGTTGTATGCATGTATGGCGGTCGGTTTTAAAATGGCTTGTCCAGCTCGGCGTCCGGGGAGCATTTCATTTTTGTGATAAGTCGACACTGTGGTGACGAGACGAACGTCTTTCCAGGCCTCTACAGATACGTCACCACAGTGCCGGCTTATCACTTGACCTCTGGGGACTTGCCTCTCAATTAAAGTTTTAATCTCGTGGGGAGTTTGGTTACGGCGCCGGTTCAAGGTCCCCACGATGTCAGTTCGGTTGCTCTTGAAAAAGCGAGTGAGTGGCACAGAATTGTAAAAGTTGTCCATATATAGGGTATAACCTTTTCCTATATATTGATCCATTAGACTTATGGCTATTTTTGCCGAAGATGCGGTGAACCCCATTATTGGTGTTAGGGAAGTGGTTCCCTTTCCCGTATATAGGGTTATTTTTAAACAATAGCCGCTTAACGCCTCACAGAGCTCATAAGTTTTTACGCCGAACCTTGCTGCCTTGGTTCGGATACACTGAATCCAACTTAGGCGCCCTTTCCAAAGCAGCAAGGATTCGTCGATCGACAGTTCTCTGTGAGGCGTATAAACGGCCGGAAATTTTAAGTTTAAATAGTCCAGAACAGGGCTAATTTTCGCGACTTTTTTGTCGTGTCCGCGGGTCGTAGGCGTTATGGTGTCGTTATCTACGAAATGTAGAAACTTCATCAACAGCCAAAATCGGTCCAGAGGCATTATTTTTCGGAAATCTGGCATACCAAGAATACCAGTACTCCAGTATTCGTCTATTCGGGACCGGTAACAAATACCCATGAAGATAAATATTGCCATAAGGCGATAAATATCTGAAACAGATGCCTCCACCCAGTCGCAGAGTCGAGAGCGAGCGGAGATGCCTGTTTCAGAGGCAGAGGCAATGGTCTGCCAAGCATATAAATTAGTTTGTTCTACTATCATAGACATGAGCGGCTGATCCCAAATTTGAAGAAACAGATCGATTGGGGATGTTCCTTCAATTCTGGGACCAACCACTTCACGGAACTCTTCTTGCTGTCCTCGAAAGGACCCATAATCTTCCTCCCAAACAAAAACATCCACATTTGGACTCTCATCCACTTCTTCTTCCTCCTCCCTACTTTCTTGGAGCAGCTCAAGCAGCTCCTCTTCTGTCAGCTCGTCTTCAACCTCGCTGCCTGAGTCCACCTCTACCTCCAAATCTTGGGCGAGAGCTTCCCCAAAAATGCTCTCTATACCTTCGTTAATTACATCCTAAAAACAAACATTGAAATCAAACACCTAAAGTCCCGCATATCATTATAACGTTTCGTACTTACCTAATGTATGCAATGTTAGTAAGTATAATTCAAGACGAAATGAGCTTTGGGTTCATTATTTCTGATGAAAAAATCATTATTATGACCACCACACACTAAACCAAACCAAAATATAAACAGCAAAATGAAATATCTTATAAAATCGACGACTATTTATATGTAGGTACTCTTATTAGCCATTATACACAGTAGTGATGCTCAGAATCTAGGGCATCAGTGCAATAGAGAATAGGGTGCAGCAGAGCATAAGAGTGCGGTTCAGGCAAGGCATCAAGCATAGAAGCTAACAAAAATTTGTATTTGTATGTACCTAGTAATTTACCTATTGTAGTGACGGCGGCGCCCCGATTGAAAACTAAAAAAAAATAATTCACATTTCTGAATAAGTATCTTGTTTTTTTTACTTTTTACCATGATCATTTATTATTAGTGTTACCTTGTCATGATTAATAGTGATAAACGATATACATACATCATCCTCAGGAAACAGGCGACGCCTGGGGTTGAATGATTCTTCCACCTCTATTCCTTCATTGACGGATAACGTATCAGGTCGGTAATGCTGTAAAAAGACAGACTAATTTAGAAAAACACTAAGTACGCAAATCACACGAGACTAGCGGTTTACATTATTTTACTTACACGTAATTGTCCAGATTCCGATCTAATTAACAGTAAAGCCTCTTCGTTTACTATAACTGATCCGCTGGGTGTGATCTGAACAGGCCTGGCCAAAATCAATGGTCGACCGGCAGAAGGACTCTGAGGCACGGAAGGATCCATTTTTATCTACAACGGGTTTAAATGACACAGTTAACAGTTTTTATTATAATTTATAAAAAGTATCATAAGCGGTTTATTTGCAAAAAATTTAAAAAAGATGACAATGTTTTTATAGGACCAACTTGGGAACATACATTATCAAACAAAAGAAGAATTTTCAAAATCGGTCCACATTTGACTGAGAAATTGGTGAACATACAAAAAAAAATACAGCCGGACATAGAACTTCCTCCTTTTTTGAAGTCGGTTGAAAAACAGTTCGATATAAAATTAGGATTTTCACAATATCAAAACACCTATTTTCAACCAAAAAGTAACATCCCCCTTTATATCGGTCAGGATCCGTATCATACACAGTGGACTTACAAAATTACAGTAACCGTGTATGTATACACGTACGCCATTTTGAACTTGTCCATGTGTGAGTGCATTTTTCAATTGGAACTGTGATATGTTATCGAAAATAAAACATTTAGATATTATTTCGGAGATATTATGTACCATGGAGCAGATATTTAGAATCTTAATAAAATTTCCAATAAAATATATCAATACGAAAAAAATTCTGAGTAGATAAAACAACAAAACTATTGAAATGAAAACAACGAAATGTTAGTCTGAAACTTAGGGGTACATTGTGATTCAAATAATTTGAAAATAAACCTTGATTATGCATCAAAATTGAACTTATGTGATTTATAAACAATAGAACAAAGCATTTACTTACCAAATTCAACAAATAATCAATGAATAACACTATTATATTCACTTTTTCACAGCGCGACGCTCACGAACTCGTTACGTTTGATGAGTGACTTTCCCGCTCTTATTAGCCAAACTATTTGAATGAGTTATAAAAGTTTTTATTTTCTATGGTTCTGTCACTCATTCAGTTCAATATTTTAAAGAGATTATACCTTATTACCTTCGGGACAGAACTTAAATTCGTAAAAATAGACCGACGTAGCTAATGATAAGGATCCTTAACATACACATACGACTAAGTGTGTTAGGATCCTATACCAACACAGACCAAAGGTTAAACGCCTGTCCTTTCTTACGTAAACGAGATATTTCTGTTCGAAGAATCTTGACTTTTGAATTTAATGGACCCACTGCATCTACAAAAACAATATTGGAACTATTATTGTCAAACAAATATGTAAAAGTATAAATCAATGCAATAGAAACAAAATATAAACTTATGGATAGTTTCTACGGAAATCACATACAAAAAATTTCAATTAATAATATTAATTTAAAGTATGAAATTGAGTTTGAAACATCTTTATCTAATATTCATTTCATTTCATTTAAAAAAGACAACTCCCGCACTAGGGACCATGCCCTGTGTCGCGAGGACCTTTTACAAACATCAATTAACGGACACAAAGAACACCCAGACCAGGACAATAATTTGTGGGTCTCCAAATTATTGTCCTGCGTGGGGATCGAACCCACAACCTCTTGCACGGCAGCCGCTTGCGCTACCGTCGCGCCACCGAGGTCGTAAGTTATAATGTTGATGCACTTCAGTAACTTCTTATCCTCAAATAATATCCTTTATAAAAAATACATACTGATATTATAATACTATTTTTGTTGTGATCTAATAGAGTTTAAAATAATAGGAGAAAATATACCTTTCCTAGTTGTTCTTAATGTTTTTCTGCTAATGCAGGTATAATTATGTTCCATTATTAATTTGCTAAACACAGCAATGCCGCAGGTATTGTCTAGAAGAAAAAAACATGTATTATTTACAGTCTTATTCAGTAATTAGTCTTATTAATGCAAGAGAATCAAATGCTGGGTCAGAAAAACAATTCTATTTTACATATAAACACCAGTTTGCAATCATTAGATTAATTTATTATTCATTGGAAGAATAAATGCAATCAGACTGGTTTTATTGACCTTATTTGAGATACAATGTACTGTCCGGGTTTTGCATATTATTATCTGACCACTATAATGGCTTTTATTGTTTGCAGCACTCTGCCACTATAGTAACACAGGGAAGCGGTCATCATCCAATAGCAGCGCAGTAATGTATACTGATAAGTCTGAACCATTTTACATTTTATTATACAGTCACCTCTATTTATAAGTGACTGTACAATTTTATTCCCGTTATGCTAATACCTGGCTGCAAACATGATGTGCATTAAAGCATTTATTATAGCCCATTAGTATTACACTGGAAGGATATTGTTGCATACTCAAGTATCCCTGCAGCGGGACATGTATGTGCTGCTATGCTGATGCTATATACTCTATCATATCTAAAGTCTAAAGTAATTTGTAGCATAAATACCTGTGTTAACAACTTGTGATGGTAATAAAATATTTTTTGAGGTTGATGCATTCTCCAATACTGCTTCACAGCCAAATTGTCCTGTAAATTGATAGAAATAATAATATTACTTATTTATAAGGTTTATCAACAACTGTTACAATAATACATTCATCATAACAGCCCATTAATGTTACACTGCAGGGACGGGCCTCATCCCGTGACGGAGGGACACATGGCCCACTAATACCACGCTGGTCAGACGGATTGGTATAGGGTTTAATTTCAAGTTTTCCTTCTTTTTTGTAAAGATATTGACGGATAGTCCTTTAGTCGGTTTTTACGACACCCATGGGATGAGATGGGGTCGTGACATGTTGTTTTCTTACTCCGTCACCACACGGAAGAGGGACGGGACCAATCATACATTCAAATTAATATAATCGTTGATTTATCTTATTAAATTGTACAGCCTTTTATAGCTAAACACAGCATGCACATTAACCCCTAACTACAATTTTACTAAGAAAAATCTTGCCGAACAGTGATTAAATTTAAGAGGCGTTTATGAGTAAGGTACATATGTATTTATAAATTAATCGCAGTAGAGAATAAATTGACCAAGAGAAAAAACATTACCATGTTAGATTAATTAAAATACATTACATTGTTATATTAACATAAATTTGACAATAAAAAATTGAAACTTGATAATAAACATTAAGAAGAGCAGGAACACAGCGGATTTGAGTGAAGGTGACCACTACCACTATGTAAAGAAGCCCCCCTAAACCTACATATTTATACATATAGAATTAGTGTTCTTCATTCATAGAATGGAACTGGTACCCGCATGGTAAATACATAAAATGCTACAAAATAGTTTTCTATCTCTAATACAATACTAAAAAAGACAGTAATGCAATACTTAAGATAGTTATTAAAACAATGAGGATTTTAAGAAAGTTACCTGTTTCAGACGTTAATGGAGTTTGAAGCTGTTGTACGGAGTTTGAAGCTTGTAAGAATTGTGATTCAAATTGTTCTGTGGACATAAAGAAAAACTATGACATACAATATTAATTAACATAACAACATTAATTAACAAACACATTTTAAACTTTGACATAAACAAATTTTAACAATAAATTAAAAAGTAATTCATTACAAGACGTTTTATTTTAATCATCATTACAGCTCATTAACCCAGATACTCATTCCAGGTGTTATAACACCGATTAAATGACTTTAATAATACCATTAAATAAAATATATAAAAAGCGAACAGTGATCACCATTTCTCATTATATCTTATTTAGGGCATGTGCATAGTTATTTACGTGCTGGAACAATTGTTATATGGATTGAATTTTATGGATTTTTGCCCAATTAATAAAAGATTAGTGGATTTTTTTCAAAATGACAACTCAAAGTTAATTTCTCTTTTATATTTTTCCTGAAAAGTTAGTGACACTAATACCAACATACCAAAAACTTAAAAAGATCTGAGACCCTTAATAGTTTCAGGAGTATCTGGGTTAATGTCCAGTGGGTTCTATAACTAAACTAAGGACACACCACCACTGGACTCAACAATAATATGATGAAGATTAGAATAATAATAATTACTCTGTAAATAACTTACCAGGTAAATGAAGTGTTGGAACTGCTAAGTTATTGAGTCTGTTATTACGAGTTTTAGACATCTCAGTAAAATGTAAGTCACAAATCCTTTTATATTTGTATCGGTCATAATCAGACTCTGATTTTAGTTTTCCACCAACAACAGCAACCCAAGCTTCAAACCTCTCAGGATATTTAATACGATCAGGAAACCGATGCATGGCTAAGCCTGAAACAGAAAATAATTAACCTATACTAATTTTACAAAAATTTTTTGGTTTGTAAAAAACTCTATAAATGTTATGCTACAAAAGTGTAAGGTCTATTGGTCTCAGCGTGAGAAATTGGGTAAACAAACCAAAATGGGTCAGAATGTCACCATTACTCTTTTATACATATAATCTATGGTCACAATCATCATAACAGTCCAATAATGTCCCACTGCAGGGATGGGCCTCCTCCCATGATGGAGGTATACTTGGCCTACTAATACCACGCTGGCCAGATGGATTGGTTTAGGGTTAAATTTCAAGTTTTCTTTTTATTCCGTAAAGATAAAATTCACGGTTAGTCCCTTAGTCGGTTTTTACCACACCCATGGGATGAGATGGGGTGGTTCGGTTTTTACCACACCCATGGGATGAGATGGGGTGGTGACATATTATATTCTAACTCCTTCAGCAAACGGATATGGTCACAATGAAGACACGAAAACCATAAAAAAAGAAATAAATCATACAATAAAAATAGGAATTTTATCAGTATGTTTGTATAATTTGTACATTATTTTCATTACATTTTAATTTGATCATCAATTAATTTCTTTTTTTCCTTTTTTAAATATTACATAATATACATCAACATGATAAAGACCCTAAAATAGTACTGTTTGTCAAACTTGTTTTCCATTAAATATGTCATGACAGCTGAAGAAGAATTATTATTACATTAGAAATTGATGTTTTTAGATAAAAAAAAATTGAAAACTTATGATTTTTGCAGTTTGATATGTTTATATTCTTTCTCATGCTATCTTGAATAGAGTATGGATTTTAAATCAAGAAGATTACAATTACAAATTATGTTCCTTTAATGTCTGTCATAACATTATATTATTTATGATTGTATACATATAAATCAATATGTAATAAAATCAGTTGTAGTGTGCCCCTCAGGTCATGCGATCATGTTGTAGTAACTAAATATTTGAGTTCCCTATAATATCACGTACAGACGCAGGAATGTGGTTACATACCCAATCACCGTGTGCTTTAACTATGCTAATATTATAAAGAGATAAAGTTTGTGAAGTTGTAGGGGGTACTCTGGATCCGATTTTAAAAATTCTTTCTGTGTTGAATAGTTCATTTATCAGGGAGTGTCATAGGCTATATAGTATCACGCTATGACTAGTAGGAGAGTAATTAAAAAAGGGACGCGATTTTTTCGCCGCCCAACGAAGTGGGCACGGGTCAGCTAGTACATATTGTTTCAGTCATATTGTTCTCAACTCGAATAGGGAGTGAGATTATAAAAAAAAGTTCATTAAGCTGAATAAACCGAGTATAGCGCGCTAATCTGGATTTTATATTAGTTTTAATAATATTTATGTAACCATGGAGTAAAATGAATGTGCAAAGAACTTCAGCTCTGCACATTAAGTTATTTGTTTAATCGTGGTTAACGATATGGATAACACAATTACTTACCTTCTAGAAATTATAGTTCAATGTATCCACTAAGATAAGACCTATTGTAATAATTGTTTGTTACCCAAATGAACCTATTTGATTAGTTTGAATGCTGATCTAGTATATTTAAATAAAAAAATCGAGAGTACATTTGGAAACAGTAAACAACTATGAAATATCAATGAATATTACTGTACTTACCACTAGGCTTGCAGCCAAATACGCAATAATAAGGCATGATTCCCAGATTGACAAAACACAATATTTCAAAGAAAAGTGTCCACGGCACACGAAACTTATTCAATGACTTCCAAAAGAAAACTTCGACAACAAGACGGAGGAGCGCAGGGCTCGACTCGACGCACTTATTTGAAATTTTCACAGCGAAAATCAACAAAATGGAACTATAAAACTACAAACATGCGCTAACGCAGAGTATGTAGCCGCCATTAAAATTTCCATTATCAAACAATTTGTCCAAGTTTTTAGATTGCAGTGACATCTATGAAAATTAAAGTATAAATTAGTACACGGAAGCTTCTTCACTCCAACGCACAGATGGCGACTCTATCTTTCTGAAATGTCAAACTGTTCGGACTGTCCCCCCCCTGCAGTAGCTTATTATTATTGAAGCGGCTGCAGTGGATGACGTTACGGGTTCGATTCCCACATCGGATCGAATCGATCTATTTTGTGTAGTCCATAAAATTTTCAGATCAGAAAAATTTACGTATTACACAAAATGTTTTCCTAAGACTGAATGTTATTTGTGTCAGAAAAATTTATGAAAAAAATTTTATAGATCCACAAATTATTGTCTTGGTCTGGGTGTTCTTTGTGTCCGTTAATTGATATTTGTAAAAGGTCCCCGCGACACAGGGCATGATAAAAAAAAAAAAATTATGCATAATGATTATGCTATAACTTTAGATATAATCTTATAAATAGTAGATTATAAAAAGCTATAATACAGATAAATTAAAATATAAAATATATCAAATCTTTTCTCTCTGAAATACCAGCAGATGCAAACGTTATGATGCTCTTACGTACCTACATTCTAAAATAAATTTTGAAATTACATAGACGTCGAAATATGCCTAAATGGATAAAACAAAAGAAGATTCTCATTGCTTTTCAGGAATCAGATAAACTTTTAAATTTTTTTGGAAACTTCCTAAATCTTTTTGTTATTTCGATAACAACTTACAATTTAACACAAAATAGCTAGTTTTAATTCTCGACCAGAAAAACATGAGGCGTAAAATGCGCGTGCACAGTTCCGCTCCAGATATTTTAATTAGGATCCCGTTCCGCTCTGCAGCGCCCTCTAACGTTTCTACGAGAATATTTAGACAACCATATTTTACTTCAAATTTTTACCGTTCATACTATTAAAATAAAACCATACAAGTAGAAAGTCTTGAGTTACATGCAAGTATTCCATATGCTTATATTCCGTATGACGTGGTCATTCATAGTTCACCTATACCGTATTTATCCTTACTTGATTTATTTAGTAAACAAACACCACATATTGCAAATTCACTAGTTTTTACATCAATCGCACACTTTGATATGGATGAAAATTTCTGGAAAGTAGCATTAAACGTTTATGCAATAGAAAACACGTAAATCACTTTGATATTTATCCACTATCTTTCGTAAATTTTAAATAAATGTATTTTTTTCCAACATAAAATTTCACAGATAAAATTATTTTTACGATTTGACATTTGTAGATTATAGAATTTTGTCCTTGATTCCTATACATTTTTCAAAGATTAAAGACTAAAGTCTTTAGTCTGTGGTTGACACGACGCCATATATGTTTACGTTTTAGAGCAAGTCTGTTTAAATAGACAGTAGCTGATCTTGACCGATCCACTAAGGTAAGCAAAGAGGCCGAGGTCGGTAGCTGGGTAGACAACCTGAATGTATGCCTCTACTGTAAATAAACGTAAGGTCATGAAAGCTGAACATTTAGGCTTTCAGCAGTTATATTATAAAACTAAAGCTTGATAAATAAATCTATTACCTACACACTGCTGAGGAAAACAAGGCAGATGGTCACGGCCTATGATGTTTGCTACGAATTTATTAATTCTAACCCGTTTGAATAGTCAAGTAAATAAAGAACAAAATATTAAAAAAAAAATGTGTGAGGATCTAAGTAGATTGCAATTAGATACACCATTTCAGCTCCGTGTGACAGTACCGTTCATACATGCTATCATGCTCTCATTCAGAGTAATTATTAAATTAAAGGCTCTACTATTTTAAGGGATAAGAACTCTGTGCCGATAAACTGCTGCGCCCTAAACTTCACGTTTGAATAGTAAGTATAGGCAGTATCTACATACCTACATAATAGTAAAAATCTATGAATAATAGTAATAACAGAACCTATGTAAATACACTTCCTGTTTATGCATCAAGCCTGCACTGCTGCAATTAAACTAAGAATAAAACGTTGTTTATAAATTAGGTATATAATAAAAGGTAGGTAGTAATTAACTAGCAGTTAATTATTTATCTATGGTGGCGTCAAAGAATGTTTTTACAACATAATGATGTATAGAGTGTAATAATATGTGATACAGCACACAGTCCGGTTAATCGAACATGCAACGTTCTCTATTATGTTATCTATCATCGTTATGATGTTATCTAACTCGTGCACAACATGGAAACTACAAACACTACACTAATACCTTCAAGTTTCTAAAATATAATAAACATATAACATATTATTTATTTAATACCAGCACTACAATCTTTTTGCAGACACCGAAAAGGACAAACAAAATAGCAGCAAGACAATTCAAATCGTTCTGTTTTGCCAACAGTAGCGCGAAGAATCTAAGAAGGTTAGATATGGTAAATAAATAAAGTCTTACTTCCTTTTACGGTGACCTATGCCTTTTCCTGGGTAAGCTCCGTAAACAAATATATTTCTGCTTGTATTATTAGAGATTACAAGAGATTATTTTTATATGCCTAGGTAAGACATGGTGACGGGACAAACAAGTCGCTTACTCGATTGTAAACTTTAGGTTTACGTATAGCACATGCATTAAGCACTCCATGCTTTACAAAATTGAAGTAACAAGTGCTTCCGCACTGCGCTCGTCATCCCAAGTCTCAAGGTGATAAGTCCTATAGCCCTGTAAACTTGTGTAAACAAAATTAATACTGTCACAACTACAATTAAATATGTTTATTTGTGGTAAAAATTCTACTACATTTTGCCACGTATTATTACAGGCCAATAAATAATACAACGATGTATAATTTTCTATTCATGTAAGCCTACTTATAAATATGAATAAAATTCCTCAGTATCTGAGTTCTTTATTGAGTAACAATCACAAAACCAACAAGTTTAAATTCAATTAGAAGTGTAATTAATTGCCGTTAATGTTAAAACGCGGCCATTAGATTAGATGTGCACAAAACAACATTACAAAGATAGTCGAGTGCTTTCATCAATTATGATAATGTGTTAGTTGGTCGGACGCACGCGACAGTACGGCTTTCCTAATTCCGCGCTAGCGCAGTTAACGATGCTTGTCATCGTAAATTTTTGATCTTTATATCAATTATAATTGCATGAGATTTGTCGCATCGAGTGTTAATAGCTATGTGACATAGAGTAAGAAACTATTTTACTATTCAACAGACGCTAATCTGATTAATTCTGTATCGAATAGAAAGTTTTAAGTACTTAATGTAATCTTCAAATGTTTAGTTAAATTGGAAGATTTTACTATTTCGATACCTATTCAAATACGATGAATGAATGAATGATTTATTTATTTATATGAAACATGATATTATTACCGGTTTTATTTTTAATTTTATTTTGAAAAATAATAATAGAGATAGATAAGTAAGTCATTGGTTTATTTTCCCTCTTCGTCTTCTGATGTTAATAACTTACTCCTAATCGTAAAAAATTGTTAGACTAAAATTAGGTAGGCGTTTCAATAGCGCATGTGATCCACACGTCATAATATTATGATAATAATATTCAGTTTTCAAAAAGTTATTTTTGACGAATCGGACTAATTGCCCTCTTAACTGGAGCTTATTCTACAAGCCCATATCTCGAAGATCTAATCGCAAGTTCGGCAAAGTTTATTTCTTAGTACAAGTTTAAGCGAGTGCTCCTGGTGGGTTGCCCTTATTCCCCCCTAATCACTGTTTAGCGAGATTTTTATTACGAAAACCAATCTTATACCAAACAGCGTAAGAGTTTAAGCTAATTAATCAATTGACTAAAATTTAAGAGTCGTTTATGAGTAAGGGCGTAAAATTCTAAAAGTAGGCTGATGTAGAGTCTCCACATAGTCGGTGTATATTTGGTAGGTACTACTCATGAGAAACAAGCAATTAAAAATAACTAATCATGCCTTCGTTCGTGACCACTATTCAGTGAGGTGTGATTGATTAACAACTTGTAATATATCGTATTTATAATAAGTATAAATTAGTATAAACGTTCGTACGTAATAGTTTCTACTAATCACTGATTAGTTTAACGTTTATATAACATTACAATTGACATCTCACTTACTTTCTGTTCGTTACGTGACGGATTCAGTTTAATATAACTTTCCAGACCTTACATTCATATTTATAAGTTGCAAAGACATTATTGCTAGTTAAAATACAAATTTATAATTATACCGTAATGCAAGACGCTTTCCACAATTTCTATGAATCATGTACATCAAAACGAAAGCGCAGAATGAAATTAAAAATTGTGAACATTAAACATTCCTAATTAAATCGCGCACATACCTAAATTGTTGAAACTTCACGCTCTTCTTCTTTAGCTTACAATAAAAATGAGATGAAATACTTGGAACTCTGTTTATGTATATAATGTCGTTGCATTACTCTCCAATGTTATTGTTAAGAGAGGTGAGGTAGCTCAAGTTATGCTGGTCTTGTAATTACTGAGAATCGAGTGCATTTTGCAAGTTTAACGGAAGAGGTGGCGTTCTCGTAAAGATCTGTTATGACTGTCTAATGAATATGTTTTATTTTGTCTGGTTACGCTTTCCAAGTTATTTATTGCACATTTTATTATATAATGGTGTATCTGAATACCTACTAATTACTTTGCAGAGCAAAACATTTTCTATTCGGTACCATCTGTACATAAAGAGAAATTTAAAAAATTATCACTTCTTGAGTCTAGAGGCGAGCAGATTTAAAGTCACAATAATTTCAATACCGCTTTTGATACGAGTATAAATATATGTAACAGTGCTGAATATATTTTTCACCTTTCTCGAACCTGCCATGCCAATTTAAGGTGTTTTGAACGGAGGTATTTTAAAGTTAGGTGTTTTAATTTTAGGTATTTAGATGTACTCCCCTAAAAACAATTGAACGTGAAATAAAAATATAATATTGACTAGATACAATGAATATACGCGAACAACATGTTTATATTAAGTACTCGTATGTGAGTACATATTATACTTACGTAGTTTCTATTCATTAATAAACAAAAAATGTTTATATAATGTATAACAGGTTTGTTCCCAGACGATATAAAATACACAATAGATCATTATTAATAGAATTAACTGTCATACCTAGGTCAGTATTTAGTGTAGGTACACTTAGACGGGGTGTGCAAAAAAAAACTATTTTCTTACATGGCTTTTTTGGCTTTAATTTAGTAACGAATGATTCAATCATAAAATAAAAAATACGTTATCTTTATAATATTTACCTTTACAGGTTTTGTGTCAAAAGGAGGTAGAACTTGAAATGGTCTTATCTCATAAACAGATGGATAGTTAACGATGATTTTTTGGTTCGTATCTCGTGTTAAAAGAAATGCGGCATTATCAAGTTCACTCTGTATACAAGAACAATTGGTAAGAGTGTGTGGATTATGTTATAATTTCACACGAGTTGTATATGTATGTAGATATATAATTTCGGTTGTATGTCATTATCAGTAAACAGATCTACGTTGTATTATAAAGGCTATTTCCGCGTGTGTATACATCACTTTATATTCCCCAAGACTACATAAATTTCACCTTTCATTAATCTTTAATTTTATTTACGTAATGAAAGAGGTGATATTTTATGTACTTTTTGCTTATTTATCTTATCTACAGTTGGACTAGACCTCTCACAGAAGACAGACGGTCTTACCAGGGCGGGGGAAAACCTTAAAATGAGGGAGGTACATTTACATTAAAAGTAAAAAGGCAGTGAGCAGGCACGTAGCACGCAGAAACAAAGCGACGGCCGTTGGGGAGTAAAGATTCTGGAATGGCGACCGAGTACCGGAAGGTGCGATGTTGGATACCCCTCACAAGGTGGTCCAGTAAATATTGCGGTTAACCGATGGATAACTATGGTGTATGAAGCTTTGTCTAACTAAAGCTGCGCTGGTTAAACGATTTGTTTCGAGAAAATTATGTTTCTACGATATTATATCTGGCCATGTCTTATTACTCGACTTTTGCGATAAAGTTAGGACGGCTCTTCGTTTTTCTAGTTTGTCACCGAACGCTTATGTAGGTAAATGAGTAAAAGTACATTTATACTAATGTAGGTATGTGACAATGGCATGTAGGTACTTCAAATCCAATCTAAATTCCAAATAAATCAAAATGAATGTACTTATTCACTCTTTCTTACAATGTCAAACTTATAATTTGTATATTTAGATACTTCTTGAAATATTTGTTTTCAATTCGTCAGGCATCTAATGTGTTAACGCAATTACTTTTTTGTTAGCTGCTTTCATTACACATGTTTTTAACATTCGACATTGGTACCGTACCTAAGAATAAATAAAGTTTAGTCAAAAATTAAAAGTAGATATATTTTTATAAAGACACCAATATGACCTTAACAAACCTGATGAAATGTGCGGATACAGTCCAGAACAAAGTCAGCGGACAGTAAGTACCTTTTTTTATATATAATAGGAGGCAAACGAGCCAGCAGGTCACCTGATGTAAGTGATCTCCGCCGCCCATGAACACCGGCAACACCAGAGACATCACAGATGCGTTGCCGACCTTTTAAAAGGGAGTAGGTACGCTCGTTTCTTGAAGCTCCCCAAGTCGTAACGGTCCGGACATATCGTCTCACCTAATCAAAATACAACTTCATACCGTGCGTCGCCATTATCTTGCCGGTCTGGTCAAATGCTTTTCCAGACCACGCCACGTTCGAAGAACCTAATATTATACGATGAAGGAAACCTATGAGCCGGAACACAATGTAGTCTATGTATTATTAAGTAAGGATGTTATACTTGTTTATTGCAACAATATATGAGTTACATAATAACAAAGTTTATCTAATCGTGTTGTTGTTCCGGACTACAACATATATTTGCATATAACTTTGAGAACACAAGTTTATTTAACAGTTTTGATTATAATGTAGAGTCGATTTGTATTAACAGAATGTGAAGTAAAGGACTATATTAAAAAATTGATTCAATAAGCTATGATAAAGCTAAATAAGATAATTAAGCTTTTTTGTTACACTTAATTTTACGAATAATTTTTACTAACTATTACTTATACAGGGTGGCGCAAAAGAAATGACCCTATTGGAACATGCTCTTATTTTTTTAAATTGCTGACAATGTCAAATCTGTTTTGACATTTGAGGACTAGACAGATGCAGAATACAAGTGAACAAGGCATGGAGTGATACACTCCCCAAGAACACGAGATAATCGTGTCTATACTTTTAGGTATCTATTCGTCGATTCCCCGGCCGTCTGAAAATGACAAATATTGGGCCGTTTGTTTACCAACCTTGAAGAGTATGGGACCACACGAGACGATACCCAGAGTGGCGAGCCCCAGAGAGCCTTTTTTGCTGAGAACATTACCGCTGTTACCGAGGGTTTCCGGAAATCGCCGTAAACATCAACAAGACGCAATTAGCTATCAGCCGGACTTCCCTAAGGCTAATTTTGGTCAATGACCTGCGCAAATTCCCGTACAAAGTCCAATTAGTGCATCAGCTGCTGCCTGGCGACCCTCAAACGCGCGTAGGTTACGTCCAAGTCGTCCTTAATCTCGAGGAAGAAGTGTACGATTTTGGCATTGGTTTGCAAAGTCGCTAGATTCAAGCGTTCCAGACTTGTATGCAGGATTTTTTGAAATCCCGTGTTTACGTGAACATGCTCGAGACGCTGGACAACATTCGACACGAGTGCGAGAATCTGTCGCCCGTAAATCTCTACGACGGCTCTAATATGACCGATATAGTTTTCTCGACTTGACCAATAAAATTCTAAAGGTTTAAATTAACATAATCAAAAAACAGAATTAAAGTTTTTTGTTTAGAAAAAAAGAGAGAGCCAAACAAAACCGGATCCTTTCTTTTGCGCCACCCGTTATTATAATACTTAATACCTACTCCCTAAAACAACATGATCAAGTTTGCAACTGTGCATGTTTGCTATGGACAAAATGGTGTGAAGGTAGTCTGACACCAAAAAGGCGTTCAAAGAATATCATAGATTGAACTAACAAATGTTTTGCTTGGGATTCGAACCCACAATCTCGTGCGCGGAAGCCACCTGCCGCATGCACATAACTACGCTTCATATTACAATTCAACTAATGCAAATACAGCTCTTCTAAGTATATCTAGATTTAGTGCTCACACGTAGTGGCCCCATTACCGCGCTTAGCTTAGCTCATCTTATCACCAGCCCATCACCTAGCTCAACCGCATGATATCATACATCTTTCCGCTTGTCGCCCGTATACCTCGAGTTAACGCTCCGTACAATAGAAAACTCTACCAGTCACTGTTGTTAGCCTAAATAGTGAACTCGTAAATTGTTAGAAATATATTATGTTTTTAATTATTTGCACGGTGCATGAGTAGGAAATTAGAATGGAGTGCCATACTGTATACTTATACGATTTAACGTAGCGTTAGATTGACTAATTAGTTGCTTTAATTTGTATTTAATACAATATACCCAGAGCTTTTGAAATGCTTGCATGTTTTGTTACGATGAGCCATGAGACCAATTGCATTGTTGGTGATGTCACATTCTAACTGCCTAAAACATCATTGGTGTCTAGTTGCCTTGAAGACAGGACAGAATATAGTATCCAAACGTGTTCCTGAGATTGGGGTTCAGAAATATAGTTTAAAGTGATAAGATACATCCCATTAAAGAGACGTCCCGTAAAACTTGTCTTAAGAGAATGATTTGATTATGATAGATACTTCGGTTTCTTCGTCCGGGCCGACAACAACTTTTAATTAATAATAATTAAAAATATATAATCCGTAACAATCACTTCCTTATGTCGTAGACTACATTTCACTAATAGTTATAAAGATCTAATGACGTAACTAAATCACATTATGCGGAGAGAAATCTACAAATAAATTAAACGTTTGCTTACTCTGAGGTGAGCGTGGTGCGTGAACGTGACGATTGATTACAGATCATACAAGATTTATATCATTGTAGAGAATTCCACGCATTATTAAACCTAACATAAACTATATCAAACAACAACATTTTTCTTATAAAAATATTTCCGCCGTTGTTGTAGTGTAGGACTTAACAACTGATGACAGACATAACATGACATGCAGGGATGTCCAAACATATTTGGCTTTATTGTAACAAGATGTGAATTATCGACTTTAAATGTTGTTGCTATAACTAATAGTATTTAATAGTAGGAAATAAATATGTAGCTTAATAAGACAACATAAATCGCGGTGCTTTCTCATTCTATTTAGGCCTGAAGCGTGTTCATCTTCTTCTTTCTTCAGATTAAATCCGTTGCGCGACTATTATTTTGATATCATGGACGCTGTCGATCCTAGCTTGCATTCCTGAATCATTTTGGAAAAATGAATGGAATAAATCATATTTTTGAACGGTATTACAGGTTCAAGCCTGAAAATGTTTTATTTGTTTTTCTATTAGTCTAAGTGCGACGTTCTCTAGCATAATTGGTACCTGGCCTTCTTTATAAGGCTTTTACGAAATCCTTAACTATTTACATTAGGTGAACTAAGTATTTACACTGGTATTATTCCTTATACACACAGTAGCACCACTTATACTTCGTTTTATCTAACAGCACATTGTGTTCGCTTGAACTTGATACCTCCAAGTGTTCAGTTAATAGTTGAGCCACTCAACCGTAGCTCAACCACTGGACCATGGAGGCTGTGAACACATACGGTAATGAAATGATAAGCAAATTGCTCTCGGCAGCTGTGACGTTAAATATAAGTTGCGGTGAGCACGCGCGGCTCACTCAGCGACGATACCTCGTGCTTCACTGATCTTATCTGCTAATTATAATAATATGTCTTGAGCGCTTACTGATGATAGAGTGACCATCACTTCACCACTCACGAAATATACGGAATGAAAGTTGTAGGTAATGTAGGTAGGAAGTCTAGAGAACCGCCGCCCGTTGACGTTTATATTTTCAACTTTACTTTATCGCAAGTCTCTCTCATCCATTAGAGGATAAAAGAGTGTCTTACAGAAACCTTATTTGTTGTATCTATCAAAAAGGTCAGTTGCAAAGCACACGGAAGCGACTGGTTTAGATGCAGCCATTTTATAGAATGTATAAAGTTAAAAAAAGAGGTTTGTTAATATCGCGGTATTTCGTAGTCTCCCACATGGAGAGGCCAATAAAATCACCCCTTGTGTATTCTCCGCATGAACAGAGAAAGAGTTTTTTTTATCAAACACAGATGTATTGTTTTATGATTGCTGGATTTTGCTGGTGGTAAACAAGCACACTTTTTCAGAATAGAAAATCGAAAAGATAAGAATGTAAAATTACAAAGGTAAATACGATGTTCAGTACGAACTACTTTAGAACAGGAATTCCTATCGTTATTATTCCTAGTACGGGGTCTTAAAAAATACATATTTTCATATCTTAGTACCCATTATAATAAAACTAATCTCAAGTAAATGTACTAAGCTACGTACGCGAAGATAAGTTTGCGGTTATCTCCCGCTAGGTACCGCTACTAGAGCATTTAACTGCACTACTAATGGTCTCGATATCGTTCCACTTCGTTACCTCAAGCTCCTGAGACCGGTAAAAGCTTAGATATTTATACTTATATTATACTCAGAGAATATTTAAATTTGTAGACTCCTAAAGCTTGTAATAATAACTAGGTATTAAACTGATTCGATATAAAGGTATGATAAAAACTAATTCATATCAGGCCATAGACCAGATAGAGTAACCAAGAATGGCAGAAAACTTCAGCAGGTGTCTATTAATAATTTAAAAAGATTATACAGTCTATTGCAGTAAGTATAGTAGGTAGGTAGAGTAACTTGGTCTACTTATGACGTACAAGAAATTGATTTGTACAATGTTATATGAATGTCAAGTTTTCTTTCTTGTAGAGTTGTTCTTTTGGTAACGATGACGTTAAATATTTTTTACTGAGATTTTTAGACGGAAATTGTTATTTAATTTGTTTAGTCACTTATTTATAACTAACTAGCTGACCCGTGCCCACTTCGTAGGGCGGCGAAAGAAACGTGTCACACAAACTTTACCTCTTTATAATATTAAGTATAGAAGTATAGATATATGTTTTAAAAGAATATAATCTTAACTCTGGGCAGAAAACAATGTCTACTAAGTGCAGAACATTAAGTCTCTCTTTACGACACCCCTCCATCATTTTACGCTACCCTCCATCATTTTACGACACCCTTGCAGTTTGACGACAACCTTGCAGTTTTACGACATCCTACATCATTTTACGGCACTCTTGCAGTTTTACGACACCCTTGCAGTTTTACGACACCCTTGCAGTTTTAAGACACTCTTGCAGTTATACGACACCCTTCCATCATTTTACGACCTTCTAGCAGTTTTACGACACCCTCCATGAATTTTACGACACCCTCCTTCATTTTACAACATCCTTGCAGTTCTACGAAACCCTTCTATCTTTTACGACAGCTTTCATCATTTTACGACACCCTAGCTGTTTTACGACACCCTAGCAGTTTTACAACACCCTACATGCATTTTACGACATCCTAGCAGTTTTACGACACCCTCAATGCATTTTATGACACTTTCCATCATTTTACGACATCCTTGCAGGTTTACGACATCCTTCCATCTATTACAACAACCTTCATCATTTTCTGACACCCTAGCAGTTTTGCGACACCCTCCATGCATTTTACAACACCCTCCATGCATTTTACGACAACCTCCATCATTTCACGACATCCTTGCAGTTTTACGACAACCTCCATGCATTTTACGACACCCTAGCAGTTTTACGAAACCCTCCATCGTTTTACGACACTCTTGCAGTTTTACGACAACCTCCATGCATTTTACGACACTCTAGCTGTTTTACGACACCCTTGCAGTCGGACAACACGCCCCATGCATTTTACGACACCCTAGCAGTTTTACGACACCCTCCATCATTTTTCGACACTCTCCATGCATTTTACGACACCCTCCATCATTTTACGTCATCCTTGCAGTTTTACGACACCCTTCCATCTTTTACAACACCCTTCATCATTTTACGACACCCTAGCATTTTTACGACAATCTTAAGTCTCTTAATTGTAAAACTTTTTTAAAGGTACAATTCTCTAATACATTATTTCAGTATATCTCCAGACGTTTAAGCAGTAGAAGCAAAATAAACGTTTTTAAGCGTCCCTTTTATAAACATATTTCATTACTGCTCTACTCCTATTATGCATAGCGTGATACTATATAGCCTATGACACTCCCCGATAAATGGACTATCAAACACAGAAAGAATTTTTAAAATCGGTTCAGTAGATCCAGAGATTACCCCCTACAACGTCACAAACACACAAACACACAAACAAACAAACACACAAACTTTACCTCTTTATAATATTAGTATAGAAAAGACCATCACCACCTTTTGTTGGTCTGTAGATAAAGGCGAGTCAGGGAAAGCCAAGTTTTACCTTCTCAACAGCTTGGGAAGATTTATCCTAATGGAATGTATAAGGAAGTAGATCGTTATGTCAATTGTTTTATGTACCTAACTTCATTCTTTTTCTGATGAGAGATTTACAGTTGCACATCAAGTGATCCACCTTTTTACCTTCTTCACCACACGTTTTATATTGGTCATTATATAACTTACTTCTGTACTTACTCAATATATTTAAAAAAGTATATTTTCTTTCTAAACTAATATACGTTTATGTACTAGTATTTCTGTATCTAAGGTATAAAGGTAGTTAGTTCTGAGTATAACCTAGGCGTGGTAATCCGTGACAACAACATACCGCGCCCTACCATTGTTAACTGATCCGTTCACAACCTACCATATACTATTAATTACGTAAGACCTATCTATAAATGTATGTAAAGAGTTTTAATTTATTCAATTTTAAATTAAATTCCAGGGAATTAGCAGACCGTGTATTACCCCTACCTATATGAATGTTAGAGGTATTTTTCATTAAGTTACATGTTTATTGGCGTTACAATTGTCTTGAAAGAAACGAAATTGGAAATTAGGTGATAAAGGTGCAGTTTGTTTGTTTGGGACAACTTCTTCATTAGGAATTTAGCCCAGAGTGTCGCAAGGCCTAACACATACGCACATAAAATTAATAGACGCAGAAGCTCTCTTGTTAGTTTATAACATGACCTGAACGCAGTGCGCGCTCTTATCATGCTTCTCTTAGGGAAAACCAAGTAGGCGTCCCTTCAATGGGGCGACACTTATCCAACAACGCTTCCTGGGACTCCAGTCTAGGGAGGACGTTCCGATACGCTTAGTAGCCCTCAAGAAGCAACATGCATGGCGGTTTTTAGCCGGTAAGAGTGTCGGCATAACCCGCTAGGGACATAGTGCTTCCCTCGGGTACTCTATGAGAGTTTTCCGCCACCTTTTTATTAGAAACCGGAGGTAGTCTGAGCGTATTTTTCAGCCCAGGCGTACGTCATTCGTGGCGTAAAAAAAAGCACATTCAGGATCAAAACAATTTGTGACTAGCACAAATAATAATGTTGCGGGAGCTTCGAAGCCCTGACTTCACGCTGCGGGACACGCATATACGAATTAGATAAAAATCGTTATGATTTTATACTGTCTGCACTATGTATTAGTACTATGTACTTATTACTGCTTATATTTAAAATTTACATGTTCCTTAACTTGTTTTCACAGGTAACATTATTTTACATTGAGTCAGTAAAATATTAAATTAATAATTTGTTTAGAATGACTGTAGCCGGACCTCGCAAATTGCTCTTTGTACACCCATTTCTCTATATTTATGGTTACTAACTATAAACACAGAAAGTAGGTATTCATACGCAAAATACGCCATTGAGTTTTAGAAGCACCTTTCTGTGAAAGCAACGTTGAGGTATACAAGTACATTTCAGTCACGGATCTTTACTTAAACATCTTAAATAATAAAGGTTCTATACCATAATCTAACAAGCCCTATTTGAGTTATAAAAGCTTGGCCTACTGAGAACTTAAACTAGAAGGTACTAGGAAGCTAGTTTTTAATTTTGTAAAACCGCAAAAGCTATCATTTATTTAAGACACTTCAGGTAAACATTGAGGGGAAAAGTGTTTTTTTTACTCAAGAGTTTTATGACATGCTTTTTAGTTTGTAACACTCTACTATTCTCTAATTTATAATCTTAGCCAAAAAAGATCCACCTTCCGCTGTGTCCCTTTCTCAAAAATCTTTACCAGAACGTCGCCGGTCTACCCTGTAAGAGCTGTAGCAGTACTGCGTAGAGCACAAAAACCCTTGTAAATAATCAAATTATTAACGTTCATGATACGTAAACAATAGGAATGCATTCTATTAAATACAATGGATGATAGACTCTGTGGAATTTATTAATTTACAAGCTCAACTTAAAACTCAATCGTCTGCAACATTTTACCGGTCCTCTGAAGAGAAATACACTAATTTAATGATCGGTTTAACAGATTGTACAGCCTGTTAAGATTGTAATACTTAAAATGGCAGTTAAGCAGCACTAGTCATCATCATCATAACAGATTAGGGTGCCTAATGGCTAAACTGCAGAGACGGTCACTCTAGTGCCGAAGATAAACTTGACATATTTATACCACGCTTGTCAGATAAAATGTTATAGGGCCAAGATTAATGTTTCTTCTTCTTTACAATACTTATCTGCGACTATTCTTCTATCTTTTTAACCTATTATAAGGACTGCATATTTTTCAAATCATATATTTTAGTAGAGTAGACATTTAGTTACCTATAGGTAATATTTTATTTTATCAGACACAGAGTTTATTTTTACGTTTAGGTATAGACTATACATTGAGATAAGACTGACGTTGTGCTATTTTCAAGTTAATCACTAGGAACTTATATTTAAAATATTCTAATAATATATAAAATATGACTGTGTAGTTCACTTCTAAGAATCCTATAATAATACAAAATTTCGATATATTTTGTTATACCTACTTAGTTTCTTTATTTTCACCTCAAATGAAAACAATACAAATCGTGTAAACAATGTTGGCTTTATGAACTCTCAAATGAACATAAAGTTCCCTAAAGATAATTAGTTGTTACTTATTTAAAATTTTGGACAGTTAATAACTTAATTACCGTAAATAACCAGCTACAATCATTACAAAAGTAGAGGAGAAGTGACTTTTTAAACTTTCACGGGTAAAATGTAAGTGAAAAAGCTTTAAATCTATTGGTTAGCAGCGGGCATACAAGATTCTTATTGGATGTGTTTCTAACGGACTTCTCGCAGCTACATTCACTCCGCGCCAACAGCCGTACGCTCAGCGCCATCTTCAATCCGGTCAGTCCGCCGCGAACTGTTGTGGGGATAACGTCGTTGTTGCAACGATTAAGTTTTTTATATTACAGCCGGACCAAACCTTGCCGGTTCATATTATTATAAATATAAATTAGCTTTTGTAATTGTAAAACAGTGTCAAGTTAATTGATGAAGTGTTAGCTTCAGCTCGTCGTTTGCGAATATAGTGCAAAACTGTGATTTGATCTCGCGATCTACGTGACTGCATTTCTTTGGTAGTGTGAGTTAGCTGAAGTGTGAAAAGGTAAGTTTTTATGTTATTATCGGTAGAATGTGCCGGTCGGATGGTTAGCGTCGCAGGGGGAGCTCGCGACTCCCGCGAATCGATTGTCCCGGAGTGCCGGCTCCGTACGTACTACGTAGGTATAGGTAGGTAGGACAGCAGCCGGGCGCTCTAGGGCTGCACACCCTCGCCCTGTCCCGCCCGCGCCGCGCCGCTCACGTCGCTTCGTTTGCTGATCTTGAACTAGCTAGTCGTGGAGCGCCGGGTGACTTGTCTATGAATTATTTATAAACATTCTATACGTGCACGGCTTTTGTTTTTTCAGCTGCTCTCAGGTGGGTACGATCATACGATGTGGTAGCTACTAATAAATCAATATAAAACTGCATAATTATTATATTTTTAAGCGGTACTCTACCCTCAATAAAATAAAAAATAACACCTGTTTATTGTACAAACAAATTAAGTTTATCTTAGGTGTCCTGGACAAGTTATTTTAGTACTTAAATAATTTATACTTTTTTACATATTATTTAGTTATGTTTTGCAAAATCATCATAAAATAGGTAGGTACACTATCGGTGATTTTACAATAAATTATTATTCTTAAAAATGTTACCTACCGATACTAATTAATCTAAAAACAGATCGTCAGATCCCCTTATAACCTGAGAACAAATACCAAGAATCCTTTGTGCCATTGCATTGGAAATTTTCTTTAATATAATGCTTCATCATCATACTAGCCCATTAATGCCCCACTGCAGGGACGAGAATCCTTCCGGGACGGAGGGATACTGCTTATCTCTGGCATATTTTGCAAAAACAAAGTTGTGTGTAGATCAAATCGCAAGAACCTTTCATCCCGTGTGTCGGGCAAATACACTAACAAGTGCGTTATCTGGTTTTATAATTTTATTATTACTACCTACTTATAATTAGGTCTAATAATTTTCCTTCCTGCAAGTTATTTCTAGACATCAGGTTAGAGGGTAAAACCATAATATTTGTAACTATTAAAGTAATGAGGTTCAGTTTAAAACGTATGGCTTGAAAAAAAACTTTAATCACTAACATTTTTAGCCGACTTAATCTATATGATGTAGGTATGGCTATTTTAAATAAATGAGATTAAAAAAAAACACTTTTAGATAAAGTTAAGTATACTTGGAACCGTAATCAGGTCTGATCCTTGTGACACTAAGTTAGACGAGGTTCCTTCAACAAAAAATCTATGCTTCCTAAATAATGTAAATTGACCTCTGCAGCTCCGCCTTCTCGGCAGCAGCCTCGGTGTATACACGAGGTCTTAGATTCGATTTCCACGCAGGTCGCGTTGTGTGATCTACAATTAGTTATAATTAAATAAATTACTAATTACAATAATTTCTATACCATTGCAAACTATCTTTGATTCATCTATTTTCATAAAAAAAAGTAGTTCTAGGAATAGCGGAGTTACAATTTCGTATTCAGCTCACAGACGCCATATTACGGCTCGTGAGAAGACTCGATATAATTACTTAATTATTGAGTGTATGTGTGTCCAACTTAGGTTGTCACTGCGAGAATAGACAATCTTATATATGTACCACCCTATGTGGTTATGTCATGATACAGTAGCTTTGATGCAGTCTCTTTTATCACAGGAAGACGTTCTCGGAATGTGGTATACCAGTACGATTTCTGTAAGACTTTTCTGTTTTGGAAAGAAAAAACTAAAAAAAATAGTTAGAATGTCGATACTTAAAACGTCTTTCATGAGATCTGAAACCACAAAGTAGAACACGGCACTGAAGACCACAGATGCATAATAACGTTACAGAATAGATGACAGACAATGTAACGAGACAATATTATAATGTCACGTATGAAAGTATGAATAACAATTAATAAAGAGTTTTAATAGCTTCGCTTGTGTTAATCATAATATGAGGTAATGAATTATTGATGCCAATACTTATGTGGCCTATGTTATTCATATTATACTTTCGATTTTGAATTATTCATTATGAACGTGACGCCGCATCGTCATCATGGCGACAATCCCATTTAAATATGTCTTCATCTTAATAAAGTACAGTATAACCCGCTTAAGACGATTTTCCAGGGACCCCATCAAAACGCGTCTTAAGCGAGAAAGCGTATTAAGCGGGATAGGAAAAAAAACGTGCTACATTTATTATGTTTTTTGTTCTTATTATTTGAAATTATGTACCTACATTCAATACATTATTAAAAATAATCACTTATTTTGGTTTGACAGAAAGATTTAGATGCATTAGCAATAACAGGATTTTCAACTTTTGCACCGCGTCATCACTTTCATCCAAACAAGCAACTTATTAATTCATTAAATCATTAATAGCCGATAATGCCTGACTCATCTTCGTCCTCATCATTCATCAGTTAGGCATAGGGACCTCGTATTGTGTGTTATTCACATCCTCAATAAGATATTGATTGAATTTCGTTCGTGCTACATTGTCATCAATGGAAGAATATCCAGCCTAAATATTTAGCCACCCTGCAGTATCCCGAGATACTGCAGGGTTTTCCTGAATCCTGGTATCTCAGGAAGAAGCACCCGAGTTCTTCTTTCAGCACGACGTCAACCACGTTATTTCAAGAACCGGCTTTCTTAAAACAACTTTAAAAGGGCCCCACTGGGCTGGCCTCGAGTGCGGTTGTAGGGCCTGAGCGCGGGCGTATTAAACGGGATGACGAATCGTATTAAGCGTTAAGAAATGTATGAAAATATGTCTCAAATTGCAGGGACCGGCGTAAAAAGGCGTATTATGCGTGAAATCGTATTAAGCGTGATCGTATTAACCGGGTTCTATTGTATTCTTAAAATATTGTAGTGTCATAGTCATTTTCTATAGATTATGAGAGTTTACTTTGGTCTTAAGTTAAAAAAGTAAATGGAAGGCCATTTACTTTGTGGAATATGAAATAAATGAAGGAGTGAAGTTCATGATAAACTGTATAACAACATAGATGTTCAATCTGTTTCTACGAATCAAATATCTAGATTAAAGGCCAAAAACAAATCACTATGTCAAAGAGATTTAGTCTAATCGAAAAGACAAAATACAAATTGGCTGACATTAGGCAGAATAAAAAAGGATTAATCAGGGTTGTAAGAGTTCAGTATTATATTCCCATAGGACAAAAGATTTACGTGCACGTAATTTATTTTAAATAGAGTTTTTCATGAAATAATGAAAACTTGTCATGTGAATATTTTAATTAATAGGAATGTTGTGTTTTAATCATCAGAACAGCCCGTTTATGATCCCCTCCTCCCATAACGAAGGGATGCTTGGCCTACTAATACCATGCTGGCCAAACGAATTGGTATATTTCGTTAAGATAATATTCACGAATAGTTCCTTAATCGGTTTTTACGACACCCATGGGATGAGATGGGCTGGTGACATATTGTATCCTTACTCCGTCACCACACGGAGGTGGTAGTGTTATAATAAATTAGTCTAATTGCAATAACAGTTATTACAATTACAAATATTTATTTAGCTTAAGTCTAGATAAATGTAATTTTAACTTACAAATTCGCTGTCGCTGAGATAACGTTTATACTCGTACTAAGAGAATTTTTGTTTGGCTAAATCAATAAGGAATAAATGAAGTTTAGTCTAGACGTCTGCTCAGACAATACCTACATTGGCAACGGTTTCACTGAAACACGTACACGTTTTACAGCTTCCACTGAATCTTACAATAGCATTTATTTATAAGAATACTTAGTAAGGGAAAATGTATGCAGCAGCAATGTAATGAAGATTTGACAATTGACAGACTAAGATCACTCAGAATCATTCCATATCAGCCTATGGAATGATTCTGAGTGATGATTTTAACTCATTTCGTGGATGTCGTAAGAGAAAACTAAGGGATAGTAACTCTAATATCTCACATTGAATAAGACGGAAAAGTGACCCATCGGTCATAGTAGGAGTTTGAATCTACAAAGACCTGGGAGGAAAAGTAAGTTTCCGATAAACAATACCTTATACTTTAAAATTAAATCTTTATTTGTAATATTGTGCATAAAATTAGTTAGATCAGACAAGGCTTAATATTTTTTTTAATGAATTATAGAATACAGTCACCGTTTTTGTTCTTAATCTTTAACGTTCTGAAAGATTTTATAAACCGCTACGACTTCATTGATCAACGACAAAATAATCTTAAAATATAATAGTGTCGAAGTAACTGTATTGTAACAAGAACAAGTATTATTATAGCAGTATTATTTGCATGGTGAAAGTAATGTAACAGTATCAAATAATAATTTAATGTTAAAGTTAAGGAATGCGTTCGAACATCTTCATTATACTTTCCCAAAAGCGTGATAGACACGCACGCCATCTTATTGCAACGACTTTCCATCGTGTCGATGTTATCTTCTTCAGAAAAATAAGAATTATTTAGCTCTGCAATGTAATCAGTCTTGTCAGTAGTTTAATTTTAATTGTTTTTCTCAAAATGCGATTCGCGTAACTATTTAAAATTTTGAGATGTTTGACTGAAATTCAGATGCAATTTAATGATTATGCTAGCAATTGGTCTATCAAATCAGTAAAAGTCCCACTAAAAAGAGAACCTCCTTCATTAATAGAGATAAACTTTGCCTACTAAGGGCACGCTGTCTGGCGCCTAGTCAGACGGACAAGTTTCTTTTCATCTGCATATTATTATCTTGTCTTGGGTATGGTAGGATATGGTACGATATTATATTCGAATATTACGATATTTGTCGCCAAACAGATACGTAATAAATGGATTCGCAATATTTTAATATTAGGTAACATAACGATAACTAAATTTGCAGCAATAAAACAGCTATGTTAATACGCAACCATTATGTAGAATACAGACCAACCATTATTTAATTTTACATTAATAATCTTTGCCATAGAGGCAGCACGAGATGAGATGGGGTGCTCGCTTTTTGACGTATGTTTTTTTTTGAGCAGATAACTTTTTTCTTTGATATTTACATTTCATTTCAAAACTTTTTCCATGATGACATAATCTGAGAGACATATAATTTTACTGATAAGTTATCTACTTTAGATATATATCGAAATATTACTCTGCTTATTGTAGTTGTCGAGAGGCTTTTATTGTATTACTTTCTATTATTTACAATGTTATCTATTCACTTATTGATATTGATTAATCTTGTGGGATTTTTGGCAAGCGTCATGTTACTTTATCACTGAGAGAAATCGCATAATATTTTTCTCAGCGATGTGGTGTAAGGATGTAAGTGTACAACATCATTCAAACCTCATACAGAACTCTCTTCTTACTTTTTAACTTAGCTATATTTTTGAGCGCCAAGAGTTTTATGGCTAATCGTTCGTCTAAAAGTTTCTTTGGTTCAACAACCCCGTTCTTTAATTTGGCAATACTTTGTATGCTCTATACATTCAATGTCTACTTCGTGAACTGTGTTCTTAAATCCTGGTTGAAGAACATTGGAATTTTGAATCTAGTAAAGCCTAGATATAAAATTAATAGTAATAATTTACTGTTGGGATAGGTCTCGAAGATAAACTTGGCGAACAGATATAGCACCTGATTTGATATCGGGTTAAGTGTTATGTTTTCTTTAGTCGCGACTTTAGTCACGTTTCGCAGGACGAGCCAATAACATGTATTTTCAATCCTATATAATGTTATATTTTAGGTTACCTTTTTAGTAATTGCTTTTATAACACTCTAAGTCAATCAGAACCATATTGATCTTATTTACTATTTCTGTAAGCGACTGTTTGTTTTCCTAAATAAAGAAAAAAAAAAATTAAGATGCTAAGTTATCAAATATTAGATGTCAGTATCAGTAGATGTACGTATCGATGAATCATTATTAAATATTAAAGCATGTATGTCTGTCTGTGTAGCGACAATGGCGCAGTGATTACAGATAGACATCCGTCCATTGTCATCTGTCGCTTATGTATGCGCCGTGTGTGCGCTCACAACTTATATTATGTGCTGTTATTATGTGCAGGAATTAATAACATAGGTTTAATACAAGGTCTGGGAAATGCGAACAAAGGTGTGCTGAAATTATTTTATGTAGGTCCTGTGTGTCAACTTTATAGTTTCCGAATTCCTTCGTCTTAATTTCATTGTCTGTAGTCACAAAAAAGTTATAACCGAAAATGTATTTATACATATTTAGGGTGATGCTACCAATTATCAGCACTTTAAGAGTTAGTCCTACTTTAACATCGTTTATCACAGTGATGATAATGATAACAACTATAACAATATGCTTTCTTGGTTCATTATTTAATAAATAATTGATTTTTGTTATAAAAAATAGTTATTATTCATACACATTTTATTTAGATGAGTCTGACTAAATAATGACCCTGGCGCCAATTATTGGCACCATCATCGCCAATTATTGGCATTGACTGAGCCAATTATCAGCACCTTAAAATTAAACATAAAATTAGGTAGATAAATGAAATAATCCAATGTTTATAGTAAAATCTCTTTTATTTATACCTAGCCTAACAACCGAAGTTTCAGAAAAATAATTACATAAATATAAAAAATTCCAAAAAATAATAGACATTCTTTTGATCATAATATCAACACTATGAAAATAACTAGCAATGTTAGTTTCAGCACCATGCCAGGATATGAAATCCGAAATCATAGAGTACTTTTTCCAAGAATATTTAATTCTAGGCATAAAATAATCAAGCGTTACAATAAAATATATGGATTAACAATTTTACATACCACTTTGTCATGTAACAGTACCAGTGCCGATAATTAGCAATTCGCAAAAAAATTGAACCCAGATTCTCATTTATGAACATAAAATCAAGATAACGTTCATTTCCATTGTCAGATAAGCCTTATAAAACATTTTATACATGAATAAAACCTAAAGGTTCAGTAAAAACTATCTAAAAGATCTAAAATAAAGTAAAATAAAAAAACCTGAACTTACCTACGATCATAAGAAACTGTCAAAACAAAGTAATGTAAAGGACATGTTCCCGCGTTTTTAAAAATATCCCTTTTTTTTTTTCAAAAAGTGTCGTGTTTGGATCAGTTTATAATTCCAAAAGGATCTTATTTTAATGTTTGTTAAATGGTAGCCGAAATTAATTATTAGAAAGCTTATAATTTGAGTTTTAGTTGGGGGTGCTGATAATCTGGTGCAGTGCCAACATTAGGACGCGTACCCCTACATAAAATTAAATTTTCCATGTGGTGAGGACTAAGAATACAAACTGACACCACCTCATCTTGTCCCGAATGTGTCGGCAACAAAATTCCAATTCAAACCGCGGGAATGTAAGTAGGCCCAGTTCTTTACTCTATATCCGAGGAGGCGCGTCCCTGCAAAGTAACATAGTGTCACGGAATATGTCACGGAATGATTAAGACACATCGCCTTTGCTAAGTATATGTAGTTACTTACTTATTTTTTTTCGCTTATAATCCCGCCAAATATTAAAATAATAATGTTAAGTAATAATGCACTCTTATGTAAGTGAAGTATTCTAGAGATTATACAGTTATACTACATTAGAAAGCTAGTTTGCTATAATATATCCTTAAATACATAAAATACTTAAGTCGATAATCTTAGTAAGTTCGTAACCACATAATATTTATGTATAATTTATGTTAATTAATATTATGTAACAAGTATCTTATTAAGTTCTGATAATATTTATCTAAAATTAAAGCTATCTTTTCGTGAATATAGTTATAAAATTTTAATAAGTTTTATTTATGGACCTATCTATCACTTAAAGATTATTTAAAACCCTAAAAAAAGACTATTAATATCTTACTATCTTGCCTTTATTTTGGCCTCGTGGACGAGCATGATGAAAAAAATCTATCCCATCTCATCTCATCATCCTAGTCATCAAGCCGAAAATACTAATAGTTTTAAAGTGCTTCACCTGCCTATTGTTCTCAGGCTATCAAAAGATAATATCTTTATTTTATCGCCGTGACTGTATATCGGCAGTTTAGAGGAACATGACTAAGTAATTCAACTTTTGTGGTTTTTTCTTTTAAAACAGAGGGCATTCATAAATAGGCAGAGATAAACTTATTTAATAAATCTATGTAAGGGCTCTTACAATTAAGCCGTTTCGTGTCGAGAGACCTTTGAGTTCTACAAAAAAGAAAATGTAAAAAACTGCTAATTACGAAGTCTTCTTTCACTATCAACTTTAATATGCCAGAACTTTTGGTACTTTTACTTCAATAATCATCCCTTTAAATAAAAATGCCACTGGCTTAGTCCTAGGCCTGCCCCCATTGATGTTGGTTATCATGACACATCTAGACATCCATTCCTTGTTTATCTAACGGATACAAGATTTTATAGAGAAAAAAATTGCCAGTCCTGGATGTCCTTTTCAGCAAATTTATTCTAAATAGGTCCGGCCGTTTAAGCGTAAAGAAGTAACAAACTACACAGACAGACACATTCGGCTTATCAGAACTAACTAAGGATAATTGCAATAGAATGCATTAAAAAGTAAACTAAAGCTGTGAGCACACTGATTGGTCCAATCGTGTCTAAATTTAGAACAAGCAATGGCCCTGGATTGTGTGGTTTTCCTTTTACGATAAACACACTGCACTATTTGCTTTTGTTTATTTAATCTGCACTACAATAAATATGTCGATTTAACTAATCTCGGCTTAAACAAGTCAAACTTATTTATTAACTGTACTGTTGTGAAATAAATTATCACTGTAAAGGTTATGGGAATTTTAAAACATAAATATTAAGTTGTTTATCTTTTATTTTATTTATGAAGAATCTACCGGTCTAGGGTTTGAGCTCTGTGTCATGAAGACATGAACTTAACGGACACAATCTAAACCCAGGCAAGGTACATACATATCATACACATTTTATTTCTAATTCCATGACACAATTATCTAATTTCTATCTAATCCGAACTTTTTTTAACCGTCACTTGCCGTATCTCTATAATAGTATTTTTGGTGTAAGCATTAAGAGAAAACTGCCACAGACTTAATCATATTTATTTAATCAAATCGAAATAAGTGAAGTTAAGTTATAAAAATAAATGATTCAGTCAAAGATATCGTTAAACATCGTCATTTTACATTAAAGGGCCATGTGGTTTGAAGAACTAAATAAAAAACCCTTGTCTCATTCTTATCTGACATCTCGTTCACAAACTGACAATGCTGCTTTTAGTATAAATGTCTCATTGTAATACAGAACTGTTTTTTATATTCACATGCGGGATGACACAAGTTAGGATTCCATTCTGATTGTGGAATAATTTTATTAAAAAATATAGTTTCCTTGCATTGTGTAGGTAAAGTCTACCTATATACATACCGAATCTCATGTCTTTTTCTCATAGGGGTCCTACGACAGAGACTACTGAGTGCCACTTACCTGAGTCCTTATAAACATGCTTCAAATTAATTTACTGTTAAAATTATGACTAATTAATCATCATAAACATCAATCAATCTTCATCATAACTAATTTACTCAAGACAGTGACGTTTGACTACTAGGTATACGAGTCAAATTCGCTTTTACTTAAGTAAAAAAATAATTAAATATTATATGTATAACTTGATAAACTTACACCTTAGTTAAATAACTGAAATAAATGCTTTAAGCTTAACTAACTTGCAATTAATCTCGCTTTAAAATAATTTAAAATAGTTTCATGTTAAGTAACAATTTGTTTGATCCTGTTGTGAATAAATTTTTATTATAACTATAAATATGTATAAATACCTTTTACTTAAAATTAAACTTAATGAATTAGCATAATTATTAATTACTAATAAGCATCCGTTTTTATGTGACTGCTTTATTAGCTTTACGCCTTTCGTGACTTAGCGATACTAAGGCAATTGTCACGAAACTAAACTAAATTTCAAAACGCTCTCAATTTATTTTAAAAACTTACATAAATATATGAATCAAGCGAAAGTTTTTTTGCTTTACATAGTCGCGGTTTCATCCACATAAATATGAATTTATTATTCATGTCTGACATCCTATGTTATTTACGATATTATTAGAATGTGTTTTAAGTTATTGAAATGAAGCGTGTCGTTGAATACTGTATGTAATACTGTTATGTAATATTTCTATTTTAAGTTAGATTATAACAGAAAAATATTTGACGCAGTAATTTTTTACACTTTATAAGTTACATACTGATTAATAGTATTATACTATCTTAGTTTTTCTTTTATGGTTCCAGATTTTTAACCTTAATTTTAACTTTTTTTTTATTATGCTACATTACTGCAACCTGGCCAGCATTTTTTGCATGAAAAACAACGGGCATTCTCACAAACTTTACCATTTATAATTAGTAATACTAAGACATCTATAATACATACTTTATTAGTTCAGTTAGTCTTACTTGTTGTTAAAATTCAAGTATATAATTAGGAAATATTTTAATAAATAAATCAAAAATGTCTAAGTATAAATCACATCTAAAAATGTATCTCGTAAACAGAGCACGCGTCTCGTTCCCTCGTTCGTAGTTCGTTTTGTCGCGCGGCGTTCAAGTGTTGACTGTCAAGGTCATGGGCGCATGCGTGCAACGAACGCCCGCGCCTTCAACCACTTTATTTATAAAAAAAAAACATATGAGCACAGCTGCAATGCACTCCATAACCTAAAATGTTTATTATTAGAATAATTTGGGAGTTTTACTCATTATGTTCGCACGACTGTCACAGAAAGTAAATGATAGCTGGCAGAAATTATTTATTAGCGGCAAATAAATTAGCGAAAAGAAAAATATATATTAAGTCTAACTTGTCGCCCAACAATAAAAATTCGATACTAATTTGAAGCTTCATTAGCATGACAAATTGGGCAAGATATTTTTTACGTAAATAGAAATAAAATCCTTTTCGCGTCTAAATTCAAACGAACCGTCGCTAACTAGAAGGGCTAGATTTATTATTAACGGTTTGCAGATGGTTCAAAAATTTTTGTGTGACACACTGATATCGATAAATAAATAATTTCCATGTTTCTTTCGAAAGTATACGCATGTTTTTAGAGACGTGTTAACATGTCGTAGGTACCTTATATGTAACTGTATAATAAATCAATAATTAAATATTTATTATAGATAAGTACCATCGTAAATCTTAATCATTGAAATGGTAACACTTTCTTTTTTTTAAATGCAATTGGGACTTTTTGGCGGGAAGTCGAATAAAGCGGCAGTTTTAAATAACAAAATTTTTCAATTATTAGATTCATTGTTTAATATCTGTACAGTTCTGTTGTAAAATAATATTTTTGCGTAGTAATCATAAATATGAGTGTAGATAGCGACGGGGGCCAGCCCCCGGGTGAAAAATATAAAAAACGGAAACTTGATGGAGGAACCGAGTTAAAATATAAAATATTCACCAAACAGCACTACAAAAGACAATTTCCTGAAAATCGCAGTGTTGATTGCATTGTTTATGTCGAATCACAAGAACAAGAAAAAATAGGAAATAAAAACCCCATAACATTGACAAAAATTTTTACCGAAAATGTTAAAGGGATTGTTGGAGTGCATAGAGTAAATGCTTATAAAGTTGGAGTTACATTTCGTAAACCGGCACCAGCAAACAGTTTTTTAAATATGGACAGTTTCCTCAACAGGAATAAACTCAAAGCTTTTGTGCCTGCTTACATGACTGAAACCACAGGGGTCATAAGACATGTCCCACAAGACATGTCCAATGAAGAAATTTATAGGAATATTACATGTGACGCTGAAGTTATCTCTGTAAAAAGATTTATGAAGAAAATAGAGGGAAAGCTCACCCCTTTGAGCACTATAGCAGTGACTTTTGCAGCAACTATACTACCACAATATGCTTACTTACAAATGTTCAGGTATCCAATACGCCCTTACGTTCCACCACTGCTGCAGTGCTATAAATGCTTAAAATTTAATCACTCCGCTAAAGTATGTAGAGGCGAACAAATGTGTTCATCATGCGCTGGACGGCATTCCTATAAGGAGTGCGACGTTGCAGAAGTGGTATGCATAAATTGCAGTGGCAATCATTTAGCCATCTCAAGAGATTGTCCCATCAAAAATCAAAAAATTATTGAAAAGAAGCAAAAGTTCAGCCAGTCATATGCCACAGTGGTAAGTTCAACAGCACCTTCAGTGCCTCCATTAGATGAAATTAATGTTTTTCCTCCTTTAAAAAAGAACATAAAAGAGAAGTCGTTTAGTGTAGAACAACTATTAAAAAATGACATTATAATTAATGCACTAGTAAAGTCATTAATATCACTGGGCAATGATAAAAGTAGTACACCAATTACAAATAAAAGAATTAAAGATATATTGTTAGCTAATTTAATACCTTAATGGATACATATTTAAATGTAGCACAGTTTAATATACAAAGCTTACAGAGTAAGAAAACCCTATTAAACACATTTCTCTCTAATTATAATATTGATATATGCCTACTTAATGAAACTTGGCTTACAAGTAATAGTATTATTCCCAATTTTACACCATATAATTTTTTTTACAAAAATTCATTAAATACTCATAATGGAGTAGCCATATTAATTAAACAAAATTTAAAATATACTATTGTGAATACAAGTTTTTATGAAACTATACAAAACATTTGCTTATCAGTAGAGACATCTATAGGTACCTTATATATATTATGTGTTTATTGTCCTCCTAATAGCAGTAGGTTTGATACCAACAAGATGAGAAAAGTGTTGCTTGAAACTCCCAAACCATGTCTGGTTATGGGAGATTTTAATGCACATCATATATTGTTTGGATGTTGTGCAAATAATAATAGAGGTAAAAGTTTATATAATCTTATTGATGATTTGAATATGTGTCTTTTGAATGATGGTACACCAACCACTGTTCAGCAACCAAACAGAAATCCCTCCGCAATTGATTTGGCTCTGGTCAGCCCAACTTTGGCTCCACTTTGTGAATGGCGTGTTCATGACGATCCAATGGGTAGTTATCATTTCCCAACTCAGGTAATTATTTGTGTGAAGCCATCTATGTATGAAGTACGTCCTGTAGAAGAAAAATATATCTATAATAAAGCAGATTGGGAAAAATATTACCAGTTATCAGAAAACTGTTTTTCTAATTTAGATTTAAATGAACCTCTTGTTTCTTATAATAATTTTGTAAATATTTTGTTTGATCTAAGAACAAAAACAATTCCAAAACAAAAGGCCAAACAATCATTACAAGTTATGAGAAAACCTGCCCCTTGGTGGAATCAAACATGTACAGATGCTGTACAAAAGTCTAAGCAAGCCCTTTTATTATATAGAGCATCATCAACCATTCCGAACTATATTATGTACAAAAAACTTGATGCTAAGAAGAAAAGAATTCTAAAAGAAGAAAGTATTAGATCATGGCATCAGCTCTGCAGTAGTTTTAATAGAATGACACCTATTTCTAGAATATGGGGTTATATCAAAAGATTTAAGAGGATAGGTTCTTCTCGTAATAGATATTTAAATGACGACTGGTTACCAACTTTTTTAGACAACCTTGCAGACTCCACACAAGTGAATGTCAGTAATTTAGATGATATACTTGATCAATCTGTTGAAAATGATAACAACTCATTTCTCAATGAGCCATTTACATTGAGTGAGTTATATATATCCCTTAAAAGTAGAAAAAACACAACACCAGGGCTGGACACCATACCATACATATTACTAAAAAATTTACATCCCAATGCTCATGAAATATTATTAAATATATATAATACATTATGGAACACTTTAATTATACAAGAGTCTTGGAAAACCCAATGTGTTATTCCCATATTAAAGACAAACAAAGATGCCAATAACCCTACATCATACAGACCTATTTCTTTATCATCTTGCTTAGGTAAAATTTTTGAAAATATGTTAAAGTTACGTTTAGATTATTTTGTTGAGTCCATGGAGAAGTTACCAAACATACAATTTGGATTCAGAAAGGGTAGAAGTTGCTCTGAAAGCTTTGTAACTCTTATATCAGATCTTAAAAAGGTCAAACTGAGTCATTCTAATGCGGTATGTGTTTTTTTAGATGTGAAGGGTGCTTTTGATAATGTAAAAATTGAATGTTTAATTCGTGTTTTATATGAATTAGCCTTTCCAAAAAAGGTGTTAAATTGGATTTTAAATTTTTTAAACAGAAGAACCCTATATGTTAGATTTAACAATAAACTACATGGACCAAGAGTTGTTAGCAAAGGGACAATGCAGGGAGCAACATTGTCACCATTATTATACAATTTATATACATCCCAAATCCTTGATTTTGTAAATACATCACAAGTGAAAATACTTCAATTTGCAGATGACTTGCTCTTATATAGTGAAAATCAAAATTTAAATACTGCTATTAACAATTTGAACACTGCATTATCCCAATTAAACAATTATTATAGCAACATTTTACAATTAGAGGTCAGTATAGAAAAAAGTTCAACATTAGTATTCAGTAAAGAACCATTTGAACAGGGTACTATAAATATCACCTACAATAATAAATTGATTCCAATAGTACATCATCATAAATTTTTAGGTGTTATAATAGATGACAAATTAAAATTTGATAAACATGTCAATTATATAAGTCAAAATGCCATGAAGGGCATTAATGTCTTAAGAAGTCTAGCAGGAACTTTTTGGGGTTCTGATCCTAAAACACTTAATATGCTATATAAAAGTATAGTCAGAAGTCATTTTGATTATAGTTGCTTAGCTTATATGAATGTTAGTTGTACACTGCTGAGAAAATTAGATGTCATACAGAATATGGGTTTGAGGATTATGAGTGGAGCCATGCGCACCACTCCAATAAATTCCATGGAAATTGAAAATTGCATACCTCCCTTGTCATTACGCCGTTTACAGTTGGCTGAGCGATTTTGTCTCAAAGAGTTGTCTAATAAGAATGACATAGTTATGAATAATGTTTGCTATCCAGAAGAAATGATTCAGTCAACTGGAACATCAATCTTCTCTGAAAATACTCTTATCTCTGGTGTACTGCCTGAAATTCCAACCATAATGACAATTGTTAAAAACATTACTAATAAAATGTATATAAATAACAAATGGCCAATGTATCAATTTCCATATAACATATTATTGAGTTACTTTAACATCACATGCCATTTAGAATCTGTTGAAAATAAGCATGATTTCTTGGAATTTATAAGCAATAAAAATGATTACTACATTCTGTATACTGACGGCTCCAAAAGTAATTATGTTAAAGCAGCATACTATGATCCACAAGTCAAAATGACCAAATGTATTAACTTACCAGTTATTTGCAGCATCTTTACCGCAGAAAGTTGGGCCATACAGGCTGCTTTAACATATGTAAATACCAATGTAAATAGTGAGAATATATTAATAGTTAGTGATTCTAAGAGTGTGTTGTCTGCATTAACTAATTGTAATTTAAAATATAAACAAAACTATATTATATATAAAATTAAAGCTCAGATTCAGATTTTACAAAAGAATGTAGAATTTGTGTGGGTTCCCTCGCACTGTGGCATAACTGGTAATGAGGTTGTGGATCAAGCAACTCGTCAAAACCATGATGAAGATCTTTCAGATCATTTTAAAGTACCATTTACGGACTATTATGACAATTTTAGACAGTCAGCAAAGAATCGCCTTGTGAGAACGAAAGTGACTCAACTCAAAATTTATGTTTTTCGGGAAATTAAGGAAATGTGACTAAGCAATACACATTTTTGTGTTTTTTATCAAATAACTTTTTACTGACACAAGTTAACGCCACAATTGCTTTACTAATTTATACTATTACTATTCCTCTTTATAAAAAAGAAATAGATGTACCAAAATCTATTTTAATTTTTAGTTTAGTAGCGATACAAAAAAACTTCCGAAAGAAGGTCACTTTAATATTAATTAAATTATTTGTTTGTTGTACTATTTTGAGAAAGGTCCATTTCATATTAATGTTTTGAACATAATAAGTATCTTTTTATGTATTAAGACAGTTTTCTTCTTAAATCTAGGAGAAATTCTTTGAAAAATGTCAAGTAAAATAATACAAATTATTATTTTTGTATTTATTTTAATACACAGTAATAAAAAAAATGTCTCACATTGACATAATCAGTAAGTTGTACTACTCTTACTAGTCTAAAAACACAGCGATCCTGCGATATAGCATTTATTGTGTACTACCTTTAGGTACTACATAACATAAAACTTAAAAAAATAGGTATTCCCTTCTAAAAAGTACTTGTACACGTAATATTATAACATCTATCAAATTCTTAAACATAAGTAAAGTTATTATCAGACTTTTATTTTCATGTAGGACTCTTTTTTGTAAATTAACATAATTAATAAAATAATAAAAAACTTAACATGGCACTTATTGGCTACAAAATCTAACTTTGGTTCTTCTACCCGCTAAATTAATGTTCATTACAAATATAAAAATTATCAATGTCTTATCTATGTATGTAGCTTTAAAATATTCTAATCACAACCAAATCAATTATCACCAACATCTTCATTAAGTATAATTATAGTCTTCTAACTTATACATTTCATAGAAAGTAGCGTAAGAAACAGGTATTAAGTTTTTCCTTGCTAACTCCTTGAGATCTTTCTTTTTGTTGTCTTTCAGACCAAGAGGGTTGTCATACAAGTGTCTAAGAACAATTTCTTCATAGGGTAACATTTTTTTTTCTTTTAGGGCGCATATTTATAAGAGAAAATTCTTCATCCGTGTAAGACAATTTATAGTAAAAAGAAAACTTTTCTTAATAACCTTTATATCATTCCATAAAATCATCTCCTTGTTGCTGTTTTCATTAAAATTGTAAGCCCATTGTTCTTGCAAATGTTTTAGGCCCAAAAAGAATTTGTAGCTCAGTTCATTTACCATGAAAGGCATCCCAGACTTTCTAGCACTTTTGATGAGTGTAGCAAATTGGAGTGGTATGTATATAGGTCCAGTCTTTTCATTTTTTTTTATTTCCTTCTCAATTAAACTATGCACGTTGTCGGCTTCATTATGCGTGTGGCCTTTTATTAAATATTTGTGGGTAATGCTCTCAATATTATTAAAATGCATTACTGCATAAGAATACAGACTCGCAATGATTTTATTTTTGTTCTGCCCTGTGCAGTTATCTGAATTAAATGTCACATGCAATTTCTTGTCCAAGTTCTTTTTGCTTAGTTTTTCAAGATAATCATAAATACAAGAACCTATTTCATTGGCCCCCCTTTGTGCTTGAGTCTCGTCCCAGAAATAACAGTAAACATCTCCGTAAGATTTCCCATCATCTTCTCCAGTTTTTAATTCTGTTACAGTAAGATTAAGACAATTTATTTTAGAGCAGTAATAAAAATAGTCAGGACTAGGGCACAACATGACAGACTGTAAATCAAACACTGCACAAATATGGGTTTCATCAACCATTAAACGATCACTTTTTTTTTCTTTACGACACAGATCTTTTTCTTTAATAATGTTTGTCGTAGTTAGTCTTAAGTAGGGCTTTCGTGTTATCGGGGGCCAGTTGATAAGCTACACAGGTATCGCATCTATCCTTCTTTGATATGAAGAAACCTATGTCATATTCTGTGTTGAAAGTTTTTAGGTACAGCCAGTATTCCGCCTGTAAGAGATTTTTCTCTTTCTGAGCATTATTGAAATCATTACATAGATCTTTAATAGTTTTGCTGTCTGTTATGTATTCTCGATTCGTAGTAGCTCTCAAGTAATGCGATTCAATTCGCGGTATCGATTCTATATGTTGTTTAATTTGCTCGATAAGCCGTGGGTCCACAGTTTTCTTGCTTTGATGCTTACCGCGCTTTTCAGGCTCTAAGAAACCCTGACTATTAGTTTTTTTCTTTACAGTCCTGAGCTGTCTATCTGATATGTCAAGGGTATTTATAAAAAATAATTTACACACCCTGATTCTATTTTCATTAACAGTGAAATAAAAGGCGTTATTAGGCAAACGAGGCCTTTGCGCATTGGTATACCTGTATCTTGGCTCAACTACTACCATACATGACCTGATATAGGCACGCTGCAAGTCTAGATTTGCAAGCTTCCAATTGTTGAACAGTTCTCGTCTTTCGTGTTCATTTACGTCGTCTGAACACTTTAGCCGGCACTTACCAGTACAGGAATCCTTCATGCAACGAGCTGGGATATTTGTTTTTGATTTAGATACAGATTCAAAAGCTTTACCGGAGTTACGTAAAATTTTCGCTTTATTTTGCTTCCAAGTAACCTGGATTCCTTTTGCGTTTTCTGGTTTTTTTCTTTTCTCCTACATCGGGCCTAGCAGATGCCGTTGTATCTGAGGACAAAGAGCTGCTGCTGACGATACGTACACCTCCTTTTGCAGTATTGTTATATGTTGGATCTGTATCACTCAAGTCCACATCACTTTCATCTGTGTTAACTGGTGATATATTATAACATGGTCTGTCAGATATTGGTCGCAAATTGCTTGTGCTTGGTCCTGGGATGGCTAACGTTTCAGATCTTTTGGAAGAACTACTTGATGACGAACTACTGCTACCTACTTGAGGTTGATGACGAGCTTGTACTTGAGCTCCTTGAACTTGAACGTCTGTTAGATTTCACTTCTAAAGCAGGTTGATGGGGGATGATTATCGGAGATATATTAATTAATTCAGTATTATTCTTTGACCTGAAAAGTAAATTAATTATTTAAGAATAGATACAAGCTAAATGAATGAATATAAATACGAATAATTGAAAAAACTTACATTAAAGGAGTCTGTTTGTGTGCTTTGCTTTAAAATTTGCAATTGCTTCTTAGTGGTAGACTGCGGCGGCGTATTTTCTATCACAGAGGGACTTGTAGATACATTCTCTTTATCTATTTCCGACATAGAGGGAGTACTTGGAGTATTTTCTTTATCGATCTCCATAGATTTCTAAAAAGAACAGCATAATTAAATTTTAATATTACACTTACTCCTCTCGAGTGCGTCAAGATAAAGCTCTTACCTCATTTTTATTCTTTTCTTCCAATAACTTCAGAATTAATGCACTCCTGTTATTCATTTTTTGTTTAAAATAAAGTGACCCACCGTGGTTGATTAAAAACTGAAAAATAAGTAAAGTGTATCAATAATAATTTGGTCATTTATAAAACACAAGTAAAAAGTATTATATAGACGTTTAACGAAATATTCCGCCTGGAAATGTTTCCTTTTAAAACAATATAGACGTAATATGAGTAGTGACAAAAAATAATTAATCACACTTAATATTAAAATGACCAAATTCTATTTCGGTCATCTAGGTTTCAGGCTCAAAAACTGCTAAAGTGACTTAAATACAAAATCGGTCACTTTATGATTAAATAATGTTAAACAGAACTTACCTCGGTTGTTAGAAGAGTAGAGACACGAAGCGTAATAGGTCATTAAGGGGAAACAATCCAATCGCAATTCCATACAAACGAAGCAAGTTAATTGCTCCTTCATTAGATAATAAATACTCAAAACTATAGATGATATCGCTTTGTCTCGTTATTATCTAGTCTTATTGATTAATAAAACAGTAAAAAAAATATTCATTTACAAGTTATGAGGCTTCAAAGTTCATAATTCTATGCACATTTTATGACAACTTTTAGCGTAATAAAATAGAATTAAACGTTTATAAAGGTAAATATATTTAGGGAGTAGGAATAGATTATATATTCGAAAATTCAAATAATTTTATATTGACTAGATACATTCTAAAGTTTGTACGCGATTACCTTTTTCCCAAAACCATTTTAGGAAATTTTACCGTGCTCGTTTCCGCCATCGATATCTTGCATCTCGCCTCCACTTTCTGCACCCCTCGGGTTGGCGGAGGGGAGGTTCGACAGCGAGCTGACCGTCGCTGAATATTACCGAATGTTTTTTTTTAAACTTCAATAAAATCTATTATTTATGTCATTTATGACAATTAGTATCGCTTGCCAGTAAGAAGTTTCGTTATTTCTTTCATCAAAGAGATCCTATTATTATCAGATGCAATACCTACCCAGTTAAATAAAATACCTAGGGTCTGGCTCAACTATTGTTTCCTAATTCTCAATTTTCCCCGTGTGTAATTTTACAAATTATTTTATGGACGAATTCTTCTTTATCAACATTCTTAATTTTACCAATTCTTAATTTTCCGTATGTTTCATTTTCACAATTTTAGATAGTCCGAATTCTGGTTTTTTCAAAAGAAAGTCATCATATCAGCCAATCGACGTCCACTGCTGGACAAAGGCCTCCTCCAAGTACTGCCACCTTGCGCGGTCCTGTGCCTCCCAAAAGAAAGTACAGTTAGGAATAATTGTGCTTTTTAATATAAATAATAAACCTCGGTTACTCGCGCGGATTTTTAGACTCGCGAGCACTTGCGGGGTGTTGAGGCCATTACACATACGCAAAGCGAATTTATATATCTATAATATCTGTTGATAGAATTATGCCAGCATATTAGTATTTTGTGTTATAAGACGTATGTATGTTACAGCCAAAGTAATAAACATGAATATTATACATAATAACTAGCCATAATGTATAAGGGCTACTCAATTTTGATAAAGTGATAAATGTCGCAGAATTAATCACATTAACTAGCCATTATATATCGCACGTCACAAACAAAAGGGTATTATTTCGAAAACGTTGTTTTGAGATATCGCGTATTGAAGTTTTAAAAAATCATAGATTCGGAACTACTTACTCAAATATTTAAAATTATCTCTAGATTTAAAAGTACACTATCCTTCTTTATGCTGGTTAAGTTTAGTTTGTGTATCTATAACAGTTTTTTTTTATATTAATAGTTTTATGGGAACAGAAAAAGATGATACCCTTTAAGCAGTTCAAATAGTTCTTAAGTTTAACTTGCTACTCTCTAGCTTAACCAAAATTTACCAAATTATTTCGATAACCAGTTGTAATTAATATTGATACTATATTAAGCAGCACAGAAATTATCTTTTGCCTACATGGCTAAGGGATTATAATTCTTCTTCTTCTTCGTTTCGACGGCAATAAGTCTAATTTCAAATATATTTTAGATGTGTTTTGCCCAAAAACCAGCGACAGCAACAGCATTATCGTTGGCACTCTTTAGGTCTTCTGGTGTGCAGGTGGCAGGGCACATTGGGCATGATAGGAAGTGTTCCATGTCCTGGACGAGAACACCGCACCCACATCCACTATAGGAGGGGTTCAGATAACCCCATTTAGTCCGGTTAGAGTTACAGCGGCCTACTTGGGTACGTAGCCTATTGAGCGACCTCCAGATCGGCCACTGCTCCTCGAAACCAGGTGGAAGATGTTCGGCGGGTGGAATGAAGTCCGCCGGTGGTGCAAAGTTTGAGGCCCACCCGTCCAGTCTAGCCTTACTGGGGTCACCGCACAGTGCACGTGTGTGTCGCAAAAAGCTCTTACGACTTTTCAGGCGTGCTCTGGGTATAAATATTGTGCGAGTAAAGTGGATGACGAGGGTCGGTCTCTTGTTTTTCCTTTCACTTTCGCAAATGACCTGACGGCGAACACCAGGTCGAGCAATGGCGGCCAATGAGTATAATTTGACCAATGGGGTAGGTTTCAAGCAGCCAGTTATTATACGGCATGTTTCATTCAGGGCAGAGTCGACCATACCTGCGTGAGCCGAACGGTGCCATACCGCGGACGCATACTCTCCTGCCGTGTAGGACAATGCCAGACCCGTAGTCCTGACAACATGTGGGGCTGCCCCCCAAGACGCAGAAGTTAGGCGTTTGACCAAGTTGTTTCTGGTTGATATTTTTTGCTTGGTATTATAATAAATTAAATACTGATTGCATCTAGAAAATCTAGAAATTCTATTTGTTTTAGTATCATAATTAGTTATAATAAAAAAGAAACTCAATATGAAAGAAACATAATTTAACAACATTATGTAGGTACCTACAGTAACAAAACTATCAAATTAAATCAAATGTGATACTTTAGGGACATACGTTAGATCCCTGTTGTCACTGTCAGCAAATGGGTCTTCGTAGAAGTATTGAAGTGGGCCATGAAAGAGAAAGTTGTACCTGGGAAGTATGTGAAGTTAATTCGTGCTATGTAAAGACAAACCAGTTATACATCCGATCGTCTTGCAACTCCAACCAGTTCAGTGTGGCGGTAGGCTTGCACCAAGGGTCGGCTTTAAGTCCTTACCTCTTACTGATTATGGACGCCTTGACGGCGGGCATACAGGAAATGGCACCCTGGTGCAGTGTTTGCCGATTACATTGTTCTGGTTGGGGAGGATGGACCTAAGATCCAGAGCAGATTAGAGCGTTGGCAGTCCTGAAGCCATAGCGCTTAACGGCATGCGCCTTCTTGTCTTCTCTGTCTTCCGGTATCTCGGTTCTTTCATTCAAAGCGATGGCGAAGTAGATCGGGCGGTCAAGAACCGAGTTAACATAGGATGGATGAAATGGCAGCAGGTCATTGCTTCACGGGAACCATCTGTGACCCCCACAGTCCCCTTAATTTAAGGGGAAGATCTATAAAACTATGATTACACCTGCCGTCCTGTATGGATCAGAGAGTTGGCCAGAAAAGGGATGAATGAAAGACAATCTGTGTGGTGTTACGAGAGTAGATAGAGTAAGAAATGAGTATGTAAGAAGATTTGAAAGTGGCACCGGGCGGTGGCAGAAAAATTACGTGGCAGCCGGCTGTCATGGTATGGGCATGTTATGCGGAGGAATGAGAGTCATGTAGTGAGGAAGGTGCTGAACATGTGTGTGGATGGATATAGGGGAAGAGGACTACCAAAGAAACGATGGATGGATTGTGTGAAAAGCTATATGGCTGCGAAGAGTGTTACTAGTGAGATAACGTCCGATAGGACAGTATGGAAGAAAAAACATGCTGCGCCGACCCCAAATAAAATTGGAATAAGGGCAGGGAAATGATGATGATGAGCAAATGGGTCTTTGTTTTCTTCATTTTAAGAACTGTCCGGTGTACTTAGGCGATTTCTGATTGCTTTCATTATTAAACCAGCCTTCCTACTTCGCTTCATTGTTTTGATTATAACTAAAATTTAAAAAAGAAAAAATATAATAACAACTTAAAAGGTAGTATTTTACTTGAAACTTGCAACCATAAAATACAATTGACAAGATGTACAGAATTATCTCAAGCAAATCGGGAGCTATAAAGTATTATTTTAATATTATTTCGTTAAAATTACCAAATTATATTATATTGAACAGGCAAGACAGTATTATTTAAAATAAAACATGAAACTAGTATCAATTTTAACAAGCAATAAGGTATTAACTTTACATAATACTGTTTAGAATACTTACAATTTTATAGATTGATTCGATATTGACGACTGGACGGGTTGTAACTCAGAAAGATACGTGCGACGGCCACGAACGATGCCCGGCTACTGAATCAACTAAGATGCGACTGTCTTACCTATCTCGAAAATAGGGTGCATAAATAGTCAAGAAAGAATTGTATCGTTATATTTCAAAAAGTATTTGGAATTTAAATACTATTTTCTTACCAATTTATAGAGAAAAAAATTAGGTTTCCGAATTCAAAATAAAAAAAAAACGGTTTTTCAGACTTAATACCCTTTTATTTATAGCGTGCGATATGTTATAGTCAAAACTCATAACCACTTTTGACTGGTTTTCTTAGTCAAAAGTGGTTTTGACCATCGATGTTAGACAAAACTCATTGAAATTTAACCTTTTAACTGACAAAAATACAATATTAAGGCAAAAGTCAGAAACAGTTAAAAGGTAAAATTTAATGAGTTAATCACTTTATCAAAATTGAGTAGCCCTTATACATAATGGCTAGTTATTATGTATAATATTCATATTTATTACTTTGGCTGTAACATATATAAAAAAAGCTAAATTTTATTATCAATATTATTACTGTTCTTATAACCATTATAATAATTAACCTTTTTTAATCATAAGATTTGGGATCTGTCATCAATCAATCAAATCAAATCAATAAATATATTTACTATAATTGTGAAAATGAGGCATTCGGGAAATTAAGAATTGGGAATTAATCGTAGACAGGCCCTCGCCCACGACGACTTTTCGTAGCGATGCCGTCGTTTCTTCACATCGATACAGTCCTGAAGCGGACTCAGATTCAGATGTGAAGCATTGCACATCTGTCACGATGCTAACAGGATGGTTCTTCACTCCCTGCTTTCTTATCCCTATGTACCGGACATGGTAGCGCGTTTGCATCAATACAGTCGCGATGCAGTAGCGCGTTTGCATCAATACAGTCGCGATGCAGTAGCGCGTTTGCATCAATACAGTCGCGATGCAGTAGCGCGTTGCAATGCGACTAACTGCTGTCGCGCATTTAGTAAACGCGCGACAGTATCGCTACAAAAATCGCCGATGGAGAGCCATCGGCGTAAAAGCCAAAAACTGTAAAAAGACTGCCTCTGCATCAATTAAATTTTTGGCTTTTACAGCGGGCCAACCGTCGTTGTCGGTGTCACCGTACATTGCCGAACTTTTAATTTTATCAAACTTCAATAATAGATGATTTTGTCATTTATGACAAAGACGAACCGTTGTAGGTGTTTCCTAGTTTTTCCTACGTTTATAAATTACTTTTCCTTTTTGACACAGGCTTTGTTCTCTGGACTTTGATGCGTTGAATGATTTACTTAGCATTAGAATTTGATTGTTTGATAAAGTGATTTCTGTTGTATATTTTGGAATTTAAACGATGGGTAAGTAGTATGTTTTGTAAGTGATTTAAGATTTAGCTTTTACAATTTGGTACCACAATAATAATGAAATACACATATTTAATTGCAATGTTCTCATACTGGTGAAGTGACTGTTATGTATCTATAGTTTTTTATATTATTTATTTTAGCCAGGGTTGTCACATTGCAAATACGAACTGTGATATTTTTTTATTTTATATTATTATTATTTTTTTCTAGTTTACGAGTGTATGTGAATCTGTTTATCAGTGTCTGTGTCAAATGAATTTTCTTTCTCTTATTCAAATGTTGATATAATTAAATTTTACTGTTCTGTATTGTGCTCTATTTAGTGCCTAAGATATTTATGTAACCACTAATAATAAGTATATCTTAGGAACTAATAATTTATAAAGCATAGATAATAATAAAAATACCTACATATACTAAACTTGTAGAAGCTACAGAAGAATACTGTGTGTACTGGATCAATATATTTGTAATTTATTATCATGATTTTTGTAAAACAGAGTCTAAATATGATTGGAGGAAGGGGGCGAAGACCCGTTTAAGATTAAATGCACCTCGCAAGAACAAGCGACTGGCATTTAAAAAATGGGCAAGATTAAATAAGGAAAACGTTTCTCCTGCATTTAATTCGACCATATCGTAAGTTCTTGCATAGGATCTTTAAAATTATTATTTAAAGTACTTCAGTTTTTGATTAGTTTTGTAATTGATGTGATAAGTTAACTGTTAACTAGCAATTTATATGTTAAAGACGTTTACAAGATTCACAAGAAGTTATTCATCCACATCCTTTGGATCAGAGTATTGATTCAGACGAAAGTTTTGATGAACCACACTTTATTTCGGTGCAAGTGCAAGCGCAAGTGCACAGTGAACCTAACATCAAAACACACGATTGTGTTCCACTGTAAGTATTTTTTAGTTTCGGGGTAGGCTATGCAGATTTGTCGAATTAGTCCAAAAAAATGATTATATTACTTTGAATTTCAGCTACTTGCGAAATTGTATTACGCAAATGAGTACAGAAAATGACATGAATGCGTACAATATACACAATAAAATTGAAGTAGAAAATGATGCAATCAAATTATACAGTTTTCAACCAGCTTCTTCTAACAAAAGTTCATCAGATTATTTGTAACTTCATTTATATGTTTCGTAGTTACATGGGCCGGCTGATAAGTTATCTACCTAACATAGAAAGAAAAGACATAGGAAGCTAATATTTTTCCTATATTTAATATAGTTCTCTGCAACTGTAATACACATATTACATTTGTCAATAACAGACAATAAACCGTTAAAAAAATATTTCTTGGATATTATAAATTCGAATCTGCATCTATTACATTGCTAATAACACATTTAATACATTTTTTTTTTTTACAGAAATGATATTTTTTTTTCAATGGAGAGCAACAATAAATCAACTAATACTGCTGAGGCAGATTTAATTGATTTAAATTTAAAACGTAACTCATTTGGTTCTAATGTAGTTTTGGAAGGAAACCGTATTGTAGATATAGGCTTCTTATTTGAGCAACTAAAAAACATCAATCATGATCCATTCACATGTACACTGTCTGAATTGGAGTTTATCAATGAAAGGAGGGTAGGATTTTATTCGGAATTCAAATTTAAATGCAAAATGTGTCATAAAACCGAAGCCATATGTAGTCAACGCGGAAACAAAAAAATATCTGTCAATTTAAACATATTACAAGGTATATCTCAGACCGGAAATGGTTACTCCCAATTGAATGAAATTTGTGCTAGCTTAAATTTACCAAACATGTCTGAAAAATATTACATGAAAAATAATGTACAACTTTTAGAAATGCAAAAAGATATTGCCATTGACCATATGCTGCAGGCAGGCGCCGAAGAAAGACAGCTAGCAATAAATAATAATCAAATTGATAGTGACGGTATACCCTATATTACAGTTGTAACAGACGGTTCTTGGGCCAAACGCAGTTATGGCACGAACTACAAGTCATTCTCAGGAGTTGGGTGTATAATAGGACACAAAACTAAAAAAGTGTTATTCATTGGAGTTCGGAATTCATATTGTTCAATATGTGCTATTGCCAAAAATGCAAAAAAAGAAGTATTACCCCACAAATGTTTTAAGAATTGGTCGCAACCGTCGACATTAATGGAAACAGATGCGATAGTGGAAGGATTTAAAATGAGTATAAAAATGCATGGCCTAAAATATACTAGGCTTATAGGCGACGGAGATAGCAGTGTCTCAAATGCACTTAGGGATCATATGCCATATGGGCCTAATACACATATCAGAAAAATAGAATGCAGTAACCATTTATTACGGAATTACACTAATAGATTAAGAAAAATTGGAAAGAAAACGGCAAATAAAGTCGGCTCCGTTCCAGCAACATTAAGAAAATGTCTGACTGACAAAATACGTCGCCTACGTAATGCTGTAACGGGAGCTATTGAACATACTCGCCAATTGAACATTCCAATAGACGAAAAGCTAAGGACACTAAAAGAAGATTTACGAAACGGCCCTTGTCATGTATTTGGATCCCACAATAACTGCAAGCAATACTATTGTAAAAAACAAAATACTGATGTAAATTTAGTTCCCCAGCTGAAGATGTGTGGAATATGGATAGATATTTATGAACATGTTGGGCATTTGTTACAACACGCCGAAAGTCTTCTAGAAACAGAGACTAATAATGCAGCAGAGCAATTTAATGCTATAATCGCAAAGTTTCTTGGAGGAAAACGTGTTAACTTTGCTCTGCGTGGGACCTATGAGTCGCGATGTTACAACGCAGTGACAACATATAACTCTAAAGATTATAGCCTACTACCCAAAATACAGAAAAAAATTACGCCTGGAGAAGAGTACATATTTACTCAAAAATATACAACAAAAATGAACGAAAAGCTCCAAAATAAAAGGAAAAGATGTGCTGAGCATAAAAATAAGGGAATTAAACGAGCCAAACGATCCACATTTTTCGACGCTAATTATGGAGAAAATGAACCCGATCTACCCGATGATGAATTTACTCAGAAGCGTATTCAGTTTATTGAAAGCCTTAAGCTTTCTTTTCCTGAAATCCAAAATCTGGAAAGAAAAACTGTTGGGCAATCAAATTCTGACTTATGGATCATCGAGCGAAAAAAAAGAATAACAGCATCAATGTTTGGCCAAATATGTAAAATGAAAAATAAAACACCATGCACCTCCAATGTTAAAGCTATGCTTTATTCTACATTCACTGGGAGTGATGCGACAAGATACGGGAAAGCTCATGAAACTTCAGCGATAGCAGAATTTGAACAACAAACTAAATTCACTGTTATCTCGTGTGGACTATTTGTTGACGAAAAAAATCCATACATTGGAGCATCTCCAGACGGTCTTATTGGCACAGATAGTATTATTGAGGTAAAATGTCCTGCTTCAGCATCATCTCTAACACCAATTGAAGCAATAAGAACAAAAAAAATTACATACTGCTTGGAAACAGAAAATGGTATACAATTAAAAAGAAACCATAATTATTTTTATCAAGTACAAGGCCAGCTAAAAATTACAAAAAGAAAATACTGTTTCTTTATTATCTGGACACCAAATGGTTTACTTTGGGAAAAAATTGATTATGACGATACATTTTGGACAGAGGAAAAATTATCTAAACTGGAAGCATTTTATTTCAAATGTGTTTTACCAGAAATAATTGACCCAAGATTTCCACGAAAGCTAAAGTTTCGGGACCGATTTGACTAGTGTGTAGTTTATTTCCTGGTGCAAAACATCTTTACCATACAAAAGTGTTTAAAATTATTAGTACAGTTTGTCTATAAAGTCATGAAATTAATGTTTGAGGAACTAACATTGTTCATGTGTCTGGCAACACTGAAATTCAAAATAGACTTGTACATGAGCTGTCATCGGGTAGAAGCTGCGGAACGGTTTTCATTTTGTGATTTTTATTAGTTTATTAATCTACAATAAACTAATACTGACTTACGAAGAACAATATAATCAATGAGGAGAGTAAATCAAAGTGGCGCGCTAGAAGTGATTTTTAAAGTTGTAAGGCGATGTTTAGCGGAGCACGATGCTGGTCAACTTGGCGAACTGCAACTTTGATGGGTATGTAATCGTGTTACTGATTTTCGTCATCTATCTCAAGCAATAAATTCACTTCATTTGAGATCTAGAGACCAAAAACGGGCATTGTGTACATATCACATTTTTAGGTTAGGTATTCATTGTAAGAAAGAAAAATCGTAGTTCGACCATTTCTGTTGATACATTATCAGTTGCATTAGTATAATTCAGTCAAGATTTATCCCAATTTAGAATTTGAATTAATTGCTTTATGTCTATTTTACGGTTGATAACCAAACTATGTCACTTTCGCATCAACTGGTCTGTATACAAAAAATAATTAATTGCCATATTTTATTAAAAAAAATATCATGTAGCTCTTAGTAAATCCATGTTAAATGATATCTTATTGGTTAACACTGAATAAATTACAGTTAGGTGTTGTAGTTATTCTTTCCATTCCATTAGAATTATTAATTTTTATTTTACTTTTTAGGAAAATCAAGGAGCACGTTTAGGCGCATAGTAAATGAAGAAACAGATTTTAAAAATAATGGAAAGCTTGATACTCCTGGTAAACAGAGGCAAGGCGGGCCAAAGAAAGAAATGGATTTTTTTTTATATTACTGCTCTCCGCCACAAAATACAATTAAAAAGAGATTGCACAGTTAAAAAGAGGTATACAACATTTTTCGTCTGTTGCCTGTATTTTGTTTCTAGTTATGCCTAAATTTATTGTAGGTATAATCAAAAATGTTCATAACTTTTGTAAAATTTCAGGCTCCAACCCTCAGAAAACTGCTTGAACTGAGATGGATTTTAACCTTTAATTAGGCGCACCAAAATACTTATGTCGTTAGTTGCACGGGGTCTGCAGTTACCCCAAAGTAGAGATGGGCAGTGGGTAAAAACCCAATGGGAAAAACCCCAGGTTTTTACCCAAAATGGGTAAAAACCGGGTATTTATGTGGGAAAATACCCAATGGGAGGGTTTTTTCATTATTTAGCGAAACTATCATATTTTTAGGACAAATGCAGTGAAAATTTGCGTGCGATGCGTAGGTGCATACATTGCGCCAGCATATATAGGGCACCAGCTGTTGCCTGTTGTCCGAAACGCCATAATGTGTAGCCTGATTCAGGAATTTATTTTAAGAACAAACATACTTCTTCATTATTTTTTCATTATTCATTACTTCAGCTTGCTAATACTACGAGCTGTGTCGGTAACTTTGGTTCTTTGTCGGATAACCTCGTTCCGGATTTTATATTTTATATATTTTCATGTCTTGCTGTTTCTTGCAATACCTACTGGTAGACTGCAGAGCTATCAAGAAGAACTTGCTGTAGTCCCTGACCCTTTCAAATAAATTGATAATCTTTTTAAAAACAGTGTTTCATTTAACAATTTCTTATTATAGGCACAATGTAAGTACAGCGTGGACCAAGTATTTAATAGTTTTCGAAACAATTACATCTTGCATAGATACTTCATTACGAATATTGATAACAATATATTATTGCAGTTTCTGTAAAAACAATAGTATCACAGCTTGACTTTATTATAGCGTCGCGACGCCCGACCAATGCAATCCAACCGTCTATTGCTATTTTTTAGTGCTTATTATTTTATTTATTTTTATTTTTGTTATTATTTTTTTAGTGCGTATTATTTCTAGTGCTATTTTTATAAATTTTCTAAGGCGACGCGTCGGCTAAGAAAATTTATAAAAATAGCAGACTTGGGTAGGGCGGATGGAAAAAAAATTAGAGATTAGAATAAAGTAAAATCCCAATAAGTCCCTTAAGTTCTGATTAAGGGTTTTATTTTTGTACTCAAGTTAAGCAAGAATGGTTAACTAGTATAAAAATTCTGCTAGCATTAGTAGTGGCAACCCTACAGTCTTGTAAATAATATAATTTAAACGAAATTGATACAGCTAGTTATTTTCATAATATCTTTGAGTATTTTTTTAAGATATATGCTTTTATTTAATAAATGGAGACGCGTTACTTTTTTAAACGCTTTTTATTACATAATGTACGTCTATGTTCAAAGTCGTATAGTTCCGTAATCATCAGTCAATTCAACTAACAAGATAATAATAATGAGATTGAAATATTTAATTGCTTAGGTTATACTAGTAAAAATCACTGATACAAGAATGTATGTACTCTTGAACCAACTGAACCATGATCCATCTACTTGATAATTCGTTTAAAAATTTCATACTTGTTTTACGACATAGACCTTCTATGTCGTAAAATTCAAGAACATTACGTCAATACAAAATAACAAATTTGTTTCTAGGGAAACGTGTGATTACATCAATTTAAACGAATTTAGGTTTTATTGCATTTGAATGTCATACGAAAATTAGAATATATTTGTATATACTATTTGTATACACTTATTGCCATTATTCTTTGTGCGTTTCATTGATTAGAAAACACGTTATCTGAGAACTTCAAGAAGAGATAGAAGATATTATATAAGAATAAAAGACCCGTAAGTGCAAGCGAGATAGATATAGAGAAATGATATGGCTTTAAGACTCAGATGATAATGCGTGTGCATGTGCATGTTTCTTACTGCTTTTCTATGAGTTGTTCTCTTTCTCACGCGACGTTTGGTGAAACAACAATGTTTTAGGCTTCTCCGACAGCTGAGTTGGTTTTGACAGATTGAGCCTTCTTAAAGTAATAACACGGTCACATCCTTTTGCAATCACTGTCGCCGCATTACAAAATTCGTCACTTTCGTATAAGCGAGAGGGGCGCGGGGATAGAAAAAATATAGCGACGCAAATAGGCGTCTGTCCTTCTCTAACAATAAAACGACAGTGTTTTAATATTCAGAGGGTAGAATATGTTATTTAAAGTCACTTTGTATATGTAATTAAATTTTCAAAAATTTTGAGTTCGGTCAGTTTAGTTGTAAGTTGTAACCGTGCGATATGGACAAAGTACTGGACAAAAACCTCAGAATCTAAAGGAAAATGGTATGCAGATATACAAAAGAAATTACCAACTACTCCATGGTATAATAACTTTAAATACACTGACAGAAAGTTCATAACAGTTATTAATCGTCTCCGTTTCGGACACTGCTTGGTTCCAGCGCATCTCACCAGAATGAAAATTATTACAGATCACAAATGCACATATTGTTCAGAAGAAAATGCAGATATTGAACATTTTATTTTTAAGTGTAAAACTTTTGCCATCCAACGGTTGTTGCTTGTCAATGACTTAAGTGACATTGCTAGTAAAAATTCACTATGTGTTCCCCGCCGCGTTCAAGATTTATTATCCAATGCAGCCTTTTTTGTTCCCGTGTATAGATTCATTGCAAATACTATAGAAACAATTTAATTACTTTGTATTTTTTATAGAATAAGCCATTTATATTTTTTTCTTTTTTTTATATATAATTCTTCTTTTAGTCGTATTAAGATAGTAAATATATAAAATGTAATTAGTTTTGGGTCAGAATTAATATTATTTTAGCTGGTTTATGTAGCATGTAATAAGAGGTATAACATTATAGTAACACTAACATTGTTCTAACTTTATCGATGTAAAATAACTATTTTAAGACTTCGGCTGAAGGACTTGTATCCATGGTCATGAAATAAATTTATAAAAAAAAAAAAAAATTAAATGCAATTCATTAATGTATTCTACTAGATGATGAATTAAATTTGAGTAGGAGATTCGTAGTTATGAAACCTACACTTTTAAAAACTTAATTTTATATTAATATAATAAGTAAAACGCCTCTAAAACGTCAACCAACAATTTATTTAAAATATCAATCGATTAATAAAGGTAATGAGTAATGACCATAAGAAAGGAAATACCAACATAGGTACATAATGATAGAAAACTAAATTACTTAATGGGTAATAGACAACAATGTTCTAGTCAGAGACAAGTTAGTAGTTCTCCACAAAAGAAACAAAAACAAGGATCTCCTGTCAACAACGTAAGTTAAGGATAATTTAATAGTGGAACACGCGCTCACAAACTGTTAACTACTACATTATATAGATAATCTCTGTGCTTTGTTTATTTTGTTTTATTTTGGATGTAATTTGTTTTAGAACAGACAGGAACCATTTTGGTTGATATGTTGATGTTTTTATAATTTGTTGATATTGTGTAAGCTACTGTTGGTAATTTTAGAACGTTAAATTACACAGAGATGATTGCTTGAGAATGTTGTCGAATTAAGTATAGTGTTTTTTAAAATTTTGATTCACCAAAAACTTTCTTGAAATGTTTCTTTATACATGAAAAAGCATCGTATGGCAAGTCAGTTCGTAATTAATCCAGCAATATGTTTTGTGAGATTACAGTGTTATTTTTTGCCTGTCGAGTGTAACAAGCGAGACGGGGCATTTGCTGTTGCGCATGGCTAACTTCGACTCTATACTGCTGTTTTACATTCTAAATTTAATAATAATATCTCCTTACAACGCAATTTGTCTAAGCAGTTAGATAACAAACAAAAAATACTAGTGGCAGAATGAGCAACATTTCTTTGTAATCAATTTTTAAAAAAACTTAACTAACGGGGCTACAGATAATAAATCATATCTAGACAAACTTTGTTTAAACTGTTAAATGAAATTCTATTACCTATTAGATTATAATAAAATACCGGTAACCTATAATAAGCATAAAAAGTGCACTAATCTTAAAAATACAAAACATAAATCATTAGTGCATCTCGTTTTTTCCGCGCCGGTAATGGCGGACCGAACGAGGTCATCGACACTAACTAACGGCGTTTCATATTCGCGTGATCGCCACAGACACGAAAAGGGACAACAATACCGCGCTCTTGTTAGATAAATTTGCTCTAAATTATGTTTGTGCAAACTATTACTTGCTTGTTCGTCCTGAAACGCGAATTGAGATCTCATCATGAAGTAGGTAATTAGTTAATTAGTTACTCGTAGATCTAATGATGAGATTTGACTTATATATTTTTTTTTTTTTTTTTTTTATATTAAACACGGCAATATGACTATATCGAACCTGATGGAAAGCGCGAATATAGTCCATAAATGAAGCCGACGGATAGAAGTCCTAAAACAACTTCAATCCGTCGTCATCATCTTGCCGGTTTGGCCAAATGCTTCTTCACACTGCGTTTGAAGGACCCAATATCATATGATGGAGGAAATACGTGAGCCGAAAGCTGGTTCCACAATTTAATGGTTCGGCATAAGAAGGAATTCCCGAACCTCTTGGTGCGAGCCGATATCCGACAGACCGTCTGAGAATGACTCCGCAAACCGGCACGAGTGGTCCTGTTATGAAAAGGGGACGGAGGAACAAGATCGAATAACTCTTCAGAGCACTCTCCATGGTACATGCGATAGAACACACTAAGAGACGCGATATCTCTGCGAAGCTGTAGCGACTCCGCGTGCTCCGTGACCTGGGTGTCATCAACTATGCGGAACGCATGCCGCTGCAGTCGGTCCAGGGCTTCCACGAGATACTTGGCAGAGCCATCCCAAAGATGCGAACAGTACTCCATGCTGCTCCGAACCTGCGTTTTGTAGAGCAGGTACCGCTGCTCCGGTGTGAAGTATCGCCGCACCCTGTTCAGGATACCAAGTTTACGTGAAACTGTGGTGATTACTCCTTCGACGTAGTCACGATTTATCCAATAACTACGAAAGGTTAATTTTTATTTCATTGGGCTGTCATGATTTAGGACTTCTTAAACATAATATTGTTTATCCTTTAAATATATTTGTTTATATGTATAAAATGTTAGTATCCTGGTTTTAGCAGGATATTGATAGGACATGCCATAGATTTTATTCTCAACTTCTGTTTCTAAATAGACTATTAGAAAGAAGAGATAAGTAATTTCGTGATGTTTAGACTTTATTATAAAATAGCAATAGTATATAAACTGAGTAATGACGATACATTAATGAATGGGTAATTTAATTAATTCTACAGCAATGATAGTCGTCATAAATGACACGAACTTTCTTACACAGATTAAATAAAGGGAGTTGAAAGTTTTTATAATATAAAGTGTATACAAGTGGGTTAGAGATACAAACATGATTCACATAACAGTTAAATGCCGAATACAAAGAGATGAGAATTTCACTCTTCGTTATTACTGAAATTAATACTTTTAAGTTAGGGTTCCTTATAGCTGATGGTCCGTTTAAAATCAAGAATCTTTTACAACAGGTTGCATGTTCCGCCAGTAGACACAATAAGTGAATGTTTCATTTATGATACACGAGACAGGGATAGCGATAGAGGCTCATGCTCTAATATTAAATCACTAAAACACAAAAAAAAAACTATTCTGACTTATCATAGCTTTAAATTTACTTAATTAATAAAAAGTATTACATTTTAATAAAAACAAAAAAATATTGTTCATGAACCTTAAAAAATAAAATAAGACTCGTATTATATTGAATAGATCCAATTACCGTCTACACAACAAAACTCTATACAAATACAAAAGTTCGCGTGCAAACGTTACCTGTCAGAAAGAGTCCAAGTGCAGGACAAACTGACGTTATCTGACAAACTTCCGTCCATGTTCCTGTTCACTAGCTCTGTCTGTTCTGTTACAGGACATTGGCTGTGACGAGGGTCTAGCCTTTATATTTACAATCTAGATAATGTTCAGTTTGGCTACTGTATGTGTATCTAGTAATAAAATGGCGCTGAAGTTTGAACTTTGTTTTGAGCGCTAGAGTAAGTAAAATTTGATACAAATATTTTAGGTAAGTAATTGTTATTTGTTAAGCTACGAGTAGGTACTGAACACTAGTAGTTTTATTGTTTAATATCGATGATAAAGCCTATCATTACAAAGCGTTTGGAAATATGTATGTTTACTTCTTTTTTACGCTCAAACAGCGAGATCAATTAGGATAAACACAAATGCTATAACAGGTATAATAATTATAGTTAATTACCAATTTACAGTAACATGAAAAAGATATGATAGAGACTTTGTTAATTATATCCAAAGTGACATTAAGGTTTTATAAAATAGGGAATCTCGATGGTACAGACGCGACTCGAACTTGGCTTGTTTTTACGATCTGCGTGTCACTGAGCCAAAACGGTCGAATAACTGTGAACATTTCAGTGTTAAGTAGGTTTTTCTTATGTTAAAGCCCGATTTACACATCGACAAGTACAGTAGCGAGTTAAGTAGTAAGTTGTTGATTAAGTTGATTTAAATAGATTTCCATCCTATTTTTTGGCGAGTTAAGTTAGCGAGACGCCAGAGAAGAGGCTACTTCGTACTTAACTTGCCAAAAAATAGAATGGAGATCTATTTAAATCAACTTAATCTTAAAATACTACTTAACTCGCTACTGTACTTATCGATGTGTAAATCGGGCATAAGAGATACGCAATTATTATGCCAAATAGAGTCAAAGATTATTTCTAATAAATAAATAGTATGTCATGTATTTTTAAAAGTCATCAAAAATAAGTAAAAACATACAGTTTGTTTACTTACCTTTATTTTCATACGTTTATTTTAAAAGTTAATAGAAGAAAATATATTAATGTAATAGGGTAATCGATGGATAAATGAACGAAAGCACATTTTTGACAAAATAACAAAAACATTTGAAGAAGGCCTATGGTTATTAGTTGATTACGAGACGTAAAAAAAAGTAGGAGAAAAAAGAAGAATGATGAATATTATTAAGTTTTGTTTTTATAATTTACAAAAAAATACCGTGTTTATGTATTTTTTCCTCCAGTAGCTCATCAGCTGATTATGGTTCCTAAAACAATAAATAAACTTAAAATTTCGGTAAAGTCCAGTTACTGTTGTACTCCGCCTTGAGACGTCCTTCGAGTGAAACGAGTTTGATGATATAAGCTCCTCGTGGAATGTGGCCGTGCTTGATGATGCCTTATTTGGTATACTCGGGTTTTACTATACCTTAACCTTACATTTAAATCTGGCTTAAGAATAATAGAATGAGAGATAGATTTAGAACATTATTTTTGTTATTCAATACTTCCCAAGTTCTGTATTGAGTCTGCTAGGAAATCAGTATTATTTAATAGATTCAAAGATAAAAGTTGATGTGATAAAATAAATTTAAACAAATGCTATCACTAACAGCGTATTAAATGACCTCTTTTAACTATAGCAAGGGGTCCAAATCATTGCTTTCAAACTACAAAACCAAACAAGTTAATTTTATTACCCCGCGTTCCGTCATTGTCCTATCGTTATAGTCTATGGTTGACTTTGCAAACTCACAAGAAAGTGAACTTTTATAGTTGTGGAGGCAAAGGCATGCCCGCATACAGCCCACACGCCAACTCCTTACAGTTTGTTTATTTATTTATGTTGATTTATGTACTGTAGTGTAAGTTTACGCGGCCATAGACCTTTGAACTGAGCTTTCTGCTTCACTGATAATATTATTATTTATAAAACATGAATCATTATTGACAACTTGAGGTCGACCACTTCTTGCCCACAATAAGGTTATGGAGGTTCGCAAAAAATATGGTGCAAGTACTCTTAAATTATATGTTAATTATATGTCTATATAGATTTTATTAAGTATTTACTGTTTGTATTGAAGTTAATTTTTAGTAAGTATGTAATTTAAATTAACATTAAGTGCTTATCGACATGTTTACCGGTCAATTTTTATATGAACATATCGATATTTTCAACATAAAATCTATATAAAATTAGTTGATAATAATTTAAGATAATATATTGCAATAAAACAAGTAATATTTTAACATGCAAGAATCAAAATTTAAAAAAGCCACAACAAAAATACCAAATTTTATCTTACGATAAATTCCAGAGAAAGTTAAAATTTAAAATCGACTTTTATAAATGCATTCTTTTTATTACAAATTTAAATACTTAATGCCTGTTATTGCACAAATGTTGTAACAGTTGTATGGGAATCATTTTAAGAAGTTAAGCATAGTCAGTTTAACCCCCCTCAGCTGCGGGGTTTAATAAGCCACATTATACTATTACAAGTACCTACATTATATTGTTATTATTCTATTCCAAAATGTAAAAAGTAATAATAACAAAGCTATCATTGCAAAAACACGGAAACAGGTCAATGACCCCTGGTCACGCTTAGTCCCCTGCAAAGGCATCCTAATTTAATTACCTACGCGAACATTTATTGTTTTATGTCATTCATCTGTTGCTTCCATAAAAAATATACAAATTATACGAGTAACATGTTCTTTTTTTAAACTAAACAGACCCGAGGCGATTTGTTTTCGATTTATTTAATTCCAAAATGTAGCTACTGCATTAATATTTTTTTTGCTTTACAGAAGCTAAAACAAGTTTTAATACTTTCATCGCAGTTGAAATTAGAGATAAATATTCTCTAATTTATTATACGTAGATCGTAAAACGGATAATAATTAATTTAAGAAGTTTATCTTGCATTTTACTTTCTGTTTAAGACAGCTATCACTTCTAATTTAGTGTAAGTATTATGTCATATTAGGTGCAATCAGTTATGGCGTATAGAAAATATATCGAAGGTAAAATCCTACTAATAGTATAAACTGTACAACTACAATTTTGTAAATATGGGTGAATGTGTGTTAGGTACTCTTTTACGTAAAAATAATTTAAGCTACTCCAAACACTGATCCTGCGCAGACAAAGTCGCGGACACCAGCTATTAGGTACATAACCTTAAAAAAAAAACACGACGATATGTCATGCTTTCATTCCCTGTTACTTTAATCCGTATTTCTGTTATAGCTGTCAGCCAAGTTATAGCTGTCAGTAAAATTAACCTTATTGTTTCAATCGTTAAATTCGCATTGTCAATGCTTCTTGTGGGTTTTAAAAATAAGGTGATCTGATCGCAGACGACGTAAATAAGATTGCAAGTAAACAATGATAAAAATACAACATAGCTCTGTTTCTCTGTATTAGTCATACTGTAGTGCATCTCTGATGATAACATTTTTTCTTTCAATCCTTATCAGACTCTTGGTCCAACGAACGTAGTGATTGATAAGAGAGTTGACAGCTGTTGAACGATAACGTCATTGAGAAATAATGTAAAGTATTTTGTGTTTAAAAACAAGGTGTCAGGAATGACCATTGTCAAGCATGTCAGGAAACTCATATTTTTGACAAAGTCTCATGAAACACCCATTGTTTCCTTGTATTTATGTTAATTCAATTCTTTCACCGCCGTATAACTTACCTTAATATCTGTCTTCTAGGCATTTTATGATACATAATTATGTTTCTCTCAGACGTAGCTTTTGTAATTTTGTATTATAAATAAAAATCTCGCTAAACAGTGATTAAATTTTAGAGACTTTTATGAGTAAGGGGGTAAGTGTGGAGTTTTTGTCCTTAAGGAGAAGACAAATGACCGTCAATGAACTTCGAGGTTTGACTAGAGCATATGAGCTAAAGACCACCTTTAAGGAAAGAGGCTTTATATAAATACAAAAAGGCTGTCCAAGAATGTTGCCACTTAAACAATTCACCAAGTTTAAAACACGAACATTAACAAGGAACTAACAAGAACATTGCACAATAAAGCTCGCGTTAACTATAACTATTACACCTGTAGCTCTTGTGAAGATTAATGTTATTAGTGCGGTGAAGCAGAAACAGCATAGTTTAGTTAAATAGCTATAATTATAAAGGCGTTGGTCTAGACGACATAAAAACTGCAACAACGCATTTAATTTTCTAACGTCTAATATAACATGTTATGTTTTTGTGTTAAATGTGTATGTTGAAAATGTAGCCGTAAAGTCACTGGCAGCCTGTAATGTGTTCTTTGTACGAATACCCTGAACCTAAATAGAGTAATACTGAAACAGTTTGATGGATAAGATAATGTTATATGAGTATGGTATAAATTAATCTTAAGTATTTTTGTAAAAAATGGCTAAGCGAGAGCTAAATTAACTTCTTCCGCCTTTTGAGAAAAGATAATACCGTTTCTAGGCAAGGAAGACTATTGTTTCTTTAGGGCAGACGAAGTTTAATTGCATTATGTATTAGGGAGACCACCAGGGGTACTTTTTTTATATAATAATATGATTTGACGCAAACGAGCCAGTAGATCACCTGATGGTAAGTGATCACCGCTGCCTATGGACACGCGCTACACCAGAGGAATCACAGATACGTTGCTGACTTTTAAAAAGGGAGTATGCTCGTTTCTTGAAACTCCCCAAGTAGTAACTTATTTATTTACTAATGGTGTGAGGATAATATTACGATGTAAACTGTATCTTCAAGAATGGTATTGGTAATTTACGATTGTTGTTATGTATGGAAGTGTTCTCGAAAATTTTTCGCTACTGTTCTTTCTTCACTATCCAACGTGATAGTGTGCGTTAACTATATTCTCTGCAAAATTATTGTACTATGAAATGGTAATGGATCTAGCAATACCTCAACATGAATGAATCACAGCTCACTGTCACATATATCAAGTTTCAAAACAGTTTGTGGTTGTGCCCCTAACATACTTGGTATAAACACATTACATTACAATGTACAGAATTATCGTACCTTAAGTCCATGTAATAAGGCTTAGTTTTCAATGTATATGTAGGTATAGATTAAACGTCGTCGTAGCTTCGGTCAAGATTTTATTACAAGAATACGACTATTTCATATGAATAAAACACAGTCAGTCTATGATTACAAAACTACTTTTCTAGTAAGTTGAAGCGAAACAATATTTTTAGTTAAAACAGTGACAAGATGTAAACAAAACGTTGGATTAGGATGAGCTGTATAATTTTGGTGGGGCCTGGGGACCTGTAGCACAGGTTATTACAACCTATAACAGGCTCCAGTCCTCCACAATATATGTTCAACCTGTAAAGTCATCTAAGATAAGACCTAAGTTACATTTGTGGAAGGAAATTTAAGAACTATTTTAATTTAGTGACATCGTTAAAGAAAAATAACTCATAAAGACAAGTCATTTACTTGTCAAGATCTTGAAATATATCTACCATTTACCAATCCTTTTAGCCTGAGTGGTTTTCCTACATTGGCTCTCCCCCTTGCCTTTTTATTTCTTTATGTTTTGTCTTGGAAAATGCTTTACCCGTAGCCCAAGTTTCGGTAGTAAGTACATGGTAACATGGAGCTCTATATGATGCTGGTTAGCCAACATCATCATCATACTCACTAAAAACCCTGCCGTCTTTTGTCAATTTCCCGTGAACTTCTATTCTTACTGTACATTATAATGTTGTCCAGGTTTCATCAGACGACGCATGGTTGGCATGCTGATAGAGATACTGACCACCTGCATTGATAATTTTATGGCTGTTTAGAAGGCATATGATGATTTGTTGTTTCTAAATTTTGTAGGTATTTAGCGAATATTAAAACAGTCCAAAACGTCCTGATAATATCATTATCTACATTATGTTCAACTTGCAAAAGGATGCTAGTATCTAATATACAATTCTATACCTACTTAGGTTATTATAATAATTATAATTTTTATTTTTCTCTGATAATAATGTATACTAAACGGCCTGATTAAATCTTTCTTTATTACGTTCATTATTGTTTTCATAATGTGCTTCCGAGGAACAGCACCTACTATTTCTTACCAGTCCAGAATGTCTTCGCTACTGGAATAGTGAGCCCTTGCCTAGGATATATTGTCGAATCAGGAAAAGTATTGGTGATAATTTGTAGTCTTAGTCTGTAACCACATTGCAGAGAGAGAGAGAGATGATATAAAACTAATAAAATTGTGTATATGAGTCATTTTATCATGAGTGTATCATTAACATAAATCATAATATTGTATTTTTTGTAACGTTGTGTGCATAAGGCTTTTTACCTTACTTGGTAATTTCTACATAATGGCGATGACAGGTAGGGTCGCTACTGACATATCTCAAAAGGCTATTATTCAGCCTCGATTGGACAAAAAAGTTGTTGCCTTTGGTTCGTTTGATATCTTTTATAGAACTCAAATCCTAACGAATTTCTCGTGTTGTTATTTTTTATTAAAGATTCCCTTAAATTATTTATTTTTGTTTATTATAATAGAATAGTAAAAAGGTTATGTAGTAACTATTCATAGTGCATAAATGCTTCATTGTTATGACTCCTCCGGGATGTCGGCGGGAGGACAGGACATATTACCAAGCTATATAGACGGTATTTTATTAGAGTTTAGTGTCAATACTTACAAGTTTCTTTGTTAACTTTTACGACTAACTTGAGTTTGGATGAGATGATGTCATGCTCTCTAGTCATGATCTACGGGCATAGAACAAAATAGTATTTAGATTTGTTTGACAATATGATCATCTTTTTTATGCCAAAAAAACGCCAAATATTCATTAGATAATTCTTTCAGTCTTGTTAGAGTTTAGATAAATGTACACCTTTTGCATACTTTATTAAATTATACAGACATAATAATTAAGAAATTAAATAAAACGTAAAACCCAAAAGAGGAATCTTAAGAGGCACTTTGACAAACGAAATAAGTTTTAGGAAATAAATATTGCGTAAGACGCTTCTTAGCATTATGGCTCTTCCCCAATTTTGGAGTCAAATCATAACCAAATAGTATTTTTGGAGTTTTATCAGAAGTCCATGATGTAAACTCCAAAAGGCTCTTCTCTCACACGGTACATCTCGCTTGCATCATAACATAACATATTCAATAACGCAGTTTGATTATAATCAAACACAACAATAGTTATGCAAATGTTGTACAAATTAACCATTGTTTATTGACCGTCATCTGTCTAGACTAAGCGCATATTATAAACACTACAACGTTGTATATAGCCTCAGAGAGACAATTAATAACGTGTAATTACAAGCCTAAGTTGGCGATCTATCCTAAAATAGATGTTTGAGTGTAATATAAAGAGTAAAGATGGTAAATTGCCTCATTGCTCGCGGGTCGAGATGGTTTTGTTATCCTTTGCTTGTGCACACACAACAGAATTTCTTATAAGTAAAGAATAGGCTTAATGTTATTTCTAGTTTGGTTAGGTTATGTTATATTCCAGCTATAGTTCATTGGGATAACACTACTATGGGCACGAGCAGAATAAAAGTATAATTTTACTAAACGTAATGGGAACTAACTCATGAGAAGGCGTAGATTAATTCACAGTTTGTCAAACACCATACGATTTAAGTCATTTTCTTTAAGTTAAAAAAACTACCCCACACAAATAATCAAAAATATATCCTGTTATACTTACGATTTGGCCCTAAAATGAAGCTTATACAACAAATAGATTAACAATAATCACAGTTACTAAACCCACAACCAAAACATAACAAATGTTTAAAGTATCAAAACAGGAAACTGCTCAATTGTGTACATTAAATCCGGCGGCCATGTCAACACGCATAATACCATTATAGATGAAGTGTCAATCACGTCTTTTTGAAGATGTAGTGGGTGCGTACCACTACCACGTAACATAATACCTAGAGGCGCGGTGGTTATGACCCAGTAGGACCTTGAACACACACCGTGACGGACGCATCCTGCCTGCCAAGCGTATTTATATACTCATACCTTGCATTAATTAACTCTGATTCTGTATTTGGTGAGAACGGTTTTTCTTTGAATGTTAACAATTTACTTTCGCCTTTAGGTGTTTTTAATATAAATAAAAGTATATATAATGGACACAATGTACGAATAGTCTATGAATAAGGCTTAACACAAATTATATGGCAGTTTTAATGCACTAGCGGCTAGTCCCTCTATTGTGGGTGGCACAACTACTATTATTTGGCTTACGTTGATAATAAAATGAGTCTGGTTGTAATAAACTGCGGTGGAAAATCTTATATATAAATCTTTCGTAAGACGTCAATTATTGTACATATCAAACTACTTTCTTTACAGACCTTTAATGCCCTACCTTTAATAAAGATAACTTTTAATAGTTACATTACCAGTTCTACTATTAGTTTTATTTAAGTAATTACTATTTTATATTTTTGTGATGTGCTACATAGTTTAACTATTTTATTGTTCAACAACCGAAACTAAATCCTAAAAACAGTTACACCACTTTGCTCCATTTTTGGCTGCTTCTCGCCAATAGTTCCCGAATTCTCTACCTCTAACCAACGTAATCTAACGTCCATTATAATAGATTAAACGTTATACCCATTAATATAAAATCCAGTTAAGTATCCAGTTATCTAACTGCAAGTAACACAGAAGTTTACCTGAGATCGTCGAACGACATTTATCTTGTATAGATAATAGTCTCCTATATAGGACAACGAGTCCTCTAGACGAAGTGAAGAATAGTTGGTATCGCCACCCCATCTCACCGTATGGGTCTAGAAGCAAAACTTCACATAGAACCTAATAAGAATCCATCTGGTTAGCTTAGTAATATTATGCCAAGCATCCCATCGTTACAGGAAAAGGTTCCGTTATCCGAATCCATGCGTCGTTAACCTAGTTAATCCATCGCAATTTAAAGAGCAGTGCAGTATTTAAACCGGACTTCAATTTTGACAATCTCATAACCTTACAGCTAATCTGTCTGTTATGAAACCACCACACTTATCCAATCCACCCTTATTCAAACTCAGGGTCAACATCCTAGAAATGTATGAAATACTTGGCATGGATATTTATTATTACCCCTTGTATGTGGCAAGAATGTTAGTTATACGAAACATAAATTTACCTATATCGTGATTCAACCCTTTTCATAAATGACCTTTTAACCCTTCTCTGTACAGACCTTTGTCGCCAATTTCAGTTCACCTAATAGCCAATTAAGGTTGTAATGGTGAGCTTTTGAGTTTGATTCCGACAGTCAAAGGACTAAAGCTCATTCGAAATTGCCTTTTACTTTTTCTTTTAATACAAATTAATAATAATTAAAACTTTTATTCGATCAGCTTCCGCCCTGTGTCTTTGGTTCTTTTACAGACACAAAATAAATGATACACAGTATATAATCCAGGTTGAATAATTATCGTGCTTGCAGCTGTTGCAGTCGCATACCGAGCCAGTTAATCTGAATCATATAAAATGTAATGTGTTTTATGGTTGTTGAAAGCTTTTTTCTAGATAATCATGCCGAAGTTTATCAGTTAAGTTTATAATTTATCTAATACATGACGCGGTTATTTGTTCCGAATAACCTCAACGATGTAATACTAATGACATAACCAGAACTTAAACAAAAGATCCTAACACAATAAGACACAATTCATTATGCAGACAGCATCAACCAAAAACAAATAAAGCGTCATCTTATTATGAGATTTGAATGCCTTTTGTTATAGAACTCGCCAGAACTCATCCGTTCATTCTTCAAGTTTAAACAAGACTTAAAATAAGATCCCAGACTCATTGCTTCAGGCCACTAATAAGTACTAAGGCATGACTACGACGTTTGTTTGTAAATTACTGCAGACTAAGGAGGAATTCTCGTAATTACACTTCATAATGCATTTCTCGCGTTAGTCCATTACAAATGTCATAAACGTCAAAACTGACACTTGTTCGTTAATCAATCAAACAAGCGCAGTGCTAATCATAGAAATTACTGAAAGCATACTCAATTGGATTTTTTTTTAAAAATATTATGTTAAATTTTTGTGTGAATTTTTTTTTTTATAAGAAGTTACTATTAAAACAAGCGTTAAATATTAAAATGCCTCCATATTTGTATATATCTTAGCGGTGCACTGTCCACTGCTGTACATAGGCTACTTACATTTCGCGCCACTCAATCCTTTTCTTTGTTTGGCTCGCCCAACTATTAACGGCCAGCTTTCTCAGGACTTGGTCTTTTGGAATTATTACATACTACTTTTTTTAAATGTATTTATGATTAAACATCGTCATATAAATCAATAAACAAATAAAATGGCTTACACCACCGGCACATACTATCACAACAATAATTCGGGCAACATCCTAAGTAGAAACCCTACTACCTACTGCCTTTACACACCATCATTCTAAAACCCTCCTCTCTATTTCAGAACAAAATGAACGGCCACAGCAACGGAGACATGAACGGCGCCGGCGATATCATTACTCAGAACCAGCAGCGAGGGTGGTGGACCATCGGTCTGATAAACTCGCGGTACCGGTACCTCACTGCCGAGACCTTCGGCTTCAAGATCAACGCCAACGGCACCAGTCTCAAGAAGAAACAGATCTGGACCCTGGAACCTGCTTCTGGAAATGCTAATGACAGTACGTTTATTTAAATATAGTGTATTCTATTTTTGTGTGGTGACGTAATAAGAACACAGCGACACTACTCTATCTCATCCCGAGATGGTCTTAACCACAGAAATATTGTTCTGAAATCTATGGTCTTAACTTTTATTTAGATTTCTGTGGTCTTAACAGACAACATCCAACAAGTAAAATTAGACACAAAACACAATACCAAACTTTTGTTTCTGTCGACCTCGGTGGCGCGACGGTAGCGCAAGCGGCTGCCGTGCAAGAGGTTGTGGGTTCGATCCCCACGCAGGACAATGATTTGTGAGATCCACAAATTATTGTCCTGGTCTGGGTGTTCTTTGTGTCCGTTAATTGATGTTTGTAAAAGGTCCCCGCGACACAGGGCATGAACCCTAGTGCGGGAGTTGTCTTTTTAAAGAAAAAAAAAAAAAAAAAAAAAAAAAAAAAAAAAAAAAAAAAAGTAATTAAGATATGTATTATGCTTTCTTGCATGAAGGAGGCCCGTTTCCGACCCATCGAATATAGTTTTTGTTTTTCGTCGATTAGACAATTAAACAAATATATACAAAAAAAAAATACAACAGAATTGAGAACCTCATCCGTTTTTTGATCTCAGTTGAAAAGGATAAAACTTTACAAGTTAGCGTTGTCGGCTAATCTAAAGGAAACAAATCAATTTGAAACCACGGAAAATAGTTATAATTCGCTACGAATACCAGCATAACAAGAATACTGAACACAGACAACAATATAGTAGCCATGTATTTTTTTATACGCAGTTTAGTCTATGAAATTACATTATCTGTGGGTAGCGAATTCTCTCATCGCTTTTTATTGATTGCGTGAAGTTTTTGTTAATTTTATGTTAAGCTTAATGTGTTATGTGGCGTTCCTTAACGGTTAATAATAATTACTTGCCTAGAGTACTCACTATGTTTTTACAGAAACGTAAAGCTCAGGTTAGGCATTCTTTTAAATTAATTCTTGTAAAAAAAATAATCCCTACTTAGGAGTAGGATATTATAATGTGGATCCATTATGCTACGACACCGATTCATCAACGCAAAGCCCAGACGGCTCTAACTCTATGGTCTAGGTAGACATAAACTAAAGCTCAATGAAAAATAATTAGGAGACTATCTTCTATTGTTTATTTCTTACTTAAATTTATTCGTTGCCATACTTTGGACGAGCTTATTTATGATATGATAACTAATGTCTCCTAAATCAGGACATCACAATGCCTGCATTAGTAATACATTATGACGCACTGCTAGGTATTCCAAAAAGAAATCAATTTCCTGCACACTCGTCTACAGGTCCGCCATGTTGTAAATAATTGACAGGAAGGAAGTAGTTACCAGAGTAGACCTAACTTCAGTTCCTATTCTAATAAATAACGTCCAATCAAAGTGTTTATTGTCTATAAAAGTACTTTTACTTTTATGGTTAAAATTGGCTTGACTTTAGTGGTTCAATATCACTACGTAACGAAGCGGTTTTTTAAAAGATAGAGTGATTCAAGAGAAATATGTATAATATGTATATGATGTATAATACATACATGTCCAATAAGTAGAGCAACACTGATACATTTAGAGGTTTTTAATGTGATTGTCTAATGAAGCTTTGAACGTTGCTTACTAGGCCATTATGTTGTAGGTGATATTTACTCGTAGTACAAGCATTGCCCTGCGAAGCCGCAGCGGATCGTTAGTAATCTATGCTTTTACTTTTATGGGTAAAATTGGCTTGGCTTTAGTAGTTCAATGTATATTATCTAGTGTTAAAGGTGAGCTAGCGTCTGACCTTAAAGATCTTATCTTGCGCGTTTTGTTTTAATGAGTCACGCTCAAACTGTTAGGGTGAAAGCTAGCTTCTTTTGATAATACCTTCTAGCGGTATGAGTCCCGGTTTTCTTTGCATCTACACAACTTTCCTATCAATTACGTCCATTCCAAAGACTTCTACCAAAGGTTGCCATTTAAACCATTGAACTCCCGCTACCCTGATAAGGTAGTCGGTCCCATATGAGGCGGGACTACTTTGCATCTTCCAACCCATCGGCTGTCGATTCTACGTGTTATATTTTATGTTTCTTACTAGATATTAAATATATGTCATAGACAGACCTTCTTTCATGTAAGTAAACTTGCCCGAATGAACACAGCGTAATAATATGGGGCTTGTTGTGAGTTATTATTACTCTGGCAATGAACTTCTGATAGTTGAATTTACCTTGGCCGACTTTAGCATTCATAGGATAAAATGGACTGGTGACGCATTGTATTCCTAGCTTTCCGTCGTTTGGCTATATTATCCTGATAAATGTACCATGATTATGGTCTTTTAAACTAATATCGACTTGTGAAATTATCATTCAAATAATAATAGCTTCGAAATTATTAATTTTTGTTCCTATTTTACAAATATATTTACATTAAAAGAAATAATGACATTGTATAATATTAACAATAATGCACACGTTGCACATACATACCTACTTGTCCCGGCTCCCCTTTCACTAATTGTCGCAAAAACTCCCCACACGCGAGGCCTTAATTAAACTGGAGAGCGTTGAGCCACTAAACCAGATTTATTCGTATGTTATGTTTTTAATTCAATTGTATTCATTGACTTGAAATATGTGTTTCTAACAAAAAAACTCTGCTTAACTTAGGATAAGGATGGCGTTCAGAATTTTTCAAGATTTTAGTTTACACATGGAGTATTTTAAACAATCTAATAAGCTTGTTAGTATCCACTAATAGACAGAGCATGGCTATCCTAACACTTGCCATAACACAGGATCCAAAAGAGACATTATTTAAAAAAAATATCTTTTCCAGTTTTCGTAAATATATTTTCTAGATTAGACTTTTACCTCTGCCATTTTTAAAAAGTATAGATAAAAAAAGTTCTATAGAACAATTAAAGCCATTAAATCTTTTTGATGTTTTAATTTAAATTCAGAATGCGTGCCTTAACCTCGTTCTGAATTTAAATGAGACAGGACGCAGGGGTGCGTAAACGTTTGATGTTACCTTTATCGATCAATGACGACGCGTCTTCTTGACAACGGACTTGTGTCTATAGAAACAATAAAAATTAACACAAACTAATTTAAATAATTACTACTGTTAGCCGATATTGTCCCACTGCTGGGCAAATGCCTCTGCCTTGACTTCTACAGGTCTCGACTTATTGTCAAAGAAGACCAGTGGTTATGTGCCCTGTCAAGAACATCACGCCACCTCTTACGTGGTCTTCCGCGACGCCCCCATTCGTTGACTTTCGGCAACATTCTGTGCTTATCCAATCATCAATTTGCTCTTCTTGACAACGGACTTGTGTCTACAGAAACAATGACTAATTTAAATAATATTTGTTTATAATACGATAGAGCTTTTATCTTACTATTCATAATTATAATAAACATGTTTAGGAAGGAATTAACAAAACAGATAAAGGAAGTTAGTGATAGTAAAATCAAATATAATACAAATAAATAACCGTACTCAATTTGTCACATTTACAGTTAATTTACAGATTGTTTCCGAATCAAATGAGAGCAACAAATTTTATGATTTCGTATAATTTAATTATAAATAAATTACTAATTGATTATGACGTAAGACAACTGTATGTATGATCAAGAAATGTTTTTCCTGAGTCTGTCATAGTTTGGTGGTTCTTTATGTCTATTAATTTAATGACTGTAAAACTTTCCGTGACACAGCCCTCGTTACAAACTTAGCGAGGAAGTTGTCTTTAAAAAAGGCGATAGTCAGTCTAATAATTATTACTCTTCACTCAATTTAAAAAAAAGAAAAGTTCATTATAACTTTTAATAAAATGTTTTCCATTTTTAATTAAACTAATCTGACATGACAATCTAAACGTTATCTAAAAAAATCTACCCCTATCCATAGACACGTAAGTCTATTAAAATCACATAACAGCATAACTTTTGTATGTAAACCTAGTGGCCCCATACTTCATCAATATTTTACTTGTCATGGTCGACATGCCCCAACTCAATCAGGGGTCGCACCCCATTGTCAAGGTCTCACTCCTAACTATACGTCACCTGATCGTTACGTAAATCTACTATACAGCTGATTTTTGTATTGGGGTTAGTTTTTTTTTATAAAAAAAGATACAAGCCTACTCAATTTGTTTATTTTATTTTTTTCTTCATCATTTGGTGGCTAACTTGGGGTTGCATTTGTTTATTGCATACAGAAGAAACATAAATAAACACTTGACGTTAAATGCCTAGCCTTGTCATTCATAAACAATAACAGAACATTAAAATGTAAAAATACATAAACTTTAGTCCATCATTTTTATTGTATCCACTATCGGTATCTTCAAGTTTTCTATTTGGAATAGTTGCTGACAAAACGTTCTAAACTTTAATATTTTCATCATTTGTGGTGGTTGGACTGTTTATTATATATATACAGAAACACATACCCCTTACTCATAAACGCCTCTTCAATTAAATCACTGTTTAGCGAGATTTTTATTACGAAAACCAACCTTATATAAAACAACGTAAGAGTTTAAGCTAATTAATCAATTGACTAAAATTTAAGAGGCGTTTATAAGTAAGGGGGATAGAGCATATCAAATAAGATTCGTTAAACACTTCAGCATGGCTAATTATTCTATTATATTATTACTATTTATTGTAATCATTATCATATTATTTTATTATATATTTAATTATACTATTAAATAAGGAATAAAGTAGGTACAGTTAAATTGTATATGATGTAGTAATTGAGGTGAAACAACAACATTACAATTAATTATAATACGGTATTTCTCATACGGTACTAACATATTAACTTCACAATGTATGTTGCACTGTACGACAACTTCTTACTGATGCTGTTAATATTATTAAAAGACTTATCTCTGTAGTCGGTCCCTTATGACTGAGGATCATGGTCATCAACGGATGTGGATGATTTGCACCGGCTTTCGATGATCTGCCTCCACCGGTGCCTGTTCATCGCGGTTGTCAAAAGACTTATAACCACATAATAACCAATGAAAACCTATAACTGATGAGACGAGAAGGTTTAACACGTAACGAAAGACGCTGAGTGGGTAGACGGCAGACCCCATAGGAGATTCTATTTGCGCGGATACGGATCAGACGTAGTGGGAAACCACTAAAAATATTCCTTCAACCTTTTTATATGGTTTTCACCAAGATACTACTTTGATTACACTATTTGATTTCCCTCTATACTGCGTAGTATCTATGTTTTAAAATATTTATGTTCAGTAATTAAACACTACATCTCCGTGTGGTGACGGAGTAAGAATACAATGTGTCACCACCCCATCTCATCCCATGGGTGTCGTAAAAATCGACTAAGGGACTGTCCGTGAATATTATCTTTACGTAATAAAAAGAGGGAAAACTTGGAATTAAACCCTATACCATTCCGTTTGGCCAGCGTGGTATTAGGAGGCCAAGTATTCCTTCGTCACTAAAGGAGGCCCGTCCCTGCAGTGGGGCATTATGTTAAGATGAATTAAACACTAATGCATGTGTTTGTTTATGTGCAGGTATGATCTACTTGAGGTCTCACCTCGACAAATACCTGGCCGTGGACTCGTTCGGCAACGTGACCTGCGAGTCTGAGGAGAAGGAGCCTGGCAGCAAGTTCCATATCAGGTAAGCAACTATCTTATGTTATAACGACAGGAGTTGTGGGTTACCTCTAGCCTCTTATGTGTCTGTAATGGAGGTGTACCATATAGGAATTTCTTCCTTTATTATCTTAATAAATAAAAACTTCTTCGTCTTTGTCATGATTATCTTAATCCTGATTGTTTCTTGCCTCCGTTTAAATTTATCTTGTAAAAGTCCTCGCGACACAGGACATTCGTCCTAAAAACTAGGTCTTAAATCACAGGCTTTGTTTCGAGATCATTTTCTCTTCCAGCGACAGCGCGGCTCTTTTTCTTGGAGCTGCCATCTCTTCAAACCCCAGCATGACTTCTTTCAGTAGGACTTAACGACGAAGAAAAAGTAGCTATTTTATAAATATTTATCCTAAATTCAAAAGCAATATATATAACAGTTGTATCCTTTCGTCCCATGAGTATGGCATACTAATAATCCGCGCGACAATGACTCACCGGAACCGAGACTGCACTGTCTTCTGTTTATTTTGTTGATCGCGTGTCGCCTGAGATTTATTACTATTTATGTGCGACTGCGAGCTTATCAATATGCGTGAGAGGATATTTTGTAGATCGAGTAAAATAGTTGTAATGATACATTATTAGTAGGGGTATTGTTTAGGGGTTTACTAGAATGATTTTGCTTTGCCTACTATTTGCAGAATCTATGGATGGTTAATCATCGTGGCAACTGCAATATTAGTAAACTCCATTATGGTGCTTCCTTTTTACAATAGGCTCAGGAAGGCCCATGTGCCCAAGATTTTGTGCAAAAACATTAGGCTTTCTCGTACCTATATAAAATATACTCTATCAAATTTAGGCAGCGTTATGATTGATCCATATTGAATATTTCACCATTCAGAACCCTAACACATGACCAAAAAATACACTTGTCACCATTTACAAAAACCATTACTTATTGTCACATTCCAAAGACAACCGATCGATATCCACAAATGTATCATGTCAACGAAGATAACCCTGACTCATGGCACTGAACAGTTCACTAAATAAAGGGATGAAAGTGTGACTCAAAGTGTGACTCATGTACCTACTTACATGAATAACTCCTGAATTGTTTACTGAAAGTGCTTTGGAGACCGACATACTCACAGTTTGTATACACATTAAGTTATACTAAACTAAATTTATTTATATGCCTATTTTTATAAAGGTCCGTGTGGTTACTGAGTAAGAATATGCGTTGATGTAAAAGGACAATCATAACAGCCCATTAATGTCCCACTGCAGGGACAGGCCTCCTCCTGTGACGGAGGGATACTTGGCCTACTAATACCACGCTGGCCACACGGATTGGTATAGGGTTTAATTTCATGTTTTCCTTCTTTTTATTTCATTAAGATAATATTCACGAATAGCCCCTCGGTTTTTACGACACCCATGGGATGTGATGGGGTGGTGACATATTGTATTCTTACTCCGTCACCACACGAAAAGGACAAAGAATAAGGAAATTCTGAACGTGTTTCTATCCAAAACTGCTACTTGATAGAGTACAATAAAGTACGAGATTAGCAAATCAAAATCGGCACAAATACTTTAAAATAAAGTATAAATTTTGATTAACAGGGCTCAATGCGTCCTAGGCTTCGGTCAAAGATACTTAGGGGTGGTTTGAGGTCCGCCTGAAAGCGATTTAAATGCCTTAATGACTATTACGATACGATCTACAATGTCAATTAGGGTAGCGCTAAGTGAACCTACAGAAACTAGTACGTGGCTGGTAGAACATCTTTGAAAAGATATAATATATATTCTTAAATATAATACTAATTACGTTCATAAATTTGTACATTATATAAGAATATAATAAAGCATACACGTACCTAATAAGTTACGTGCTCTCCTAAATATCATAATATGGCTGGTGTGTTAACCTCTTCACGTAGGTAGCCCCAAAAATATTGATCCTGTACAAAACAGATCTCACATCCAGAGGGGATGAAGCTAGGGGTTGTTCACCCCACGAACAAATATTAACCTTAAATGTATTATAATAAATCTCAATTTAGCCAGTCCGTATAACGTTTTCATGAAATTTCCTCTTTTTAAGGATAATAAACTTTACTTATATAGGGATATAGTTTGTTTTTGAAAGGAGTTTTGAAAGGGTAGTTGAAGGTTATGCTCGTGGTGAAATTGTCATAAATTACTCTGAAGGGTTCTCATAATTGTTACAGAAATCATTTGTGTTGAGCAAGTTATTGTCGGTTTATGTAAAACATTATTAAACTTGAAGCCGACTTGCGTACCTAAGTAATAACTATAAAGGTACGGTTGTTGTAAAGTATCACGTTGCTTTCCTCGCATATCTTCAATATTTAATAATGTTAAATGATCCCCTATATTATGCTAGGCACTCGATAATGTTTAAAAAACTGTGATTCTAATAATATAAGGGCAAATGTAAAACCGAACGACTTGTTTTCATCACGTATTTATTAAAAAAAAATACATAAATTACTCATATTTTGCTTTTTTAAACCCGCTATGTATTCCTGATGCGCTAAAGGTGGTATAATTGAATCAATGACGTGAAGCACCAAATGATTGCACATTGTATCGCTTGCTCGAGATTAAATTACATGTAATTTTATTAGTTCAAAATGTAATTTCGTTTAAAATGTATACTCATACTCCCTCGTATCTGTAAGAAGCCATATTTGAAATTTCAATCCACCCTTCGTTGCTTCTACCGCAAATGTATAACGCTTACTGCATTCACTCGTTGAATGGCAATGGCCAACCTTTGAACCAGGAGTGACCCGGAGCGAGAGGCACCTCTTACATTGTGTATCCCACGCCGTAGCTCGTGCATAAAGTTGCTGTTCAACTTGGAGTAGTCTGTTAGATTTAATTATAGTCTTCATCTCTTATCAGTCTTTCTCATGTTCCACTGCAAGACACAAGACTGACTTGGTCTACTCCAGAGATGGAGGTTTTAGTCTGTATATTCGATGCATAGCTAACAAGATAAATTGCTAGAGTGTTTCTCATGTAAAAACAGTTCTCCATAGTTTTGGCTTTTGTAAAGAAAATAATCAGCGAATTGTAGAAATTGTGGGGGTAACGATACCTATGACATAAAACCATATATAACAAGGTGACACCTCGTATTCTTACTCCGTTACTACAAAGATTTAATGGCTTCTCGTAAAACCCTTCCAGTAGGGATGCTCGTGAATCCAAAACATTTATATGCATATGCATTATGCATGCTTCCTTCGTTATTAGAACCCATAACAGTGCCCTTTGCCACCTTTAGGAACAAGGATAGTTCAATGTAGTGAATTATTTCGATATATGTCTGCCAACCAAATAGTATCCAGGCATAATTTTCCTAACAGCGTATATTATCGATCACATAAAATCATTTAGGCCACCCCTATTTTTGATATAATTAGTTCTTCGTTTTCTCATTTTATACTCTTCAATGGTATTATATAAACGTTTGCTAGCGATGCAGTCAACCCCTCGAACGTTCATGACATTTGAATGCAACTCTGATAACATTTTTATGCTAATGTCATTTGTATTGCGAGTAGTTCGTTCGTCTGTAGAATAACATTGCAGTTTTATTTGAGACGTTTTATGATTGTAGAAAATTGATTTTTGTTACAGTGTGTGTAGGAATTTTGATTTGCTTATTTACTATCAAATAATAATTTGTACTAGTATGCAATAGAATTTAAACCTATGTGGATTTTAAATGTAAATTATCACTATAGGCCAAAAATTAAGGGAGACAATTTATATTAGAAATCAGGACACTGAACTCGTATTTTAATGAAACATTAACACTAAAGCTATCTGATACATGAATTGGTTTTGTAAAAATTAGGTGGCGCGCCTGTTTCATTCAATTACTAGCTCTATCTAGAACAATGAGCCAAAGGTTGACGATCAGCTGATTGCTTTTCGGATTATTAAATAAACCTTATTTTCATTTTAGTTCGTATTCCTTTCACTCTGCTATCGATCTATTTCTATCGTACCTATCTCATTCCTTTCTTACCAAATCCTTATTTTATATTTTAAGCATAAAAGTTAAAGATGGTTATAAAGGAGTGTGATATTATTTTGTCATTGCTAAAAAACACCCTTCGAAGATATAGGCAGTTGTTATACTTAATGATTATAATTAAGCTTAAGTTATCTTTAATCCAGGAAGAATTAAATAGTTTTTAACATTTCAAGAAATCCTACAATTTAAATAGTAAGAAGCAGAACCGTCTAGACCATATTAATCATGCGGGGTAGAAACCTGGCAGATTAGTACCCATAGGGAACCATTTGTTATTCCACGTTCTCTCCCTACAGTTAATTCTTACTTTACGTAGAACCTCTTTACACTCAAAGACGCGTGACAATTACTCGCCCCTTGACACGCCTTCTGATTAACCACGAGAGGAAAGGGGAATGAGACTTTTACTTTTGTGCTGTTTTCGTGTATTATTACTTAAAAAACAATTATAACTGCAAAGATAACAATAAATATGTTGTATTTTATAGAGAATAACTGTATGCGTTCTAATCTTAGTACTGGACGTCGTAGTACCTGAATAAAATCAAGGTTAAAAGATTTAGTGTGTTAGGATGTTTGAGAACCCGAAACGTCCGATTTAGAGGAAAGTTCAGAAAGAAAACAAGGAAGGCTGACCTTTCCATCATGTAGGATATATAGCCAACGGGAATGAATTGAAGGGGATAAATTTCTGCTCATGAAAACCTTTGACAAACAAAGAGTTATTAACACATTCAGTGAGAAATTTTTAAATACAACATTAGTTATTAAGACGACTCCATCAAATAATATTCTGGCTTGGAATGTAGAATGGGCTACCTACTCGTACTAGTACCTATGTAACGTAGCTGCAACAGACTGGAACATAAATATGAGCCTAGCCGTCTCCTATAAACGGCTTCTATGATTCCTGTCTAGACTGACTTATGTTATTTCCTACAATAAGACAATGGGGTCACATATCATCGATACAATGAAGTCGCTTTGCGCTGTCTAAAAGTTTCGATAACTAACAAAACTACGCAAAAGATTTAATGTGGTTTTCGATAATAGCCACAGTGATTTAGGGGCAAGGTTCCGCGTGATATCTGATTGGGATTCGAAACCGCGACCAGAAACACGACATTCTGAGCCTGCCGCCCAAAATGCAGTGAAATTCAATAGGAGATTTTTATTAAACAGATTAATTAAGAATGTGTAGTAATTAGTGACTACGAAATCAGCTAAAAGTAATTATCTCTAGCTTAAAAAGGAAACTTTGCATAAAACCCTATTCCTATATTTTAACCAGCGTGGTATCTGTAAAGAACTACACTAAGACGAACATTTGTGGGCTGTTGATTATGACGTGATAATGGTCTGTTTCAAAACAACAAATCATTGTATTGTACTACAAGTACATATGAGTAATACATAAATACAAATTGTTATTGACAAAACCTTTGAAACAACAATCAAATTAATTAAAAGTTCATTAATCGAAGTACTTGTTGACACAACTAATTAAATAATTGCTTTCATTTCTAATTGGAACAGTCAATTGGAACTTTTTCCATGAATTTGTTGTTAAAAACATGTATATGTATTGGTATAAGGATCATATTGGCTTGTATCTATGCCATATGGTTGTGAAAGGGGTATAAATTTTATATTGTATTGTAATGTTATTGCAATCAAAGTATTAATATGAAGAAACGGTTGTTCTCTACAAGTTTTATTACTGTGATTAGTTGTTCTTAATTACAACAATTAAAATGTTAGTGGCTTAGCATACTTTTGTCTAATTAGTTGGGGCTATTTTATCACCTTAACACCGTCTATTGCTAGACGTAGACCTGCTTTCCTATAAATTGTTTCTTCGATAGGTTTCAATATGTATGATCTAGGTCGGTCTATCTATTGAGGGTCAGCCCACCTTTACGTGTTCGCTATTTCAGAATCTCACTAACCTGATGGCCTTTGCTTTGTGTGCTACGAACCTTGGCTACTGCAACTTTAAGTCAGTAGTCTCCGCCTACCTCTTATGGGAGGAAAGCTTGAGTTTATGTATGTATGTAGTATGTACTTATAACAGTGATATTGTTCCAGTGTATCCGACGACAACAGCGGTCGCTGGGCGCTGCGCAACGTGGAGCGAGGCTACTTCCTCGGCTCCAGCTCTGACAAGCTGACATGTACTGCCAAAGTGCCCGGCGATGCTGAGCTGTGGCACGTACATCTCGCGGCTAGGCCACAGGTGAGCTAATTATACAGTGCTAGCACAGAGCAGTGCCTCTTGTAGCTTAGAAGACAGTGAAGTAGTTTTTGGATCGTGTTTTCCAACCGGTCAAAAAATTGTGTGCAAGAATATGACTGTTCGATTTGGGCTGACCAGGACTGACTCTACGGTTGTGTTTTTGTACTGAGCAACGACCACCCCATTACTTTCCACGGGTAAAAGCCGACTGAAGAAATTTCGTAGATATTATCTCTACGTACATCAATTGACATAATAATATTAATATATTAGCTGGGTACTAAGCAATAGCTGGGTACTAACTGTACTAAGCAATTTTTGTTGCCTAAAAAATTAGTGAAAACGGCGTTTTGTTTTGTTCCTCATACTTTAATTACTACTGATAACGTAAGGATCGTTATAACTTGTCCAGTTATAACTAAAAATCTAGATGAATTCCAGTAAATATTTTAAAAAAATGCTTCTTTCTTGCTTCTCTTACGTAGCTTTGAACCGCAAACGTGTAACATAAGTACCATCGTCATACTGATAATAGATAAGACACGGAATCTATCACAGAGTCACTTAGCCCAGATTATACGTGGTGGTAATGCTGTTAACGTGATGTAATACGTGCACGTAATGTATCTTAGCTATGTCTGATTCAACCTATCACTAATAACCAACTTTTTCTTAGTCATATTTTATGACAACCATGCAATAAGAAGGTGTAGTGACATCTTAAATAGGTACTTATTTTATGACCACACCTAAAACGGCCTATAGAATAAGGAAAACGAACTAAAGTAAATTGACACAGCCACTACTCTGCATTCTTTAGTATTACAAAATCATCATTGTAACCAAAATAGACCTCTGATGGAGATGGTCTCCAAATCGCAATAACTATAGCGATTGACGACAACGGCATTCTTTACTTAAAAGACAATTGAATCATGTATTGCTTACTACCCCTAGGTGAACCTGCGCAGTATCGGTCGTAAGCGCTTCGCCCACCTGTCGGAGTCGCTGGACGAGATTCACGTGGACGCCAACGTGCCCTGGGGGGAGGACACACTCTTCACCCTGGAGTTCAGGTCTGACGAGGGGGGCAAGTATGCGCTGCACACCTGCAACAATAAGTACCTCAGCGCTGGTGGCAAGGTGAGAGATACTTGAATATTTTTGTAGTTCATTACTTAAATAGGTTGATTGAACACAATGATTTGATGAACAACTGTGTTCGCGGTTCCCGCGACATAATATTTGTAAATAATTCGGCTGTTTACGACATGAACTAGTATTTCCATACTCTACCAAATGCAGAAGAACTTGATATTCAACAAATTGAAACTCTATGTCCCTCGGTAGTTGGTCGTCTATAATGACACGAAATATTTTGTCCTAAAGTAACGTGTGGTGACGGAGTAAGAATACATTATGTCACCACCCCATCTCATCCCATGGGTGTCGTCAAAGCCGACTAAGGGACTATCCGTCAATATTATCTTTACGAAATAAAAAGAAAGAAAACTTAAAATTAAACCCTATACCTTCGTCTGGCCAGCGTGTTATTAGTAGGCCAAGTATCCCTCCGTCATGGGAAGAGGCCCGTCCCTGCAGTGACATTATTGGGCTGTTATGAAAGTAATTCCACTTACTACTGTACCCTTTCACCTAAACACTAAAGTTTCTCTAGACTAAATTGCTTTGAGGTGGAGCGGGCAGAAGTACTGACCTAGACAAAAATATTATGACAGGTGTTAAATACACCTGTCATAATATATTGTATAAACGTATTACTTACATTATTACATAATATTATGTACAAAACATAGATACTGTACTACCTATACCTACGTTACCTATGTTAGCTCTACCTTGTCTTGATCCTGAATGTTCTTTGTGTCCGTTAATTTCATGTATGCAAAAGTCCCCACGGCACAGGTCTCAATCCCTAGTGCGAAAGTTGTTGAGTGGATAATCTTAAACATCTTTATCATCACAAAACAAAACATTCATATATTTGTGAGGTATTAATACTTCGTCACCGAATAGCCCACAGTATTTATATAAGATGACAGTCACAAATTATTCAGAGCCAAACCTGTAATCTTTGTCAAGTGAGTTTTTGTGACAATCTCGTATAATTGTGTATAATTACAGAGCAGTTCTCTAGATAACAATAGCTTATATTTCCATCTCATCACATCACTCATACATATACATGTGAGAATATTATGTGGAGGATATAGTTTTTTATTAAATTTGTGCCGTTGATAGTGTTCATTATATTTTCTTTTATTATATTCATAGCTTTCACATTATCATAAAACAAAAGTTATGGTTTAAAAAGCTAATCGAAATACAGGGAACACTAAATATATATTTTTTTAGTACAAAGTTATATTTATTGGTCGTAAGGACTTTATACCAAGGCCTAAACGACTTAACGTATTCTTATATTTCCGAAAGAGATATTGTTGCCTTCTGCGTGCACTGTATAGGCTCGAAGGAGGCAGCGGAAATCTGGTGAGAGAGATACACCTTTCTTCTTCGCAGTTTGTTTCTTAAATAGGCTCACGCCCAGGATCTCTGTCCTAAGTAAAATGCGTGTCATGTTCACACGCATACAAGCAAAGCTTAGCCGAACCTACCCTATTAACTGATACATCAGTCACATTCTATTAAAACCTTCAAACACCCTTATTCCATAGCTATTTAAATAAGTTTAAAATTATGTACATATCAAATGGAGAATCACATCCTCCATTTCAAATTCGATCTGAAATATCTATCATCTTGTCAGCACACAACACACAGACCATAGTATTCCTTATCCACTTATAATAAGTCACAAATTCAAATGAAACTTACAGATTGATGTGTAGTGCGTAGATGCAATCCCATTACATCGACTTGTGTACATTTTATTACTGTACAAGTATAATAAACTTCCCACAGCTGCGAGTTGATTAAAACAACGGTAAGATTCTGTATACTAGAGTGTGGATTACATTTACTAGGTTTTTACCTAATAGTATTATGTTGGAACGATCATTGATCATTTCTTACTTACATGTATTGGTTTATTATTGTATTGTAAGAAAACGTTAATTAGAAGAGAAGAAGAGTCTGGCTGATCAAACAGCATATTTTATTGTTAACGTTACTTTTAACAGCGAATACTCTTTTTGCATCTTGCTGGTTGAGATAACTCCCAAGAAGCTGGTCACTACCACACAAGGTACCAAGACTTGTATCTTTTACAAACATCATCATCATTATCGTCATAACAGCCCATCAATGTCCCACTGCAAGGACGGGCCTCCTACCATAACGGAGGGATACTTGCCCTACTAATACCCCGCTGGCCAGGTGGATTACAAACATATATTTTACGAACGGATGCAAAAAACATCTAGGCTCAGAATACGTTTGTGGATCATACAAATAATAAATCATGTCTGGTATTTAAACCAACAACGACCTTATCCATTTAACTGATGTAGAGCAGACAGTTTATAACTGTTTGTTTGTTGTAACATTCTTCTTAAACAAATATAATATTACCACATTCTACTTTCATTACATTAATTCCCTTTTGTCCTCAGCTCCAAGAGCAATGCACATCTGCCTGCCTGTTCAGCGCGGAGTACCACTCGGGAGCCCTGGCCCTGCGCGACGGCTCGGGCGCGTACCTCGCACCCATCGGCTCCAAGGCTGTCCTCAAGACGCGCTCCACCGCCGTCACCAGGGACGAACTGTTCTCGCTTGAAGACAGCCTCCCGCAGGCCGCCTTCGTCGCTGCACTCAATGATAAATATGTATCCGTCAAGCAAGGTGAGTTTTTCTTATGTGCTTTAGCGATTTAAATAATTTTGTTTTTAATGCTATAATTTTTTTTTGTACCGTTTGTCGAGTTTTCCGTCAACTTTAAATTATTCGGCTGTTAGAAAGTACTAAATATTTTAGAAAAGGTTATTTGTCATTTAATGCTTTTTAGTAGAATAACGCCCACTTCAGATTATAACATACCACTTTTGATAACTAAGAGCCGACTAAAATCTATCTCCGGACTGTTACGTACATGACAATGTGTCTTGTTACAAACGAATGAAATGTTCGAGGTTAAAGTGAGTACCTAGACAAAACTCTTTAATATGTGCATCCAACGCAGTTCCACTTGGATTCATACCATTAAAGAAGTTTTGAACGCGACAAAATCACAAACCATAATGCACACTTCCTCTACTTCACTAGTTACAGCGCACACTTCCATATTTCCTTCCCATTACTAGTTACAGCACACTTCCATATTTCCTTCCCTGTGATGTTACAGGCGATACACCATGAACACAAGAGTGAAAGTTAATAGTAGGAACTTACTGTACATTAAGTATCGTATTGTCGTTTTATTTGTGTTTTTTGTTGTTTATTCCATGTGATCTGTCGCTGTATGGTTTAATGTAGGTTAGAAAGGTTTTTTCCCAGCGTGGTATTAGTAGGCCAAGTATCCCTCCGTCCCGAGAGGAGGCCCGTCCCTGCAGTGGGACATTAATGGGCTGTTATGATGAGAAAGGTTTTTTAACGATAGGTATGGAGTAACATGTTCTTTTCTTATGAGCATTTTTAAAACCAGCCATAAAACAACTTCAAACTAAAGGTTTGCAGAAATACATAAAGTACATACTCCGACCTCGGTTGCGCGCCGGTAGAGCCAGCGGCTGCCGCCCATGAGGTTGTGGGTTCGATCCCCACGCAGGACAATAATTTGTGAGATCCACAAATTATTGTCCTGAGTCTGGGTGTTCTATGTGTCCGTTAATTGATGTTTGTAAAAGTCCCCGCGACACAGGGCATGATCCCTAGTGCGGGAGTTGTCTTTTAAAAATAGAAAAAAATAGAAAAATACTTATCTATTTTGACCAAGTAAGAATCAGCCCAATAAGATAGTTTCCTTCGTTATTTCCTGAGGCTTGAAAACATAAAAATCAAATATAAGTACTATCTGAATAATAATATATTGTTCTTCAAACTGTACTTGTTCTGAGAAGCGTTAGTTCCATGTAGTGGCTCTATACTGAGCGGACAGATTGTTCACCTGCATTGTTCTTTGTTTGTCTTTCTATACCTGGCACATTCAAATGTTTCTGCATACTACACAATCTTGCTACTCTTGTGTAGCGCTCGGTAAAACACATATAATTCTTTGAAACTTCTGAATGTAATTCTTGCGTGTTGCTAATATAACGAATTATTCTTATCCCAATTCGTATATAGTTGAATACAAAAAAGCCGGTTAAATTCTATGGGTTAGCGATTTATTGCAAGAGTTGAGTTTGAGATTATAATATTTGTTAATAACTTTTATAAGTATATTATGGTGGACGGTTCACTTCGAGTCGAAATGATTAAATCAAAGATTGCTTGAAGCAAAGGTTTTAACAAAGCCTTCAGTACACCTCGAGAGGGGTCTGCAGAGGGGTTTGACAAGGTAGAGCTAAAGAGTCAAGGTGTTAAATGATGTGCAAGGAGTAAATCATAGCTATTAGTGTTCATTGACGACCTCTGTGGCGCAGTCGGTATATTACATGGCTGCTACGCAGAGGTCTCGGGTTCGATTCCCATTCAATGCAAATCTTTGTGTGCATGAACATGATTTTTTGCATTGGTCTGAGTATTTTCTATGTAAGTATTTACAAAAAAAAAAGTATTTAAGTATGTTTATCCCTTGTCCAGTACTCAAAGTACAAGCTCTGCTTAGTTTGGGACTAGGTTAGTAAATTGTTTTATTTTTTTGTTTTATAAAAGACAACTTCCGCACTAGGGATCATGCCCTGTGTCGCGGGGACTTTTTATAAACATTAATTAACGGACACATAGAACACCCAGACTCAGGACAATAATTTGTGGATCTCACAAATTATTGTCCTGCGTGGGGATCGAACCCACAACCTCATGCGCGGCAGCCGCTGGCTCTACCGGCGCGCCACCGAGGTCTTCAAATTAGGCTTTGATGTAATCCTTATTAATCCATATAAACCCTTAATGTATCTTAACATTTCTCTGATATAAAAGTATAACTATCATAATTATTATAGTACCTACACTAGATACGGCGACGACACGTGTCGTCTCATACATTGCTTTAGATTCAAATATTATTCACAGGCACGCACTGACATGTTAATATGTATTTACATAGTATAATATCATTTTTATTACGTGAAAAAAGCGTTTGGATCTACAACAACTGTGTTAATCTGTTATATTATTATTATTATAGAAGACTAGCTGAAAACGCCGCGGCGGCGACAGCATTTTGAGTACCTAGCTTATTACAAATAGAATTAATATCTTTATAAATAGTATATAGCATAATAATATGAGCTATTCTGATGTATATTGTTGTTGTAAAGTTTCAATAAAATCCATTCAGTTGTTTTTAGGTGAAAGAGTAACCAACATCCATCCATACTAACAAACTTACTCGTTTATAATGTAAGTAAGATGTAAAATTGTGTGCCTTTTATGATGACTCGACATTATTTGATGCGTATTGGAATATAAAATACCGTTTTTATTAACCGTTTGTGCATCAATAAGCCGATATTGAAGTACCTACTTACATGTTTGTTACACTTTGCTTAAGATATTTTAGACTAAATGACTTTCAGAAATAGACTCTTAAGATTGTGCTAAATAAAATATTATTACTAACTGTAACTATTCAGTTATAATTTGGATCCCGAGACAGCATAAAGCTACCTCGTTTCTAGAGAATATCCCTATTTCTTGACCCATAGTCCACCCGAGCTCTTGGCTCGAGGAGTTAAGAGGCGATAAAGGGTCATCGCAAATAAAGGAATATATTTGACTGACTAGACAGCGTCTTTTAGTAAGTCTAGTTTTCCTGCATCTTAAAGTTTAGTTTATTTCGACAAGTTACTAAAGGCAATTTGAAATAACTGACTAACACTTAAATAAGAACATCGTGCTCGTATATTCTGAGAAAGGTATTACATTAATAAGGTTTACCGTAAGCGATGGAATTTCTCATCTCGTAGTTAGATCGAACGCGTGCAACTATTTCTTATTTAGCTACAAATGCCAACAGCTCTGATACATTCCGCGGCTTCAACTCACGACTGAGACCTTACGGCAATGCCTGACGAATCTTCCTGATTATAATATACATACATGAATAACTGACTAACTAATAACCTGAGAAAGTATATAAATCTTTAAGCTTCTTTGAACTCAAATTATTTTCAAACAACAAACTTTATATTGTTCTTTTGAACAGACTTTTTTTGCTCCGCATACATTGTACAAATATTCTGTTTCAAATCATTAGGCAAAAACTGCCTCTGTCTCAGCTCATTTGCCTCTTAACCTTATTAACTCTCCCCCTTACTCATAAACGCCTCTTAAATTTAATCACTGTTTAGCGAGATTTTTATTACGAAACCCAACCTTATACCAAATAAAACCGGAAGAATTTAAGCTAATCAATTGACTAAAATTTAAGAGGCGTTTATGAGTAAGAGGGTATGGCGCTAATGACATGGCCATTGTGTGAACTTTAGTAGTTAATGATGTACGAAAGACTTTTATGCTTGTTTTCTTATGACAATAATACAGTAGAACCCGGTTAATACGATCACGCTTAATACGATTTCACGCATAATACGCCTTTTTACGCCGGTCCCTGCAATTTGAGACATATTTTCATACATTTCTTAACGCTTAATACGATTCGTCATCCCGCTTAATACGCCCGCGCTCAGGCCCTACAACCGCACTCGAGGCCAGCGGTGGGGCCCTTTTAAAGTTGTTTTAAGAAAGCCGGTTCTTGAAACAACGTGGTTGACGTCGTGCTGAAAGAAGAACTCGGGTGCTTCTTCCCCAGGATTCAGGAAAACCCTGCAGTATCCCAAGATACTAAAGGTGGCTAAATATTCAGGGTAGATATTCTTCCATTGATGACAATGTAGCACGAACGAAATTCAATCAATATCTTATTGAGGATGTGAATAACACACAAAACGAGGCCCCTATGCCTAACTGATAATGATGAGGACGAAGATGAGTCAGGCATTATCGGCTATTAATGATTTAATGAATGAATAAGTTGCTTCTTTGGATGAAAGTGATGACGCGGTGCAAAAGTTGAAAATCCTGTAGGTAATTGCGAATGCATCAAAATCTTTCTGTCAAACCAAAATAAGTGATTATTTTTAATAATGTATTGAATGTAGGTACATAATTTCAAATAATAAGAACAAAAAACATAATAAATGTAGCACTTTTTTTTTCCTATCCCGCTTAATACGCTTTCTCGCTTAAGACGCGTTTTTGGTGGGGTCCCTGGAAAATCGTCTTAAGCGGGTTATACTGTACTTACATTATGTTTCTCTGTGTGGTTGATTGTGTTTCCCCCATCACATTCCGAGAATGTCGTATAAGTTTCCATAAGTTTCAGTTATTCAATCAGTAATTACCTATTTACGTATTTAATTAAACAAAAATCATTGTAGCTATAAATTGACATATAAAAACAAAATAATAATATAATTTTAATAAATAATATCATAGCATATCTAGATTATTCAACTAACTGCTTTTTGTGATAGTAAAATTATGAATAATTTAATAATTTGCTGTTTTATTTTTAAAAGAAATATATTTTTAGATGTGCACTCGCTTTCTTGAACCAGATGTTTTCAGCCATAGCGCGTTACTAATTGTATAGAATTTAAATTTTAAATAAACTTAGGTGCAAAGACCGCTTAAAATTGATATTAATATGCTAAGTTTATTATAATATCGTCGAGAAACGGTCACGTCCTATATAAGGTAAACATTTGTGTCTATACGGTTTGCTGCATACTTGCGAATTAACCGTATTTTTAATGTAATAACGTCTCCATAAATCACATTACCAAAAAAGTTGAACTCATTTCTCTTTGTTCAAAAATTTGAGAAATTAGTCTGAATATTTACTTCAACTGATGATTTTTCGCTTATATACATCATGGTATATAAAATATTCTTTTTGATGTTTTTTATTATACCTACGAGATGGTGTGATGAACAAGTTCACGTTTGTCCATAACAGTTACCTCTTGACTGTGATCTTCGATCTGAGGCATTGTTAATTACCATAACGTTTTCATTTCACTAAGACTAGTACAGTACAGTTTAAGAGTTATCACTAGAGTTGCTTTTATTACATCCTCTAGATAATATTCAATTAGAACGTATCTCTATAAATCTAACAGCGCTCGTCTTGCAAATTGTTGACAGAAAAACGTTAGTATGCAGTTATATTAATGTTTCTAATTAATAATAAAACACGCAACAAAACATATAAACCACATGTCTAAATACGGAGTTAATCGAGCATCCATATCGATTACACAAATATACAAAAACGGATATTCCTAAGAGGAGTATTCAAAAGTAAGCCAATTAAGCGGTATTCAACAAGCAACGTCGAATTGTCAACGGAATTAGTCTGCGCGCGCGCAGATATTCCGCACAAAAAATGGCTGCCGCGATGCTTTCTCGCGTTTCTACTACACGGATGCCTGAGTACAATATCGTGCGATCTCACAGCGAGACCACATCACTAAACTTTATAGTTTTAATTTAATTTATCGTCTGACTGTTACTATGTTACTCTTATTATAATACCGACGAGTTTTAACACGTTATTTGTGATTTGGTTTTGTTATTAGTTATGAAGCTGTATCGTTACATCTAAATGAATATTATTGCTATTATATTTCAGTCAGTATTTATTATTTGTAATGTTGATGTTTTGTAGTTCATTCTTAATGTTTAGTGTCTGATAAAAGCATGTTGCAGGAAAAAGTTTCTATGCATACTATAGTGCGAATAACAATTAGCACACACAAGGTAGCACAATATTACTGACATATTGATATAAGTGGATAGGGTATTCAGCTATGGTATAAGTCCTCAATAACCTGCTACGTATCGCCAAGGCGACGGTGTATGTAACAAGCAATGTACCGGGTAAACAGAAGATAGGGGTAGTGACATAATGTGTTTCTAATCAATTCCCACATCACATACTGGCCTAATGTTTACCTAAACTTATCTTGCACTTTACTTACTTTAATGGCCAATTTAACTTGTACTAAAAGGTGACAAAAAAACCTATTAATCCGTTTACACAGTAGCTGCAGTTCCACTATTTAAAAGCAAAAATTAACCCTCGATTTCTGAATGACTAAGAAGGTATAACTCTCACAGATTTAATAAGTAATGCATAGTTGACTAGTTGTCGTCACATCAGCACCGGCGCGGAAACATTAACATAAAATCTGTAATTATCTGTCTGTCTGTCTACTGTAGCAAGTGACTATATATTACACGCTACATTGCCACCTATGTCTTTCAGTTTAGTACTTAGTAACTATGTCTTGTGCGGAAATTGTAATAGATACTTGACGCCTTCGACTGTCAATGACCAAAATTCATTCCTAATGAAAGTATTGTCTTTAAAACATAAATGTCGATTTTGAGCAGTTTGGTATTTCTAGTAGTAAACACAAGATTTTACTCTTTAACAATAGCTACTTAAAAGGTTAGCAAAGACAGTGAATATTAGAAGTAGGGCCATCTCATTTGTACGAGCAACTTAGGATGTTGGTAAAGCCAACGAAGAGTGGCAAAAAATAGAGCTTGTTAACGTTGACAATTGGATATTTCCGAAATTTTAACTCGTAGGGTTTATGAGGAATTCAAACTTAAAACATTGAGATAGTGTAGTAACACAAACTGTATGTAGCTGTACGCTTCCGTTAGTCAAACATCGCTCGGCTAGATACTTCGTCTGGCTGAGAGTCTAGCGGTACTGCGCACGCGTCGGTCGACGTCCGATCAAGCACGATGTACAGTAGGGGTGCCACCATTTACTTAAACATTCAAATTATTGATAGAAAATAAAACAAAACTAGGTATAGAGATTGAAACATTAATAGTACCGTTCGTATCAAGTAACTTTCCTAAGAGAACTTAAACAAACAAATTATCATCTTACCTTAAGTGTTCGTGTAAGTTTAGTAAACATACAAGTCTTTTGTACCAAAAATGCTTAAAGCAATTATTTTAAGAATGTTGTGTTTGACCAAGTAAGTAAAACACAGTATTAACTAACTGTCAAAAATCACATAATAGTACGAACATTGTTCAGCTATGAGTGCAGTGGTACTATTATATTTAACGAACAAACCATCATACAGGCTTGGAAATTACAATTGCTTCAAAAGTTTTCTTGACGACTTATTGAAATGAGGAAAGCTCTTTCGCTTGTATTGACACCTACAATAAACTTTTCTTAAAAAACCGTCCTATCTTAGTGAGATATACATTATTAAAAGTACTAAAGATATTTGTATATCTAAGTAACATCTATTACAAGTATTTCCCACCAGACGACCCTCACACAACCCAGTAAGGCTAGGAATGTTCACGCTCTGAATACCACGAGGCTACGTCAGAAGACTGGCATACTACAATAGACCCATCGTTCCCACACGTGTATCATAAGAATATGTCTCACGGTAATAATACAATCATTTTACTACAACAGACTAACAAATAAATAGTTTATTCTAGATAACTTTTCCCATTCATGTAAATATCCAACACTTACGTAGGTATATTCAATAGGAACTTTAGTTTACTGTTATAGTACCTTTTTTGTGTAATGACGGACTAAATAATGCCTGACCATTTGGCAAGGGTGTTGAAAATCCAAATAAGGGATTAATACTCAAATGTCGGTATCTCTATCAAAGATGCAGCAAATGAATGTCTGGCTGTTATTTAGTAGAACCTCACATTTATAAGCATCTATATTCTTCTTTATCTATGTAAGCTTAGTTGCAATATGGTATTTTCGTTTTGAAATCAAAATATTACCAAAAAACCTGTGTGTCAACCTTGCCTATCAGTCGTTGCGCACGATTGCGCGTGTTCCGTGCAGCAAATGTTTAGCGGAGACTAGTTGCCCCGCGCGGCTTTATGTACAACTCACGACGTCTTCCTATCTCTTATGTTTTACTGCCTTCCGGCGCAATAGATTGCCAGATCTGTTGACTGTTTAATGTCTGTCTGTAAATCTCCTTCAGTCGTGAAGAGAAACTTCCCCTGCTAATTCCTTTTAAAGTTAACACGTTCCCAGTGCAGTGTACCATATGTGGTACACGTTCATTGTTTTACTATTGTGTCTGCTGGCGGCACTGTGAAAGGGTTAATACCACCTCGTCCTGAAGGGTTAATTCGGAATAAAGTGCTTGGTCGGAGTTACAAATAAATGACCTACAGCATATACAGTAATTTACTGCACTAATTTTATTTTTCTTTGTAAATTAATTTCAATTGTTACATTGTAAGTTTACTACTGGCTATCCTAGATGGCGTTGTCTAGTTTAAGTTAAATGGTGATAGTTAAAAGACTCTTTACGGCCAAATCGAATAATCAAAAAAGGGTTCGGGTGATTTAAAGGACCAGCCAATTTTATACTTTAGATTTAAGTTAGTCGGATTGAAAGGAGAGACCTGCAAAAGTAACGTTCCTTGACTCTACTTTTTACGTTCTTTGCCGTCATCAGTCTGCTTCACAGAAATATTCAGATATCTATGGTCTGCTTATACTAATGTTAAGTTAATTGTTTCCAGGCGTGGACGTAACCGCGAACCAGGACGAGATCTCGTCGCACGAGACGTTCCAGTTGGAGTTCGACTGGGCCACACGGCGCTGGTACATCCGCACCATGCAGGACAGATACTGGACCTTGGAGACCGGCCAGGGCATACAGGCCAGCGGGGACAACAAGTATGTATAATATATACTAAATTCCGTAAAATATGAAATTTTTTTGAAAAACTTTGTATGGAATCAGGACTTGTAAAATTTTTCACATTTCACTCTACCTATTGTAGCAAACGGGACGCAAAAACACTTAAAAAAATTTTGATCGATTTTGTATGGAGCCAGGACTTGTAAAATTTTCGAGAATGAAATTTTTTTTTTTTTTATATAATATGAATGTGGCGCGTTGGTTGTCACAGTTCTAACATAACCTAACCAAATGATATTTTGATCGGTCAAAAATTTCAAACAAATTTTATTTTATGTTCCCATCTGTTTTTAAAAGCGACGTTTTATCATATTTCAAGATAAAAAAATTTATTTTTTTTCCAAAGTGTCCCGTTTCGTACAATCCAACCTAAATTCCTCTTACAGCCAGTTGCAATCACTGATTCTAATCAATAACATGTTATCAAGACATAGTTATCACATTGCCAATATAAAGAAATAATTGTCCAAGGTCATCGAACGCGCTGTTCGAGCTGGAGTGGCAGGGAGACGGCGCCGTGGCGTTCCGCGCCAACAACGGCAAGTACCTGATGACCAAGCGCTCCGGACACCTGTACGCCAACGCGGACACCATCGACGACAACTGCAAATATTACTTCTATCTTATCAACAGGTAAATTCATACTAATTATGAAAGTTTTTGAGTTTACCTTCGTAATGGAATCAGAAATGAGGAGATGCGCAGGAGGACTAAAAAGATCAAAAGTGGTGATGGGTAGGACACATAGAGCAAAGAACTGACAGCAGTTGGGTCAGAAAGGTTCTAGAATGGTGACCGCGTATTGTAAGATACCTCGCTTACTAAGCCTTAAACCCTGTTCTGATGGTTAAGAAACACCGTGGTTTGTAGTCGATTCGATACATCTACACACCTCAACAAAGTCTAGGGATATTTTGTATAAAGTTGTGAAACTCAAAAAATTTGGTTTGTAATTTTGTTTTTTTTTAATTCTTTTGATGAAAACTTACTTTGTTAACCTTTTTCAACCATTCTAAATTTGAATTTAAAAAATAAAATTAAAAATAAGAGATTTACGCGGCTTTAACGTAGTCAAGTTCGAACGGTAAAGTAAGTTTACCAACAGTAAGTTTTGACTGCTTTTTTGTGTAAAATTTAAATTTTATAACAATTTAAGCGTTTATTTCGAATAATTGATATTGTGTGCATTAAGCAGCGGCGCTATTTTATCACAGAGGAAATGTTAAGGGCAGTAGGCATGCTCCCAACTGCGCGTACTAAGCGGAGTATTGCTGAAGAGATTAGAACGATACAAAACATGAAATCAAGGTTATGGTCACGTTATCGTGCTACTAGTGAAGTGGCTGAAAGATACCACAGCAAAAAATCTATCATCACTCAATGACATGATCGATTTTTGCAAGTTCCCGCGAAAAGACAGCCAAATGTTACTACAATACAGCTGGTTTAGAGGCTCCAGCTCTTGGTGGAGACTCTTGCGGGTGACCAAACTGTCAGAAGAAGTCGGCATGAATCCCACCTTTATGCTCGCATACCGCTGTGTACTCCAGCACTACGCCGAGCGAATCGCGCACGACGACTAGAGTGGGCTCGTGAACATTTGCACTGCAAAGATATCCTGTTATCTGTAGTGGTGTTTACGCATGAGTCCCGGTTCGGTTTCCACTCGGATTCACGTAGAGAACGTGCTGGGCGAGTTCCTGGTTGTGAAAGCCGTCTACAACATCCTCAGGAAATCTATTCATACCACGATGCAACAATTATGGTTTGGATGGGAATTCGTGTCCGTCGAAGAACAGAGCGCGTTTAAATTAGAAACACCATAACGACTGAAAAATAACTTAATGAGGTGCTAGTACTAATAATCTACCCCCGTAGACTACAATTGGGCCAAATGTTCAAGTTCATGGACGATAACACCCGTTCGCATAAAGCGAGAGTGATGACGAGCTGGTTGCAGGAGCACGACGTATTGATTTTATGCTGAACCACTCAATCGCCTAACCTCAAAACCATAAAATACGCGTAGGACATGTTCAAAAGAAGGGTTTTAATAATTTTTCCTGCTTATAATTGCGATGGAAGGGCAACTTTTTTTGCATCCTAGTCGGACCTGGAACAATATACCGCACCAAGACCTAGATAACATAATAAAAGCATGAAAAACCATTGCAGGACCGTTATTTACGGTTTTTTTAATGTGCTGACTACTGATTACTCACATAACAGTTAAAAACAAATAAATTTTTGCTTATTTTCACTTTTGCTTAAGAAACACATTCATTATTAGTTTTACTAATTTTCCAAATTTTTTATTTATTTGAATAAAAAATTATTTATGCAAAAAAAACACTTTTATTTAATTCTGATTTGTAGCCTGATAAATTGTCTTTATAAAAATATAAACATGTTGTATGCTATTTTCAATAATTTTCAAGTTAATTGAGTAAATACCAAATATCCTTAGATTTTGTTGAGGTGTGTATTTCTATTGGGATTCTGACACAACTGCCTCTCAGAGCAATAACGATGGTGGCGGTTTCTGCAGATAAAAAAGGGTTTTGTGTCAAACCATCCACACACACAAGTTCGATACAACTATTTGTAAATAGCAGTATCAGTTGTCCTGCTAATACAAATCCGTCATTTCATGCATGGCAGCTGCATATCTGCAGCACTGTGCATGGCAGTTAAATATGGCCGTCTATTCTAGAAATTACGAGATCTTTAGCAAACGGTTGTCTAGGTCGGTAGAACCGTTATACACGCTTACTTATTTCTGTCTCATATTTATACTAACTTATTCTATTATTACTTTCAGGCCAATCCTGGTGTTGAAGTGTGAACAAGGGTTCGTGGGCCCGAAAGGCGTAAGGCTGGAGTGCAATAAGGCCAACTATGAGACCATACAAGTTATTCGCGGACCTAAGGGTGCTGTCTACTTCAAAGGTAAATATATCTTGTATTAATAAAATAGATAAATTATTTGTATCTATTCTGTGTAACTGTGGACATTATCTCCAACGTTAAATGATAACTTGACCTAAAACCATTGACTTAGTTTTTCTAACTAGATTTGTATTCGAATACTTAGAAAACTTGTCAAGATGAAGACTATAAAAGCATGAATATATTTGCTCAAATAAAAAAAAAAGTTTGAAAGAAAGTATTTGATAACTATTCCAGCACTTCTATTCATTTGAAATTTATATCTAATCGTTTATTGTGATCTTAGGACAAAACGGCAAGTACTGGCACGCGGACAGCGAGTCAGTGTCGTGCGACTCGGACTCTCCGCAGGGCTTCCACCTGGAGCTGCGCGAGCCCACGCGCCTCGCCATCCGCGCCGCCTGCGCGCACCACTACCTGCAGGCCAGCAAGAACGGGAACTTCCGCCTCGCCGGGCCCGACCTCAGCGCCGCCACGCACTGGGAGTACTAACTACCCTGGGAGTACTACTACACACACACGCGCGTCCATCTACAAACATCGTGAAATAACTGGCGACACGGGAATTATGACATAAGCATTTATAATAAGTCAGATCATAAAGTTCGTTACTTTTTTTTGTAAAAACAACTACGAGTACGGATATCTTTGTAGACTAAATGATGTTACACTTTGTCCGCGTTCGATTTAAATGATTGTGGAGCTCTCAGACTATTTTCCGATAATTTTTAAAATGAATGTAGGAAAGTGTAATTCGCGCTTTTAATTTTATTGATTTACTATTATGTAACAAGTCCGTAAGGTCTCGTACAATTAATGTTCCCATTATTATTCTATCACATTCATCATCACTGTTCAACTGGTGGCGCGGGACTTAACTACATATCGACGATGTCATCAGGCGCCATCATGCAACGCCATTTTACATTACATTATGCCGCCATCTTGTTAAACATGGCAGCGTCGAACGACCCAATCGACTGATTCTACTAAAGAAACAGCCCGGCAATGGTTTATTATAAAATATAAAAAAGGGAATGTTAATCAATGCAGTGAACATTGATAAATTACACATTTCACAACAAAAAAAAATATTAAAATGGTTTCCGTGTATGGCGCCCGGTATACGACTCAGACACAATTGCGCGGGAAACGCGACTGTGATCACTTCATATAACATGATAGATTATTTTGTTATATATAACTGTAGATCTGCCTCCTCGCTTCTCTCACATTATTTTTTATACATTTTTAATATTATGTGACCGTCACATTACTGCTTCGATTAATTATTTATTCTAGATTATATGATATTTAACTTTAGTACATACGGAAATTCAGAAATTTTTTCGAAAGTATTTATTGGATAATGTAGTGTCTAGTCTATGGTTTTTATACGATTTTTATCAGGCCCAGTAGTATACAGCCGACGTACGAGTAGGTTAGTGACGTCAACATCTTGAGACTGATACCTACATACAACATTAATTACAGTAACATTACATCGTAAATAATTTAAGTTAAACAGGGACTGACGCAATACCAGAAGAGTGAGTCCGCGAGCAATCATGTTACACTCGTCACTCTACATCACTCATGAGTGAATACAGATTGCTCGCTGTGACCGTCACTCATGAGCGCCACGTCTAGTGACGCGAGAGTCTGGCTTCTAATTATGATCATGTAAGGGTAGGTAAGTTATTGTAAGTAAACATTATTTAAGATAAGCTTATCCGCTTCACACTATTTAATCGTCCATTCCATGCTTTTAGAATTACGACATGGGATAAGATAAAACATTTTTTTATTATTTTTTACGTAAAGAACAAGAGATTTTTGTAACTGGTGCATAGTTCTTGTATATAAATGAATCCCATTACGAGTAAAGTTTGTACTTAGAACAGAAAACAACATTTTCTTTGATAAAACAAAAGTATAAATATGTTATTGAGGGTATTTTGTATGCAATGCTGATTCTAAAATATTGTACGATAACGTCGTCTTTGTAAACTATTAATTAATAAATTATAATCATATTGTAAATGTGCTGTTTTATTTACATTATGTACCTCTTCGATAAAATAAGTACTTTTACTGCCTGTGTCTGGAAAACCTTACACAAAAACTACCAAACAGATTTTGAGACAAAATCGTACACCTGCATGTCAATTCTCGTACCTTAAAATCGTTAAAAATTTGGTTAAGTTTTAGTTATCCAATTGTCTTACCTATTGTGTGACAATTTGACAACTAAAAGTGAACTTTACCGAATTTTTAACGATTTTAAGGTACGAGAATTGATATGCAGGTGTTCGATTTTGTCTCAAAATCTGCTGGACAAAAATAAGTTTATCTTTTCAGATGTGGTGATTTGACATTATTTAAAACGTTAAATCGAATGTGGATCAAACGCCAAAAGAGGTGTACCCCAAGGATCAATTCTGGGACCTTTTTCTAGTTTATGTTAATTCATCATAAATCATAACAGCCCATTAATGTCCCACTGCAGGGACGGGCCTCCTCCCGTGACGGAGGGATACTTGGCCTACTAATACCACGCTGGCCAGACGGATAGGTATGGGGTTTACTTTCAAGTTTTCCTTCTTTTTATTTCGTAAGGATAATATTCACGGATAGTCCCTTAGTCGGTTTTTACGACACCCATGGGATGAGAAGGGGTGGTGACATATTGTATTCTTACTCCGTCACCAGACGGAGTGTTATTATGTTAATTACTTGTCTTATATGATCGAGCCAAAGCTGGCAGCACGGCTGGCACTGGACAGCATTGTTTGCTGACCCTACAAGACAAATTTTTGAAGTGAATCGGTATAGTGCAGATGTAAATAAGATTAACAATATTTTGAGAGTTCTCTGTAAACAACCTATTGTTGAATGCAAAAAAGACCAAATCTATGAAATATAAGTGTAAATTAATATGATGTCAGACAAATTAGGCAGTTGATAGATGTAGGTTTGTATACTTCTACAGCTTGATGTCCTATGAAATATTAATCTGAAGGAATGCAACAAATTTAGGACACAGATGTTCTGAAAAGAAGGGCTACTGCAGTGGACAGATGAAGTTATAATCAATAATAAGTCGACATAAACAGCACAGTGTAACATAAAACTGGCCTTTTTTGTCTACCAGCATAGCCACCACAGCTGGCGGAAAGTGATTGTTCATCCCTGTATTTTTTGATACAGTTCCCTTTTCTCGTACACATTAGTGAACTGTTTTCACTCAATCAGGCAACAACTTGGCAAAAGTATATTGAAACTGACTATTTGTTGAAACTATGACAATATCAAGGGTGAGTACAAAAACACATAAAATATATTGAAAAACTTATATATTTTAATTAAATAGTTACATTAATCTTTACAGTTTCTCCCTAGCTAGTGACACGTTGAATTAGCATCGATGCATTTTATTATTGGTCAAAAAATAATATTAAAAATAATAATTTATCTAAATAACTGATAAACAATAACCACATCAACCTGATAAGAGTTAATAAGCGAAAAAGAAAAACAAGAGCAGCGTGTGTTGCCAACATCACAGCAGTTATAACAAAATCATATATAAATGCTATTATTAACTGCTAGTGTATAATAAAAATATTGTTTTCTCGTTGGCAACACAGTCTACTAGAACTAATCGTATATAATTTATCTAATACGTTGAACGTTACAAATTAATGAGGGTAGTAAGTAATAACATAAATATAATATTATAATAGATAGAGTACAACTCCTTACCATATTATATTACATTGGAATATTTAGTACGTAACACGCGTCACATACTCCAGTATGGTTAAGCTACATCCGAATTTAGCGAACCAACGAATGTTTTGTCAAATATTTTAATTTAATTGAATTCTGTATAATTATATTAAAAAATGTAAATACATTTCCTAGCCAATTGAGTCATACGATTTTTTTTATTTGTTGATCAAGCTATACAGTTTTTTTAATTAACATTATTAAATATAACAATGTTATGTTACTGTTTTATAATTCAATGAAATTTTAGTGCAAACGAGATAAACGAATTTACATGTCATGGTCATTATCAATAATTTGAACAATTGCACTTAAACATGAATGCGAGTAAAACGGGACGGTTTTATATAATAATATAATGTTTGTGTGCTTCACTCCTTACAGAAACTACATCAAAATTAAAAGTAATGTATAACCATGACACAGTATGTGAACGTACTATGAGTAGAGCAGGCTATGGGCGACATTACATTAATAATTGTAATACAAAATCTTACTAAGGCACGAATAACAAACTTGTCACCTTAGTCGTCGTAACTATTGCTTTATAAATTCCACAGTTTAATATTTACAATTATTTTTATTAAAAACTATATATTTTTGTTTATAAAATACTTTTTTTAATGATATGGCAATGCATTACCGTAAAGAAGGCTGATTGAAAGCGCGAATACATTCCAGAAATGAGGGCAATCAAGGGTAAGTATAAAATGGCTTTATTTTTGTCGCCTTCACTTTACTAGTCTAGAAACACTAAACATAACTAGATCGAGCCCGTTTCTTTGAACTATAAAAACAAGTCCATATAGCACAGGCTCTATTAAAATTTTTAGAATAATCAAAATATAGAGATTTTATTAATTCTATTAAAAATTATATTACAATACAATAATCATACTGTGGAACTAATAAAGTACATTCCAGAACCCTTTACACCAGCTTAGTTTGAGGCCAACCTTATACTAATACAGCTAGTATACATATACGCATATTTTTAAAATTAAACCCCCTCACTCCTAAACGCCTCTTAAATTTAGTTACTGTTAGCGAGATTTTTCTAAGTAAAATCATATGAATTTAACTTTTTTTTTTTTTTTTTTTTTTTCCTTTATTAGAAGGCTTAATCATGACAATGATTATGTCGCCTTAATTTGGACAACAATTTAATTATCTACCTGGATACTAACAGTGGTTTTATCATTTTACATAAGTTTTTGCAGTTCTTAGATAAGGGATAAGCCAACAAGGTGTTAATGAATTTAACTTAATCAATTGACTAAAACTTAAGAGGCGTTTATGAGTAAGGGGGCAAGTGTTCAATTTTAGTTCTAAAAGTAATCAAACGTTAGTCATAAAATATTTTTCTAAAATGTGCTACTGATATGGTTTATTAGATGTTAAAACGAGAGTTTTCCTAGCCCTCAAAATCAAAGTGTTATGTTACCACTACTTTTTAGTGAGTTTAGGTTATCACTTTGTATGTTGTACTATTTCAGGTGGAATATAGAGACAGTTTTTATATTAATGTTATCGAGAAAATAGCATGACCTTAATGTAATAATACAGAGAAAATGATAGCAAAATATATAAATACATTAATTTTAGTATATAAAATACACACACTGATAGAGAATATATTATGCATACAAGTGAATGTATTAGTATAAAGGCTGGCCCCTTTTACATATAACTATTGACACTATATCACTAAGCTACGTCCTACACTCTAGTGTGTTTGTGTGTGTGTGTGTCACATTAATTGATATTCATTATATTACTTTGCTCGATTCAATCAGACGTAATTGTAAATTACATTTGTATTATATTACATTGTATTAATTAGAACTTTATTGTGTATACAATTGATAGAAAAAAAATACAATAAATTCTAACTTTGTGGATCAGGGAGTGACTGTAAGTGGTAAATAAATCAATAACAAAAAATATTTTATACACTTTATACAAAAAAGCTAATATCGGAATCAGATAATATAATCTATTTTAATTACAATGTACAATAAAATAATAATTATAAAAGTATGAAATACTTGTTCGTGTAGCTAACACTTACATACACAGGCGCACACACACACAGACACACTTAATTACGTCGCTATATTAAACACGACAACTCACAGCAGTATCCAGTCTATTATTAAAAACATTTCATTTTACATAATGTATACAAATATAATTGGGTGTCGACCTATATACACATACTTAATAATAATTATCGAAATAAAAAAAAATCTATTGAATTTGATACTCTTGATCACCTCGAAGCATGATAGTAGATTCTTGTCTCGAGGTTTAAATGTATTCAATTATTTTTAGATTTATTTCGATAATTAACAGCAAACCTAAGCTTTATAAAGAATTTATTTGTAACATACTTTATCAATATAAAATCTTAGTCATTATTCTTTGCGGACAGAAAAAGAGAGCACTTTAAAAAGGCATCTGTCGACAGAAACAGTACATAGTTTTTATTCTATGAGAGCATAATAATATACTGTCAAAAACGACTTCATAATAGCTATTTTTCTTCAACTATAAATAACTTAATATTTGTTGAGCTTGATGAGTCTCATGACAAATTTAAAACAATTTGTTACATAAAACAATTAAGTCCTATACTTCACAGTACAATATTATTCTAAGAAGCACTGCTATGTGCTGTTTTGTATTGTTTTACTTTTCAACAGTATGTAACTATTATAGATACCATACCTTGTATAAGTCAGTGCTATAAAAAAGGGACTGATCTAGTAACTTTGTTTTTATATTGTATATTCATCTTGCTAGCACAGAAGGACCAGATTCATGAATTCATTTAAAAATGAATCTTAAAGTTAGTTTCATTAAGTGCATTTAGTATATTATCTCATGTCTTTGCACTTACTTCTGTCTTATAGAGCCAGATTTACATCGAAAATATATGAAGTTAAGTCTAAAAAGGTCCGTGTGGTGACGGAGTAAGAATACAATATGTCACCACCCCATCTCATCCCATGGGTGTCGTAGAAACCGACTAAGGGACGATCTGTGATTACTACCTTTACATAGAAAGAAGGAACACTTGAAATTAAACCCTATACCAATCCGTCTGGCCAGCGTGGTATTAGTAGGCCAAGTATCCCTCCGTCATGGGAGGAGGCCCGTCCCTGCAGTGGGACATTAATGGGCTGTTATGATGAAGTCTAAAAATGCCTTTTTAACCTTTCTTTTAAATTAATAATATATAAGTAATATTATTATGTCGACACCCAACTTACCTACCACCATATGAGTGTATTAAACATTTGACATGATTTACTCCACACACCGTTCATAAAAGTATTAATATAAACAACATCTATACATAATAATTATTATTGTTAAACAAATAATGATGAACAAATGGACTGAACAAAAAATAAATGAAGTCGATTTTATTGTTTTTACTACTCGATACTAATTAGGTTTTATTATCATTACATTTATTATGTTATGTTTATGATGAATTAAATGGATAATTAACAAAGATGGTGTCGATTAAACGATTTACTTTACATGTAGAATTGAGACAGCATGTAACTTGTTCTATTTACCTTTTCATTGTCACGTGTATCATATATGACACATTCGCGGGAACAGGCAACATGTTACACATAATTATCACCATAAAAAATTACAGGTTTGATAGTCAGGCACCGATAGAGGGCAATACCTACTGAAAGTTCGCGTGACTTTTGGAAACAAGTGACGCCTCGTGCAACCTTGTTGCGCTGCTCCTCTTCGCCCTTTATATGTCTATGAACTTTAATTTCGTAGATAAAATTTTTTTTTTAATATTTTGCATCAAAATGACGCTACCGTCCGCTGCTCTTTATGTGGGTATTGATCCAAAGAGATGTATAGAGAATAAAACCTAACTAGTATATTATAGTGAGCTATCTGTCGTGTGTAGGTGTCGGTAGTGTGATGGTGACGGGGTGGCGAGGTGGTGACGAGGTCAGGCTCGCGTCAGGGACACGTTGTAGTAGGACATTGACGACAACCAGTGACGCGGGACATGCTGACTACTCTCTCAGTTAACTGGAGCCCTGAGGACAATGTTATATGTTTATTATTATAAACAAACAAGCACAGTTTGGCGCGTGGTCGGCCTGAAGTAGGCTCTATTACCAGACTCGTCAGACGGATTTGTTTAAGATTTAAATATCGTTTTCGCACATTACATCTGTGTTCACTTTTACAACACCCTTGACATGGGCTGAGATTATTATTTTCACATAGTTACCACACGGAAAAGTAGTAACACTATCAGATCATTTTGAATTTTAAATTACATTACACAGTTCTCTTTTTTTTAAATATTGACTAGTAAGTAGATATCCCTAAGTCGCTTTTAAAAGAGACCCTTTATTGGCAGATTTGGTGGTGACATCCCATGTTTTAAAAGTGTCTTATGGGACATATAGAAAAAAGTGCAGTTGTGTATTTACCAAAAATATAATGTACATAAAACTAATTACAATAATATAACGTTACCTGTGTGATGCGCGGCTAGGACAGGAAGGGGTTGGGCGTGTGTCGCGTGTGCGGGGGCGACCAGGGCGAGCTGGAGCGCGCCTCGCCCCCCGGGGCCCAGGGGTCGGAGGGGGCCGGGGCTAGGGGGGGCGCGGGGCTGGGGAACGTTAGACCCATCTTCTGCTGCTTTAGCTCGTTCATCGTTAGTCGCGCCTGGAAATATTAAATAAAAATAATTAGATTCATAAATGTTTTTCAGAGGACTCATTTCATATTGAGATAAACTACATTCAAGTTTCTATACAACAATATTCTTCATAGGCGGGTATAGGTACTTAGGAATAGGTTGGTCATGATTTCACAATAAACAAAGTAAGATGTTAGACAAGTGACACGTAATGTGCACGATGATGGTATTATACGCAAGTCAATGCTAATGAAGGACTAACTTTTTTTGTAAAATATCTAGTCGCTCCAGTCAGACAGAATTCGAACACGATCTTTTCTGCTTGGCTGTTGTCTTGTTATATAAATTTCCCCATATTTTTGCGGAAATTATGAGATGATTATTTCAAAACATGTAAACTTAAGGCATTATCCGTGTGGTGACGGAGTAAGAATACAATATGTCACCACCCTATCTCATCCCATGGGTGGCGTAAAAACCGACTAAGGGACCATCCGTCAACATTATCTTTACGAAATAAAAAGAAGGAAAACTTGAAATTAAACCCTATACCAATCCGTTTGGCCAGCGTGGTATTAGTAGGGCAAGTATCTCTCCCTCACGGGAGGCGGCCCGTCCCTGCAGTGGGACATTAATGGGCTGTTATGATGAAACTTAAAGCAAAGATGGTAAATCTAAGGCATACTAATATAAATAAACCATGATTGTTACATACAGGTTGCGGCTGCACGAACATATGATTAGCAGGTCGCGGCGGGTCCTGCGCGAAGGGGTTGGGCGCGGGCGGCGCGACGCTGGCGGGCTGCAGCAGACGCTCCAGGTTCACGAGCGACGAGTTCTCGCCCAGGAACCACGACGGAGACTTCTTGATGGCGCCCGCCTGCGCCACCGGCGACGGCTTGGGGGTTAACGTGTCTCCTGTGGGGGAAGAGAATGGCTGAATAAAACTTTTGCCAAGCAGTTAACTGCCTCAGAGGTGCGACGGTCTCGATTGCTGCAAACGTACCGTAGGTCGAGTTCGAGTTCTACACATGATATATTTTTGTGCGATCCACAAATTATTGTCCCGAGTTTCGCGAGAGTAGAATACAAATAAAAACTATTAACTTTTATGTGGAGTTCTACAAGGAAGTACTTTAGGGCCATTATTGTTAACGCTTGCATTTACTATATTAACTGAGACGTCTCCACGATATCTACGTAACATAATGTTAACATTCCGGTTGCGGCTAGCCTAGCTAATAGCTAGACTAGTAATGCGGTTAGTGCTTAGGTGTGCTTACCTAGTCCAGTAAGGTCAAAGGGATCGTTGTTGGTGTCGGCAGTGTTGTTGATGTTGTTGTTGTGGTTGTTGCGAGGTCGCTGCGACAGCGCGTCGAACTGCTCCAGCTCCGAGGAGGAAGGAGACGACAACACTGATACGGGAGACTTGCTCTGTAACTAAATACCAATATATTTTAATGGTTTGTACGATCTACAGACTACTGTCGTATTAGTTTGAATGTTATTTTTATACTGTAAGTAGATGTTTGTTAAATCCCCAAGACACAAGGTATGATCTATATATACAGTGCGTGAGTCTTAAAAAAAATAGTTTTTGTGTCCGCTAATATCATCTTTGGGAGTTTCCGTAACACAGAACATGATCGCAAGTTCGGGAGTTATTTATTTTTCAATAAAGGATGACAAAATGTACTCTTACAAACAAATTACATTAAAGGATTATAAATTAATGTTATTGCGTTGTTTTTAATAATTATTTGCTCAGATATATCTCATTCTAAGTATAAATTAATAAGATTTCAAGCAATTAGTGATAAATTTTATGAAAATAAGCAGTTTGAAGTTTGAAATATAACGCTAGGTATACACACATGCGCGAGGGGTGCCCAGGGGTCCGGCGGCGCGGCGGGCGCCCAGGGGTCCCGCGCCGGGCTGCCCACGCCCGACCACGCGTCCACAGAGCTCTCCTGCAACATACACGATACTTACATTATTTACTAGTTATATAATTATAATGGAAGGTTTTGTCTAGAAGGACTCGTCGAATATCGTCCAAAAATTCTAGCAATAATAGGTACTCCGTCATCAACACTGACAAAAAGGATTACAGTATGAAACTTAGTTTTCGTCACCTAACTTGTTAATAAAATTCATGTTTCTATAGTACAAAATTAGCGGAAAAATCATAGCTATCGACCCAGATCGGTTATTTTTTTGTTTCAAAAACATCATTTTAGTGTTTTAATAATATTATCGGGTATTAACGCGTATAGATTTTAGGTAAACACTTTTATTATTTACCTTAAGCCGCTCGACGTTTCGGCCAGGTTACACCAGCCAGTCTACCCGTGACTATGGCTGGTGTAACCTGGACGAAACGTCGAGTTACAAATTAAATTATTATAATAATAAAATGAAACGCCTTTCTAAAGTTAATATTATTTTAGTGTTTGTCCTTAATACTTAATCTAAACACACCCTAGCTGCTACAACAACTATACATTTCCTTACCATGGAATCAGCAAATGTACGTATACCAAAATCCAATTGCAAAGTCTAAACAAAATATAAAGTAATGTGAGCTTCATTCTTAAAAACACAAATAAACAAAGTTAATACTAATATCTGGTGTATAGAGTAACATTCGACTAATTATGTTTATTACGTAGCAGTTCTAGTCTACGACCACAGCTGACTGTGAAAAGCGCTTGTTGTATCGAGAATATTTTTCTTTTACTTGCAATATGACAGAAATATAAGGAATTATTATATTTTTGTCAAATAAAATATGTAAATAATAATTTTTTTTTAATTTTTTTTTATTCGAATGAATTTTGATTTTGGCTTTCTGTAATGATTTTCCAATTACTAAAATATCCTAATCGGATTGGTAGATAAAATGGAAGTACTGTAGAAAAATAAGACAAACCAATAAAAGTTTGTAACTAATGTGTTAACGTAGTGAAGTCATATACTTAGGGTTGTAGCACATATAACGTAACGTAAACGGATCGGCACCGTATCAACTCATTAGTCGCCGTTCAGTATTATTTGTATGAAACTCCTTACTGCAACGCACACTAATCAGAATCGTAACGTAATCGGATTTTTGACGTTTGACACCGAGGAAAAAGGCCAATCCGTTTACGTTACGTTATATGTGCTACGACCCTTAACCGACATAGTATTAGAATGTACATACCTGTTTAGGTTCAGGCGCCCAGGTGTCTTGATGTGGCGGCGCGAGGCTCACGTCCAGCAGGTCCAGCAGGTGCGACGACGCAGGCGCCGGGGCCGCCGCGCCTGCAGGCAGGGGGCCGTCCTCCCTGCAACAACACCACGTTACTATATGCTCTTATGTATGAGTTTGCTGAAGGTGGAAGGGGCTTTGGACTAATACGACATGTTAGGAGACTACGTTAGTAATAGACTTTTTCTTTTATCTGTGAAGTGTCTATTGAGGTACATCAGATCCCTATCTCATGTACCTCAATAGACACTTTTATGGAATTGGTTGCAAACGTACATTAATAATGTTTTATGTTACAAAAACAATACTTTCTCACAAGTACACTACGTATTTACTTTTATTTAATTATAAAATATTAAATACATAAATGATTTAGAGCAAGTATACTAAAGTTTTATACACGCTGATAAGCTCGTTAATAAACAACGTCTTTAAAACAACTATGGTTGTGCAAAGATGAAAAGTTCGTATACGAACCAAGTTTTACGAAGGATGAAAAGTAGTATACCTATGCTGAAACGACAATACATGAGTATACAAAATGCTAGTGTAAACTAACGAACAATTTTATTTACTTATGACCATAACAAATATGACAATTTAACATCAATACTATACTGTAATGTAAGTACAATAGTTTACTACAATACGACAGTGTAGTAAAACTCCTACACGACAGTTAATCGTTGCACTGACTGATTACATTCGGTCACAGCCGAGACACTCCAGACAGCCGTACAGCCACCAGCCGCGTGACTCTTTACACTGCGACAACTGCTCGCAGCTCCCCAACTTGTACTTGTGTAGGCGGAGGGATTCATCGCGGAGATATGTTTGTATACTACGACAACATAATATGTACTGCAATGTAAGTACACTATACAGTGTAGTGGGTGTAAAACAATACTTTACTACAATATACATTGCAGTAGCGCTGCATTCCGATGCGAGCTCCCTCGGGCCATGACCAGTGTGACGTCCGCGTAACACACTAGCTCGACTCCTAGCTGGTACCATCTGCGGCCAAAGTCACTGCCGCAAGAGAAACATACCCCTTTACCCTACTATGTTGAATGTATGATGGGAGCGCCTGCCACCCGGTTCCCATCTTAATTTATCTGATTGGAAATCCCTAAACCGCCTAAAGATTGGTCATAGCAAACAAAGCCTGGTGAAATTGGGTATAACAAAGTCTTCAAATGACTACTGTTAATGTGGTGGGGATCAACAAACAATGGCACACCTACTACATCCTACAAAGCTGTACACAGACAGACCAAATAGACGCCACTGACAATGAAATCACCGCGGCCATGTTATTAGCTGACTGTATTTGACCATAGATGGCACGACGGAAGAAGAATCAATGTTTATGCGTGTCGAATTTCTTCCAGTTGATCACCGGCCCAGTAAGATTGCTATAACAATCCTACTAATATTATAAAGGCGAAAGTTTGTAAGGATGTATGGATGGATGTTTATTACTTTTTTACGCATAAACTACTGGATTTTGATGAAATTTGGAATATAGGTAAGTTTAGGGTGTAGAATAACATTTAAGCTACCTATACACCGCGGGCATCAGCTAATAAGAGTACTGTATACATACTGAAAATCATTCTGCGACTGGCTGATGGCGAGCTGTAGCCTGACGTCATCAGATCTACGTCGCCTCTCGTCCCGCTCCGCTTCCTCCCGGCTCATGGCGAGCGCGAGCTGCAGCTGTAGTTCCTCCTCGCCCGCCGTGAGCGGCCGCGCGAGCTCTGCCTCGCGACCTTCCCATTCCGCTGACGAACTGCTCAGCTGGAATGTGAGATATACGTTGTACAAGCCGTTAGAGAAAGTACAGTACCCGGCCGTAAATATTGCACATCGACTTTTGTAGAGAGACAATCGGTTAATTTCGGCTTTGTAGAGCATCATCTCTGTCGCACGAAATACAAACAGTTTGGTTCTATTAGCAACTCTTAAGGGTACGCATTCCACAGACACGAACTTGCTAGTGGGCGGAGCCTAAAAGATTGTTGTCGGAAACGTGCACGCTAAAATTACTCAAAATAACTTTGGGGAAAGCTGCAAATTAACTTTCTCCGTTTGTATGGAGTTGCGACTGGCATGCGTACCCTTATAACAAATTATGATTTGATAGTGTGCGACAGAGATGACGCTCTACGAAGCCGGAAATCGACGACGATTATCTCTTTCCACAGGTCGATGTGCAATATTTACGGCCGGGTACTGTACATTTGGTTTTATTCAAATGACATGTTCGAAAGGTAGTTATATCTCTCTCGACAATAGTTTAATGGAGTATGTAGAGAAACAACATTGTAATTTGAGCGACTGCTGACAAATCACGTTTCTAGGCACGCGAGTGTACTAGCGTTGCTTAACAGGTCGTCTTAAATACAAGAACAAATACAAAATACAAAAAAGAGATCAATGAATGAGAAAACTGCTACAAATATGATATTATATTACTCTATATTCAATATTTTAAGACATGTGAAAATGTCTTAGACAACTATACTTTGATTGAAATGGTCCTCTTTTACAAATATAATGAACAAAATGAATGACATGATTACGTTAAAACCAAAACTAAACAATAAAATGACTGTATTAAATGAAACATACAACATGACATATACAATAAGGAGGTAACTAACCTGGTCTTGACAAGGTCCCAGGTTTGGCAAGGCCTAAAACATTATCACTGTATTTTAAGAAAGCATTAACTTTATAGTGTCCATTACAACTTGTTAGAAGGTACACTATATCCATTTAAATACGTTTAATTAGATCAAATGAAGCTGTTATTGACATATAGACACAGCCAAATCAATATAACAAATGTATAATATAAGATCAAGAAACGAATATTCGGTAATTTTTAAGAAGCTATCATTTTCAGTGAATTCACTGTCACATAGTGTAGGCAATTCAAGTTGAACAAGCTTGCAATTAAGCTTGGAACATTAAACAGAAACATGATTGTACGATAAGAACATGTATGATTGGACAAAACGTGCGCCCTCTTTACGAATAGTCACTTTTATTACCAGTATTGACGGCCTCTGCGGCGTAGTGGTTATATAACATGACTGCTACGCAGAGGTCTCGGGTTCGATTCCCGCTCAATGCAAATCTTTGTGTGCATGAACATGATTATTAGCATTGGTCAGAGTGTTTCTATGTTTAATATGTATGTATTTACAAAAACAAAAGTATTTAAGTATGTTTATCCGTTATCTAGTACCCACAGTACAAGCTTAGTTTGGGACTAGATGACGTTGTGTGAATGTGTGAGGATTATCTATTAATTTATATTTAGTAAGTATTTCGTATATGTAGTCTTATCGAACAAGGGTATTTCTGTTTAACGTTGGAGGTTCGTTCAGACTAACTTGACATCATACCTGCGGGTAGGTAGGACTGGAGGGCGTGTCTAGAGCGGTATCGCTACCGAACGCGCTGGCACTCTGAGCGAACCTCTGCTTCGCCTTGAGCGCTCGAGCTCGTTCGTTCTTGAGTCGCTCGTCGTCTTTTAGTAGGTTCACTAGCTGCTTCGCCTTCTCGCGGACGTTTAAACCTGTTATATACAAAATATACGGTAAAGTTATGAAGTGGTAATAACATTTTTTGTCAGTCATGACAATTTTATTTGGGAAGCATTCTGAGTCATCATCATAACAGCCCATTAATGTCCCATTGCAGGGACGGGCCTCCTCCCGAGACGGAGGGATACTTGGCCTACTAATACCACGCTGGCCAGATGGATTGGTATAGGGTCTAATTTCAAGTTTTCCTTCTTTTTATTTCGTAAAGATAATATTCACGGATAGTCCCTTAATCGGTTTTTACGACTCCCATGGGATGAGATGGGGCGGTGACCGAATTGTTTATCGGTTAATTTAAATAAACCGATAAACAATACGGCGAAATATAGAAGACCCTGACCACTTAATATGTGCAAAGCAATAGACGAACTTGAATAATTAAGTCTAATAGGCAATACACCTGGAATACTTCCCCAGAAAAGATGTTTGTACGAGTCCTGACTCAAAGTTAGACTTGTTTCTGTTATGTTTAGTTTTTTTGTGTCCAGTTCGACCGCGCGGCCATAGCGTTTTTTTTTAAAAAAAACCATGTCAATTTTTTGTAAAAATTTGTAGAAGTTGATTCCCAAAACCATAAATTTGTCAAAGATACGGTTAAAAAGTTATAAGGGTTTAAACATGGCCGCGCCATTGAAACGCGGCGAACCGCGCGGCCACTGAGATCTTTAAAACTAAGCCTTGTAGAGACCTGAAATTTACGCAAATGCAAGATTTAATTTGTAAAAAATTTGTAAAAATATAAAAAAAATACTCAGGTTTATAGTTTAAGAGCTATAACACTAAAACCGAATGGCCGCGCCATTGAAACGGTGGAGAAAACGCTATCGCCTGTATCTCGCTGAAAAAAAATCGCAGAGGTGTGTAGTTTATTGTAATTACCCAGATTTGAATTTGTCGAAACTAGGAAAAATACAACAAAAATTCCTAGGTTTATATTTCAGGAGCTATAAGACTAAAACGATATGGCCACGCCATCGAAACGGTGAATAAAACGTTATTTCGCCTGTATCTCGCTGAAAAAGCATCGCAGAGGTCTGGAGTTTTTTGTAATACCTAGATTTTAATTTGTCAAAACTAGTAAAAATACAATAAAAATTCTTAAGGTTATATTTCAGAAGCTGTAGAACATTATCAGTATGTGGTGCGATAGGGTGACCATGTCTTATTGTTTACAGAATACTTTCTACTTATTGTTACAGAAATTATAATTCAAGGATTCTAAATAAAATTAAAATGAAACCATAAATATAAAAACAATTATGTTTATTGCTTGAAAAGTCAATAATACAGTTACAGTCCGCGTGGACTTACGAAAAACTAGACCTAAGATTGGTTTAAATGACGCAACTCCGCCCCTAAGCTATGTGATTAGTAATGCACACTATTGCATCTCACACGCGCCACCCCCGCGCGCCTCCGCAGGTCAGTGCGACGCGTACAGCCGTTAGTACTTATTATTCTGTGGTACAGCGACGTAAGCGTAAGAGTTTCGTTATCAGTGTGTCGTTGTGATGTTAACACGATAAAAAAGTGATCTACTGATTATTAAAATGTTCAGTTCGTGTGTAATTACGATTAAGTGTTGTACTGTGGTGTAACGTCAGTTCGGTAAATTATGTAAACAATTCAGCAGAAGTGATTAAGGTATGTTGCATTTAAATATTTTATGATTATGTTAGAGCTCTCTCTTTATTTGTATGGATGACCGTGTAGTTAAGATATTTTACTATGAAATATTTACAATCTTATGTATATGAACTTATATGAAATACTAAAAACTATCTAATAACTAACAAAAATAATAATAATATATAATGTTTGCCCTGCAGTGGGACAATAATAGGCTGGATTATTATTATTTAATGTTTCATTAAATCATATAGGTAATTAGAACTTAACTTAGAACATTTGAAATGATTGTAAATCATTTTGATTCCACATTTTTAAATAAGTACAATAAAGCAGGGATGTAGATATATGTTTTTACTTTAAGCGTAATATTATATGAATGGAAAAATTACTAAAAAAACTAAAGTCAATCATTTGAAAGATATACACTTCCAAAGTCGTAAAATGAGCCCCCCCCCCCCCCGCCTCTAACTTTTGAAATAATAAAGTTGGAAAAAAAATTTGATGTAAATGTCAATAAAAACTTTCAATGAAAACTGGTTTGAACAAGATACAATCATAAGTTTTTGAGATATAGCACAATTTCAAAAACCGCACACGTTACTTTGTAATTCATACAAACACTATGAAAAACAAAGTTAAGAGCAAAACTTTGCTTGTTACTACGGAACACTTCATGGGCGAGTCCGACTCGTACTTCCCCAGTTTTTTTTTGTAACTCCACTGGTAAAATCTCTCTTCCTTTTCCTCTCACTCATTATTTTTTACAAAACCAGAAGTACAATATTATTATTATTTGTTGTATTACAATTTAAAAATACACCATTAAAATAAATAAAATAATTTCTGTAACAATAAGTAGAAAGTATTCTGTAAACAATAAGACATGGTCACCCTATCGCACCACATACTGATAATGTTCTACAGCTTCTGAAATATAACCTTAAGAATTTTTATTGTATTTTTACTAGTTTTGACAAATTAAAATCTAGGTATTACAAAAAACTCCAGACCTCTGCGATGCTTTTTCAGCGAGATACAGGCGAAATAACGTTTTATTCACCGTTTCGATGGCGTGGCCATATCGTTTTAGTCTTATAGCTCCTGAAATATAAACCTAGGAATTTTTGTTGTATTTTTCCTAGTTTCGACAAATTCAAATCTGGGTAATTACAATAAACTACACACCTCTGCGATTTTTTTTCAGCGAGATACAGGCGATAGCGTTTTCTCCACCGTTTCAATGGCGCGGCCATTCGGTTTTAGTGTTATAGCTCTTAAACTATAAACCTGAGTATTTTTTTTATATTTTTACAAATTTTTTACAAATTAAATCTTGCATTTGCGTAAATTTCAGGTCTCTACAAGGCTTAGTTTTAAAGATCTCAGTGGCCGCGCGGTTCGCCGCGTTTCAATGGCGCGGCCATGTTTAAACCCTTATAACTTTTTAACCGTATCTTTGACAAATTTATGGTTTTGGGAATCAACTTCTACAAATTTTTACAAAAAATGGACATGGTTTTTTTTAAAAAAAAACGCTATGGCCGCGCGGTCGAACTGGACACGTTTTTTTTTTATCAAGTTTTGCTTATTAGATAAGCAAAACTTGTTCTATAGATCAAATATAAAAATCACTGTTATCAATCGCATCCATTTTGTAAGCTGACACGTGCGTAATCCCATGATAATATTTATTTATTTATTCGCACACAGAAGGTCGATCATAGAAACAATTTAAAACTATTCTTACCCTGATCTTTGCCCTCCTCCATGTACTGGAAATCTTTCAGCGTATGTATAGCGAATATATTCTCTTTGCACTGCATCGCTACCTTCTCACTGCCCGTCTTTATCAAATACTCCATTAATACCAGAGCCTGGAACACAACAAACATACTTACAGATATTATGTTTCTATCACTCACTCAATCACTCTATCAGCTAGCCTATTGCAGTCCACTGCTGGACATAGGCCTCTCCCAACACGCGCCACAGAACACAGATATATGTTTAGTAAATAACAATACGCGAATAATGTAGTTAGGCCTTAGGGGTAAGATGATAGCCCTAGCCCTTAAATTTCCCCCCACAAAGACGCCTCCTACACTGAAAGATGAAAATTTGGCCTACTAATACTACACAGGTCAATTAGATTGGTTTTTAGAATAAAAATACACAATTCAATAGGCAAGTCACTTTCATTAGCATTTTACGAAGTAAGTACATTCAGTTTATTTCATTTATTTTTTGATGAAGACGCCTAATTATGACTGAGATGCATTTAATCATTTAATTGAGAATTTTTAAATTAGACGACTTATTTAAAATTAAGTTAAGTAACCAAACTTTTATCTCTTAAAATATATTTATTGTCTATGCGGGCTTTGGTTTCCTAATTCTGAGGAAAATACGGGCAAGGAAAAATATGTTATAATGTTTTTATTCTTGCAAGTCCCGTTTCAAAAAATTTGAGGAAATCTGGTAAAAGCAGAATTCATGGTAAATCAGCTATATAAGAAAGCAGGTAGAGCAGCTGGTATGAAATATAGACTAAAATGTAGAAAGTAAAAAGTTTGTGTCTCGAGTGGCAGTGTAATAAACCATGGCCAGGCTATGGGATCAGAAGATGTTGCTTGCGGTTATTCGCAACATCACATTACTTTATAATCGTCATGATCACATTTTGATCTACAGCAAAACCCCAAGCTCGTATACAACATGCACCTTGGCTTTACGGTATATTTTATGGGTCTTAGATATGAGACAGGACCAATGTCTGTTTTTACCTTGGAAGATGGGCAGGCCTTTGGTGTGTGACGCTAGCGTCGGCACCCTTCACATCTTCCAAGCAAGCAGTGCGGACTCAGCGTCGCAGCTGCGTAGACCCTTGAACGTCGCAAATGTACTAGTGTCATTGGGTACTACTTGGACGAGCCACTTAGTGGATTACATGGCTATGGGATGTGACACTTTGTATCCCAGCAGGGTGACATGCGCGGTGTATAGGGATTCTTAGATTTTTACTTGCAAAGAATCGTGTTTTTTCTGCTTAGAGTATGGGAAAGCGTGTAGCTTAGAATAAGGTGAGCGACTTCTTAATTTTATCCCCAAAATCAGTTACATTAAAGATTAACTAACCGTTTAAAAACACATAATTTTTGTAACACAACCACTGACTAATTTGGACATTGTCGTTACAACTCTTTTCTTGAAGTAATATTTTGGGGTTGTTTTATTAATTCAATCTACACAGATAAATATATAAGTATAGATGAAATACTACATAGCTTGGTAGTATTTCTAGTCTTCGGTTAAGTAGAATAATATTAATGTTATATTATGATGAAAATAAATTAATTGAATTTAAAAGACTCCAAAGGTAATGTATGTAAAGTAACTATTTATGAAGTACCTAAACTATTGTTTACTTTTTATTTGTTGCTTGTCATTGTACCTACTGTCTTAAAAGCCGAGGGATTATTAGTAAGAAGTCTTGTGAATATTTTTGTAAGGTAAGGATAATTCCTTAAATAACCGACCGTGTAGTGTTAGTAAGCCAAAATTCACTTCACCATTTCTACTAATAGCTCTGTGCAATGCTTAGAGCGGTACAAACCTTTCAATCGCACATCTTGACAATACAATTCCAGTATCATAGGTACACCTTAGGTCTTTCAATCCTTTCAGGTATAGTAAGTAGGTAAATAAGAACATAATATACAGCATGGGCAGAAAATCTTGCAAAATTTATTCTTATAATTATTATTTATACTGGAAATAACCCCCACTATTATTCCCCTGTTTCGTTTGATCCATTTTTTATATTTTGAATATAAAATATACATACTTTATAGACATGCCTCCAGTTCTTGCCGTGGTCGTTGAGTCTCTTCCATATCATCTGCATGATCTCCGTGAAGGCCATCACGTTGTACGTGAGGTCGGCGATCTCCGCCATTAAGGTGCTCGACGGACCCCATGGGTCGTTTGATGTTGCCTCGCGCACTTTTACCTAGAAATATACAAATAATGTGTTAATATAAGAATGTGAATATTTTAATCAATTGACAAAGAACCAAAGTTACCGACATAGCTCGTAGTATTAGCAAGCTGAAGTGGCAATGGGCTGGTCATATCTGTCGAAGGACCGATGACCGTTGGAGCAAACGTGTCCTAGAGTGGAGACCGCGACTCGGCAAACGTAGTGTAGGACGCCCCCTAGCTAGGTGGACCGACGACCTCATAAAGGTCTCTGGGTTGGACTGGATGCGGAAGGCGCAGGAGCGAGTTCTGTGGCGCGTATTGGAAGAGGCCAATGTCCAGCAGCGGACTGCAATAGGCTAGTTGATAGAGTGATTGACTAGTAGTAGACAATAGACTGTGTAGTAAGTCTTGTACCTTTCAACTCACACTCATGCTTGAGCTAGCAAAAAGACGACTTCTAGAAGAGTATTCACGTAAAAAGTACCTTACCATAGCGAAAAGCGCTATCTAGATTTTTTTGATTATTGGACTTTCAGCCTGTGAGTTCACCTATCAAACTGAATGACAGTAATATAATCATAACTTAAATTAAATAAGATAATTATTTACGAACAAACACATTTTTTAAGTTTTTAGTAGGTACTAAAAGTATAACGTTGTAACAAACACAACTTAGAACTGGAGAAACAAGAACAATTATTGCCATCAAATACTTAAATAATTATTAATAATCAATTTGAAATAAATATATACTAAAAAAGGCTAAGTTTGTGTTTTTGAGTTTGTGACGTTGTATTGTATCTTTGGATCTAATGAACCGATTTAAAAAAATGTGTTGAATAGTTCATTTATCGGATAGGGGAGTGTAATAGTCTATACATATTATATTATCACGCTATGACTAATAGGAGTGGAGCAGTAATGAAATATCTTTGAAGCGCGTGTTTTTCGCCGCCCAACAAAGCGGGCACGGGTCAGCTAGTTTAGTCCATAAAAAATCATAATAAGGTTTATTTAAGTTTAAATACAACAAAAATATGTTACCTGAGCATCGGAATAGTTGTGCGCGAGGTTTTTAATATTTCTCCTTAGGCCCGCCACGTTTACTTGCATATCGTCCCGTCCCCGGGGCATCTGGAACATTACAATAAAACAATCATTAAAAGACAAATAATAATTAAATGATGTTATAATTGATTGATGAAGGATACAAATATTCGCTCGCAATCCTGAATTATCGTTTTACTGCAATAATAATACATTTTGATGAAGTGATAATCATTTTAAGTTATACTTAAATATCTAGTGCTGTTCATCAGGATAAAGAAGTAGGTGGTAAGAAAATGCATGTGGAATATGTGATGTGCCTATATCACATATTCCACAAGCATTATCAAGCTGCTTAATTAATACCATCTTTAATCGCAATTAAATTAAGTTGTGCGTTACCACAGCTTAATTAGCTTTATTTTAAATTCCAATTTGACGATATTATTCGTCTTGTCAGGATCCAGTATAGTAGTACATAACTTGCTGAGTCTTTAAAGGCATTAGTAGATTCCTTAGTCTACAGCCCCCAAACCCCTTTCTGATAATTGCGTTACATACTTACTTATTATATAAAAACCTGTGCAAACCTGAAGAGTGCTTAACTAGTGACAAAGGAGATATGACCGTGCTCAGTTAGTAAGAGAAGACAATGTGACTCATTAACCAGATTTGTATGCATGAGTTTGTGAAATACTATTTGCTAATAAAGTTATGGTTTCGTGCTGTTTCCTGTTTGTAATCACACCAGTAAACAGATAATCTACTGATTAAATTTAAATGCTCGTGCGTCAACTAAACAAATACCTAACGCATTTATGTAATACATTAGTCAATGTATGATTAATAACTAAAGGTTGATTTTTATAAAGCTTAAAATAGTTTACTCTAGTGATGACCTGTGCAACAGAATCGTGGGCGCTTACTGCAGGTCTTTCCAGAAGATTGAAACTCACGCAAAGGGCAATTTTTAACCGATAGAGCCGAAAAGCTATACGATCGCGGACCGGAAGACAAAGAAGAGTTAATATCATAGATAGAATACTATTACTCAAAGCACACATACATGTTTTGCCCTTGAAACTAATATTCTTTTGCATAAACAATTATCGTAGACTGAAATTATAGCTAATAGTGCTGCAGGAACAACTTGGATTAAGAGAAATTTAAGCCCAGATTAGCATGGGCTTCGTAATTACATCTGTTTAGTTTATTATGATTCAATTTGCAATATAAATATAGAGAGAATATAGATTTTATTGTTATTTATTTATTCTTTTAATAATCGTAAATACGGAGATGGGGATCAACGGCCTGCATGTTGACAAAGGTATTTAGCCTAACATTGGCCTAAGTGTAAGGTCACAGATCCCAGATAATACTGTTTATATTTTTTTGTATATTTTAAGAAGCAGATAAGCATATCTCCAAATTTTTATACTTACATCTTATCGTGCAAAAATAAAAAGATTAAATCTGTCGGGAACTATTTATTATTAACAAAAAAAGTAAACAAAAAATTATAATATTGAGACCAGCTTCAACGCAAATCTGTAGCTAACGTAAACTAAAAAGGTATGTTATGGACTTATTTTTGATCCCTAAAATAAAATAAAATCCTTGAGACCCTAAAGATTATATTTTCAACCATCTCTGTGTTTCTAGACCAGCCTTATTTGTCAGGTAAGTTAAAAACACTTTTTTATTTTATTTATTATTGTGTTATGTTTCCCAGTTTAACAGAGCACACGCAGACATCAGGAAAACAGTAGTTATTGAAGGAAAATTGAACGTGTTTCCTGTCTTGCGATGGGTATAAATGCGGAATAACCCTGACTAAGAGAAATATTGAAGTGTCTTTGCTATTTGAAAACGTGTTTTGATATTAGTATGCAATGCGATGTGGAAGTAGTATATTTAAATGAAGACATGTTGGATGTATTTCCTGGCAAGTTAAATACTGATTCAGTGGATGCCAGAGATAAAAAAACTTCCTAATGCAATTACACTCTTCAAATAAATAGTCTGGTACAGTGCGCATCGAGACAATGTCGTAAAGGCTACTATGGAACTAAGGTATACAATCAATATCATATATCGTCTACTAAAGATGCAAAAACTTGCTACAAAATCCCATAGCAACCAGTCTAGACTGTGCATTATCTAGAGCTCATTCCCTCCATACAAGGAAGAGACCTGCAAATGCATGGGAGGCGAGCGTGGGCAAAATAATAATAGAGTACGATATTCAGTTGTGGTAAACTACTTCATTAGAAGGAAGCCCCCTACAACATCCTACAAACATAATTTATAGTACGACAATGTGACAAGTGGTATAATTAGTTATACGGTGCGCGTGCGCATATAAATTGGTAATACATAAGAATTGAGTGCGGTAGTATGAGGAGCTCACTAGCGCTGTTTTTTTTTGTGAGGTTTCTTTTAATATTACGTCAATGTGTATTACTTCCTATCATTTGAGTATTTTGTTGATGGAAACATGCTAGTAATGTAATTAAAAATAGTAGTTGAATTTTTTAATATGTGCTGGTGTTGGCTACATTGTCATGATTTAAAGTTTGAGACAGAGGTTTTTCTTTAGATGGACATGGAAAGGAAAAGTCTAGGCTAAGATATGGGCTTAGTGTAAAAGTTTTCAAGTTCAGAGTAATCCTTATTAAATGCAAGGACATCAATAGACATCGAAGGAAGACAGCTAAAGTGTGACTTTAAACTTAAGTGTTTGGTTTAGCGTACCAGGTTAATATAGTATTATCGCTTTACATAATGGACGGACCTCCTACACATGGCAGGGAAACAGCCTACTAAAGCCAATGGCCAGAGGGAAAGATATTTATAAGATTCAGGGTTTATCTCGAGATTTTATACCGTTGCAAGTATAGACAAATTCCGCTTTAGTCGCCTTTATGACACTAACAAGACACCAGCGATGGAGACATTTTGAATTCTACGTCCGACACAACACAAAGACAGTATTTAAATACCTTTATAAATAAAATTATTCATAAGTAATCTGCTTATGTTTGAAACAAAAGGCATTATACCAAAATATTCAGTCGGTCCCACCAATACGTTACAATGAGACTATTTTTGGACGAATGATATGCGAAATTTCATCCCGTGAACCAAAACGAGTGAAAACAATGTTTGATTGAAACAAGGGATTTATCACTATGACGTATGTATAAATGTTTGTTGAATTTGGTAGCTTAACAATATGTATTTTATTAAATAATTCCTATGATAATACTGGTTTTGAAAGTGTTATTTTTGACACAGCCAGTAAACGAAAAGCTTAGTACCTACCCACGAAAGTGTTGAGCAGTAGTGGTTATCGCAATGACACATAATATTTTCAATCTCTATAAAAACAATCACAAATTTTTTTTTTTAACTAAAACTACAGTGATAATGTTAAGCAAAGGTTATTCAAATGTTAGTAATTTGTTATTGGTTAATAATGTAAGGCAGGCTCTCTGCTAAGCAAATATAAAACAACCAGAAGTGTAGTAATATTAGTCATATTTTAAGATACAATGTTGATTAGTAAAAGCTTAAAGTTAGTCAAGAATGATAAAGCGAACACTAGGACTAACGATTTGTCACGATAGACACGTTCCGGTAATGCTACAGGCAATGTGGTTCTACCGTAGAACGCGTACAATAATAATGATAGGGATACAAAAGTTCGCAAGCATCTAGCCATGGTTAGTTCATAGTTGTGAAGAGAGAATAGAGAATAAAGAATTTATTATGGGCGCCAAATATCGCACTACCTATCTGCTTATGGTCCAAGGATTGATTTCAGACGTATTGAGAAAAAAAATCTAGCAATGGGCATACCATGGTTAGGTTCGGTTAGGTTAGTAAAACTCAATGTATTTTAAAAGCTATAAAACTAGCTAATTGTTAAAAGGTTAATGTAAGTGTGTAGTCGGATGATGAACTCTACGCTTTTTCTTTTGTATTAGCCGATTTAGATATTTTGTAAAACCGTTGGTCAAAACTTACACCGAATATTTTATTATAATAGCGATAATAACATAAAAGCAAACACAGATATCGCCTAAAACAATATTATACAAAAACAATTGATAAGTAGACATGACTAATAAAATTATTAATTTAACGATAACAGGTATCGTTTTTAATTAATTTATTTTATTTTAAAAAGACAACTCCCGCACTAGGGATCATGCCCTGTGTCGCGGGGACCATTTAGAAACATCAATTAACGGACACAAAGAACACATTACAGTGAGTACTAGGAAATAAAAATAGCTTTAACTTTTGCAATTAAAAATTACTGATTTATTTACATAGTCTAGTGTAGTTCGATTCGTATGAACGATTTAAGATAAAATAATGTCTACAAACTTGCAAGTTCTAACTCTAAGAAAAGCTACAAGTGTTTAAATTCCCGTCAAAAGAGGGTGTTAAATATAACAGAGGCGTGCTAAGTGAAATGTTGTGAAAACTCCAAGCGCAAATAAGTTAGTGTCAAGCATAATAATTATATTATTAAATGTTACTTCTTCGATATCTAGTATAAAACTTACTTTGAAGTGCAATAGTGTTGTTTTAAATTTTTAATCAAAAACAGCCAAGTTTGAGTGGTTGTTAAACGCCCCTTCTGTTGACAATAAATATATAATAATATACATCCACGAGTAATTATTGTGTTAGTACAATCATGCAATATTATAATACAATATTTACATTATATTAGTATACATTCATATATTATAACTAGTATAATTATCTAGCAAAGCTACATTTCCTCTTTACTTAAAACAGACTAACCTCAGAGTTTCAGTCATGCAAGCGAGACCTAAATTTGTTGACCATATCAACCTACTATCTATCTTGATTATTGTTATTAGCTTTCTATTCTTTCGTTGATTTATTATTATTTAAATTTAGTTTACTTCCTATTACTTAGCGTTTAATATTACAGTTATATCCGGATGTAAAAATATTTGTAATGCTTCTAAACACTAGTAATAAACTAACAAAATAATGTTTGTGTCGATAGAGTAGATATGTTTAGAGATCATTCACCAAAAATCTACATTTTATAAACTCGTCTCATTATGCTTACTGTTACAGTGGATTATACTTTTCTTCAATATTGTAACATCGTATGTATGAAAATATACCTATTTACTGAACAATTATATTATATTGTATGTATTATTATTTTTTATTGCTTTCATACGACTTATTGTTTTATAAATAGTTACTGTATTCTCTACTGTTTATTACAGTTTAATATAATGATCAATATTACCTATATTTTTCTAATAATCTCTATTAACTCAGATTGTATTGTACAAACCACTAATATGCTCTACCTTCTAGCTTAATTAAACGTAAAGTTGAAGCCTTAATTATATTTACTTGCATTTAAAAAAAAATACACTCTACACTGTTTTACATAATATTCACTACTTAAAACACACAATCACTAACACTAATTTTGCACATATATATAAATATCTTTCAAAACTCTACACAATATCACGCACACAAGATCTACAAAAAATAATAACTATTTATTCAAAGTTGTAATCTGTAAAGAGTGTCAAAAGTAATGATAAAACATGACAATATGTCATCGTACTTCCTATGTATCATAGTAGAGGAGGCACATAGTAGTGAGGGCGGGGTACGTCAGCCGTTACGACTGCGTATTGTCTAGAAAGGTGCTTACAAGGCCCTTGCAGACGGTACTGCGTAAACGTACAATATAATTTTGTCTGAAAACTTATCTTATGGACTTTTTACTTTAATGTTGATTTTATTCTGCGGTAATTTTATAGTGCATCTGATCTTAGATAAACCGTGATTTTAGTTTAGTAAAGGACTTCTTTTGCTATCAGTTCGGTACAATTTAAGACAGATAATTGAGTTAAAATAGTGAAACTATATGATTTATCCTACTTTACTTGGGATAATGTAGGTATACAACGGTATTTAGACCACTTAACTGCTACTACCCAAATAAGATTCGGTAAGGTGTATCATCACCGCACGTAAACCCTTTAGATCCGCTCAGGTTCATTCTAAGCCAGCGAAACGCGGTCACCTACTGATGTTTTTTTAATCTACGGTAGTCAGACTGACTAAAAAAAAATTGTCATCTCCTATTCTAAGTAATCTTAACTATCCTATAAAATACTTAAAACCTTTATTATTGTATGTTATTAAAGTGTATTTATATATAAAAGCGGTCATGCAAATTAAATCAAGTTTACCAAAAGTCAATGACACATAAATTGTTTTATTACAAAAAACACGAAAATAATAATACGCGTCATCGCTGATAAAATTTACACTCGAAAACGGGAAATAAATGTCTGTAAGTATGACAATAAACGTAGTAGGTACAGTCACGAGCAATAATATGTACACATTTTCGCATTTTGTAAACCAGTTATCTAAAGTTCTGCCAATCCAAAATTGAAAATTCGAAGATTAATTCAAAACTGTACGGAACCTCTTCTAAATTACGAATTCATTTTGATATTGTAATGTCTAGATAAACGTGCAGATAGTTTAGAAAATTTGAAAATGTGTACATATTATTGCTCGTATTACTGTACGTATTATCGAGATAAGCATTTTTCTTTGTATCAAGTTTCGTAGCGATTTTCAGAGAAGAAGAGCCATAAGACTTTACTTAGAATCGACAGAAGACCGTTTTGCACTATCATTTAAATAAGACAAAGTAACGAATAGCTAAAATATTGCCTTTATATAACTTTTCTTAGATTTACTAGAAAACTTGGTTTCATTACGTGAGCCACACGCAATCTAGACTAATATTATAAAGAGGTAAAGTTTGTGTGTTTGTAACGTTGTAGGGGGTAATCTCTGGATCTACTGAACCGATTTTAAAAATTCTTTCTGTGTTGAATAGTCCATTCATCGGGGAGTGTCATAAACTATTTAGTATTACGCTATGACTAATAGGAGTGAAGCAGTAATGAAATATGTTTAAAAAACTGACGCATTTTTTTCGCCACCCAACGAAGTGGGCACGGGTCAGCTAGTAAAATATAATTAATAAAGGAAAATATTTTCACGCATAAATTACATACCTACCTACACTGCTGAAATACAGTTAACGAATTAATTGTTTCTTACGCATTTACGTCACTCATTACTGTCAAACAATACGAAAACAGTTAAGTATAATTCTTTAAATTAAAATATTAGTATTGTGATAAAAGTAAGATTTCTACTAGAAAACAGCATCCTTGAAATAGATATCGTCTAGTAGCCTAACATCCATTCATTTTCTCTCCCTATCTAAATCTAATTTTTCTATAAACAGAGCATCTGGTGACCCTCATGAGGTATTTTAACGTAAAAATATTAATTTCTTATAAGTACGGCTCGTGTACGAGGGTCTTAACCGGTCGGTAGGTGGTGTAACGTGGGAGGAAGCACTAGGAAAGTAGCGACGGTACGGCTCAAACGATGCTTATGTATGAAATGTTTACGTTTGTACCGACACTGTGCTGTTCAACCTTTTTTAACCTGCCTGTGGTCTGTATGAGGTTTCATATTAGACAGAATTATCTCTTCGAAAGTCATATTATGCGTACTTGTAGATTAGTTTCGATAATATTATTATAGTAAGTAAACTAAACACTTAATTATTACTGTACAAAGCAGCATTATTGGTGTATTCTTATGAACTTTGTACTCAATGTAAAAAGGTTAATCCCTTGATACATACATAAATAATTATCAGTAAGTAACCGATTAACATGTTCATACAGATTTACTCGCAGTTTACAAATGATCTCATCATATCAGACCCACCACAGAGGCAAATCTTTTTCTTATTTTAACTACTTAAACGTAGTGAAAAGGTTCTGTATAAATTCGGAATAAAATATCTAAACAAAACTTTCAAAACAAAAAAGTTGATTGAGAGCTTGCTCCAAAAACACAGTGCCACGGAAAGAGCTGTACAAAAAAAATACATCGCTCATGCCCGATTTACACATCGACAAGTACAGTAGCGAGTTAAGTAGTATTTTAAGATTAAGTTGATTTAAATAGATCTCCATCCTATTTTTTGGCAAGTTAAGTTGGCGAGACGCGAGAGAGGGGGCTACTTCGTACTTAACTCGCCAAAAAATAGGATGGAACTCTATTTAAATCAACTTAATCTTAAAATACTACTTAACTCGCTACTGTACTTGTCGATGTGTAAATCAGGCATCAGGGAGAACCAGTTTACAATATTTCCTTCGTAATACCTATAAAATGCTCAAGTTCAGCGTAAAACGTACCTACAGGGCTTTAACTGACAATCAAAATTTAAAAGTGAGCAAAAAAATTCAGTCTAACTTTGCGCAATGCACTAAAACTATTATTTATCATACAATTACGTCAAATTCTCCACAAATATAAATAAACTCTACACATACATTAGCCAGACTATTTTAATTACATGTCTATAAATCAGTTAGCTCTGTTTGTGCTCGTATAAAACAATAGGTGTTATAGTTCTGACGTCAGCAGAGCGTTATCATGATAGTGATAGCAATGTCAAACATTGGCCGACAGAAAGTTCTAGATTATTTTAGATTGTAATTTGTATAGGTAGACAGATTCTAGGCGTGGTAAGTAATAGTTAAAGCATAAATCACTACCTTATTTTATTAGAAGGGTGTCGTAAAGGTCCCATAAGACAGAAGCTAAGCATAGCATACATGAACGATAGAAAGAAAACGTGATAGAAATTACAAGTTGTAAAGTAATAGTAGTAGATAATAGGTATAGCTTAATCATCAAGGGTCGATATAACAATTACAAAATCATAGCAGCCCAAGAATAGCCCACTGCATGAAGGTCGTATGAATAATATATGGAGAGAAACTTCGCCAACAGAGACTACGCCAACCAGCTTTGTAATGGGTTAAAAATCAATTATACTTTCTTTGCTGGACTATGGGTTTAGACACCTCTTAAGATTAAGATAAGCCGTCAAGATGAGGTAGTGATACTTTGTTTTCTTAGCCGGTCGCCAAATGGAGTCACAACAGTAAAACGGAAAAACAGTAAGACGGACAAGAGTTAGCGAGAAAATATATAATAAATTAGTCGATTAAACAATCATAAAGAAGTGACAGGGCCACTTATACCGACAGAAATACAACCTCTTTATAAGACACACAATAACGTCATTTCTAAAATAGTCAGCTGTCCTTTCTTTAGAAGCAATGTGTAAAATACATATTTGGTGACATTGGTCATTCCTTGAAACAACCAAACAAATGATTTTCATGGCGATTTGCTTGATTTGGTACCTATTGATAAGTGTTTAAGAGATTTTTTAGTAGTCTAAAGTTCCGCGTTGCCAAAAACATCTTTATTAACCTTGACCTTGCTTGTGTATAAAAAATAACTTAACTTAGAATTTATCAATGCCTTTAGCTCAAAAGAGATCTCTATCGGCTTTTAGCTCGGTAATAGGGACATGATCTAACTGTTAAGTTACGTACAGCTAGTCTGCCAAAAGTTTAATTTCTCATATCCCTTAATGTCGTAATTATATATGCTCAAATACCCTTTTGATATAGTAAGGGCAACTCTTCTATGCTTAGTATTTACTTATCAAAAGATTGGTAAGATTATCATATATGACATTTATGACGTTTAAATTGAATCACGAAATTCTACTGCATTTAGAAGAAAGCTAATTACTAGAATTGCCAATCTGGAACTATTCCAAAACCACATGCTTATATAACAGTCTCTCCAGTCTAGATACTAATGCAAACTAACCTTGATGAGAAATTAACAAGCCTTGAAAGAGAAAACCGAAGGCTTTATGCTATTTACAACAGAAGTCATTAAAATCCAATTAACATAGAATAAACATAAGCCTTAGCTATAGCGCATCGGTTAGAAAAAAGTGTTTAGTGTTTCTTTTCTTTCACTACACCTCTTCTGCTTGATATAAGGTGATTGATTGATGATTAATGACCCACTGCAGGGATGGGTCTGCTCCTTTAAATAGAGAATGTAGGTCCACGCTAGGCGGACTTTTGAGTGTGTCTTCGTAGACATAAAGTCTACGAACTTTCACTAAATCTCTTTGAACTCATGGGACCCATTGGTATCCCCACGTATTTTCACAATGCCAAAAAGAATAGAATAAACGATTGCAATTATACTTTAATAAAAAATCAGTACACTAAACCAAAATCTTCTAAACATCTGTACGAAAATCATGAATATAATTCGCTCTGCACGTTCCTAACTGTATTCACAATGATCGTAGAGTCGTATCTCTATTACAATGGAATAAGGTTCAAATTAATGAGATGTTTTACTCGTTGAAATAAGTCGTTCATTGAACTTGCTCTGCCACGGTCCACGATTTAGTTTAGCATGTATGACTTAGTAGTCAAATAACCTTGTTGCTTAAATACTTGACTACCTGATCGAGACAAAATTAGAATTTTGTCTTAGTTCGATCAGATAGGTATTGGTGGCTTGAAAGAAACAAAAAGATAATGTTGTTGTTCATGTGAATGATGTATTCATGTGAATGTGTAGCCCATAAATACTGAAGTGCAAAGTTCTTATAACCTTGATGTTCCTCAATCTGTGATGAAATTATGAAGCTAATTCTAAGTGTACAAATACGGGAGATGCAATAGCATCTATATTTTCAATTCAAACTGCAAGACAAGGAAAACAATTAAAATACCTTTCAATCATTACCATTCTATGAAGTTTAATTGTCACAATTACTCTCCTACAACATCGTAAGACAATCAGCTATTTATGTACGAATTCAATTTCTCAACTGTAGATATGATTCTGACATGTATCTATGGAGGTCTAGTCAGGTGGATCACTCGTACGCATGCGGGGTCAACGACCGCATGCTTCCTATTGCGATGGGATATACGTATTGTTTCCAATTTAACTATATCAATGACTGGTTGTGGTATCTTTGATATATCCATAAGTCAAACTTAAAACTTGGCATTGATATAGAAAAACTTACTTAATTAGTTAGTTTGTTTTTAGAATTTTTCGTCGGATTCAAACATTCTTCAAATTATACTCTTACTCCATACCATCATTAAATTGTCAAAATTATCATCTAAAGTATAAAAAAATCTAAGAATCAATTTACTTCTACTTCTATTAATTATTATCATTACAAGGAAAAAACTAAAATAGAAAAGGTATTGTGACTAACGTACGTTTACGGATTTTAAAGACATAATAAGACGAATATTACGAATCTCATATAGCTGAAGACATTACGTAGAGTTACACCTACATACTATCCTATCCATTGACAAAGTAAGCAAGATTCACAACAGAAGCATTTGATACAGTAGTTACTTTTATCTTTGCTTTTATATTCTCAGTAGTTTATATAAAAGTTTATTTATTAGATACGGATGTATAATATATAATAAACATCGTGGAAGGCAGAAACTCTTTAGTTACTAATATTATAAACACATGTAACAGCTTAACCTACACACCTGTATATCATAACCCCATGTAAAAAGAGACATTATCGAATAAGAGATGTATGTTAGCTCTATGTCTTGTTGTGGCTACCAACAACATACAATCTTGTTTATTTTTCAGTGAGCCTAATAATAATTTGTAGTCAATGCAAAATGCTCTCAACGTGCCCGTGCTCTCCTATTAGAGCTGCTGAGGCTAACGTGAAGAACTAATTAATAAAGTCTAGACACCCGATGGCATGTACTAGTAGTACCTACTGTGATCACGACTGCATAAAGCAATGAAAAAGACCGCAGACGAAAATGGTTAAAGGGATGAAGCATTGACAAAAAAGTGCTTTTTTTCCTCATGACTAAAGAACTCATTTTATTGACCAATCGTGGTTATGTTATGTGGTTATAATCGTTTCAATATAAATAATAATCAAGGACGTACATAACAAATAGCGTACAATCAATTTCCTCAAAACAAACGTTTACAAAGTTCCGGCTAATGAATGATCACAACTTCATACAAACTGCGTCTAAACAGTGATATTTAAAATAGACATTCACAATTTTTATTCGAAAACATCTTGTTGTGGTGTATTTTTAGTTTTGTTTTTGTTTAAGCGTGTAAACATCTGTTAGGTCAGCTGGTACGTAAAACTGTTCAGTACAGGTGTATTGGGTTTATTTATAACTATCGTACAAATTAGCTGATTGTTAATGCAGTTATGGAAATGAATTATAAATTCGCTTGTAAGAATAGTAAGACACTAATAGGCTGCAGTATTTGTGTGTAACAGTGCCCTATCTTATTTTTTTTAATTTATTTATCTTGATCAATTCATAATGTTCTTATGAATCGTAAGCCATACAAACATGAACAGTTTCACCAGAAATTGGATTTATAAAACTATCATCAAGAAAACTACTTTAAGTATTCTCAATTTTACCATTTACTTTGAACTCGTGAGTTATACTCGTAATATAATAGATGTGTTAATATTCATACTAGAAACACAGTAATTTCTATGATATAATATAAAAAAAACAATCTACCTGTTAGCCCAACAATAGCAAAAGCTTACCACCATTGCGTTGCAAATTACCTCTATCACATACGAAATCATGTAAGTTTAGAAAACGTAATGAACAACTCATTGTATTAACATAACACTGCTGAGATACATATATATGATAACACTCTAACATACAGATTTACATTAGACATTATGAATTATGCAACGTGAACAAGGAAATTAAAACACTTTCACATTTTAGGAAGAATTTGAAACTAAATAATAATATACTAAATAATTAATAGCATACTCTCATGAACTAAAAATGTATATTTGGTTTTAGACAAATGATACAGATATCACCACACAATCTCATTCTGAAAATTCTAAAAGACGACTATGGGTTCTCTTCTTAACATTCTCGTACGAAATTCGACAGGTACGAATTTGTCTAGCTAACATAGTATCCAGATGCCAAGTTGCCCTCCATATATGTATAGAAGACCAATTCCAGAAGTAGGACAGTCAAGTGCTGTTATAAAGATAAAAATATGTTACTTTATCATAAGAACAGCACTTGAATGGCTGGAATTGGATTAAAACTGTATTTCTATTAATCTTAAAGCACATGTCGACTGAACATGTGCTACCTAGTAAACTCGTTATAAAATTAATTGCTTCATATCAGCTTGTATCTATAGGTATCTGTAATTTACTAGATGGGAAAACAGCATATACTACTCTGGCAAGAGGCATTGCCTTCCAGTAACATCGCATGCGTAGTTTCTCCCCCTTCGACATTTTTTCTGTCGACAGTCTAGGGATAAAATAGGGTACGTTCATCTGTACCTAAACTTAAATAGGTATACGAATATGTGTTAGGTATATCAATGAGCGTCGTGATAACATTTTAAATTTTTGTGGATTGGTCCAAATACATAACAATAGGGTAACTTTATCTCTCATATTTGGTCATTAAGGCCCAACGGTGCACTATACTTACAAATCTGATGAATCTTTTTAAGAAAAGGATGGTGCTCATGTTGTGAATGAGCAAAATAATGCCGATAATATTTACCGGAATTATGAGAAGTGCGGAAATCGCATTTTATAATAAAAAAAGATATCAGACAAGAAATTGATTACAACTCATATTGGTAAGTAAATCTAAAATAATATTTTCATATGAATAAGGGAATAATAGGATGATTTAGCAAGAAAAACATGATTACGGAAAATTAATAACTTTGTCATAAAAAAACTTACGGGAAAAAAAATCTTTGAAAGTAATCTTAAATCTCAATCCAGAAGTCATTACTTTTATTTATTTATTTTATTTGGGACAATAAACAGTTGTACATTGCACTTATAAGTAATACATATCAATACATAGTAAGAGTTAACGTACAACCAACAACATTATCCACATGTTACAATAAAAGTAAGTAGTATTCTAAAACACCGGAAATCTACACTGTTTCGTCGCTAGTTACAAATATTAACAGAGTTGGTTCTAAGTATATTAAGAACAGCAACTTTAAATTGTGCAGCAGACAGAGCAAAAACGTCAGCTTGTTCAAAGTGTGTGTTATACGCTTTTACTAATTGGTATATAGGCGCTCGTTGGCCGGCATTCGTTCGGCAGGAAGCAGTAGCGAATAAACGACCTTGTGCACTGTGCGCGGAACACTGTAACATATTTTGTTTGACAGATCTATACAATCGTACTTATTATTACATAGGTTAAAAATAGTCAACGCGCCCAGAAGCAGACGTCTCTGTTGCATATTTAATATATTGTATTTATCTAAAATTAGTGAATATGAGGGACAGCTACGAAAACACCTGTAATGCATTGCTCGGTAAAACTTCTTTTGAACTTTTTCTATAGACTGTGTATATTTTTCGTAAAAGGGGTTCCATACTGAGGACGCATATTCTAACTGAGGCCGAATGAGAGTATTAAATAGATAAATATAAGTACCTGGACGTTTAAAGTTTTTACTAGATCTCATTACGAAACCATGCATTTGTGAACATTTGTTAATGATGTTTTGAACATGTTCATCTAGGTGAAGTTTTGAGTCTAACTGTACTCCCAGATCCCGCAGTGAGTCAACTTTAACTAATGATGTATTACATAACTGATACTGAAATTTTAATATATTTTTATTTTTTGTAAAACTTATATAATTACATTTAGGCAAACTTAAATGAAGTTTATTCAACTGACAATAGTCTGTAAGGCGGTCTAGATCGTTTTGTAGTAACGCACAATCATTGATGTTACTAATATTTTTAAATAACTTTAAATCGTCAGCATAAAGTAAGAAGCTTGAATGCTTAAAGCAAGTATTAATATCGTTTATAAACATAACAAACAACAAAGGACCCAGTATAGAGCCCTGCGGGACCCCTGACGTACTCTTAATTATGTCCGATTTAAATCCATTTATAACAACTCTTTGACTTCGATTCGTTATATATGATGAGAACCAACGCAGTAAATTACCTCTAATGCCATTGTATGCAATTTTATTGAGAAGGAGTTCATGATCTACCTTGTCAAAAGCCTTACGAAAGTCTGTGTATACTGCATCTACTTGAACTCTTCGATCCAGATTTTCAAAAAGGTAGTTGCCAAATATCATAAGGTTCGTAACGGTTGACCTTCCTTTAACGAAACCGTGTTGCTCTTTAATAATTGTGGGATGAATTATAGGGTAAAGCTCATTATGTACAAGCCTTTCGAAAACCTTTGACAAGGTAGATAATATGGAAATGGGACGGTAATTAGATACATCTTGCCTTGATCCATTTTTGAAGATTGGTGTAATGTAAGCTTGCTTCCATACATCAGGAAACACACCCTCAGAGAGACATTTGTTGTATATTATATGTAACGGCTTAGAGATGCTAGAAGATGTATTCTTTAAGAAAATGGGATGAATTCCATCTGGTCCTTTCCCTTTGGTATGGTCAAGGTTTTTAAGTTCAGCTGTTACTTTTCCTAGTTCTATGTTGAAATTACTAACAATATGGCTATGTTCAGCATAAGATTTTGGTGGAACCCAATTATCTGGAATTAACGTTGATGGTTCGTAAACGGACTCAAAAAAGCTTGCGAAAGAGTTGCAGATATCCTGAGGTGTATCGGCAACCTGGCTAGCATTGGTCATTTTTGATGGCATGGTAGATTTACGCTCTTGACTAGAGATATATTTCCAAAAGAATTTTACATTTTTACATATGTTGTCTTGTACAGATTCTATATATTTATTATAACATTTATCACATTCTCGTTTAAATATTTTTCTGAAATTACTAAAGGTTTCGTAATCTGTTTTATTCCCATACGCTTTCCACCGTACCCATGCCTTTGATTTGTTTTTAAATATATGTATTAAGGATGGAGAAAACCATACTGGAAAATTCGAAGACTTTTTTGTACACATTGGAACGTACATTCTTACCCTTTACGCTATGTATGTCTAATACGCAGTTCACCTACCTCGCGTTATGACTAAATGTCATTTTCAATAGCTTTTAGCCTAAGTATATGTTTGACTAGGTCGCCATTTGCTTACTTCGGATGAGGACTACTTCGCTTTATGCCTTAATCTTACATGGTCTTTATCGCGTTATGCCTAACCTTTACGCTATGTAGGCCTAATACGCAGTTCACCTACCTCGCGTTATGAATAGTCAAAAGAATAAGTAGGCATAAAAGCTGATTTACACAGGGTCAGTAACTGACTTCAAATTCGAGGCAAGTCAGTGCTGACTCGAAAAAAAGCCCGTGTAAACTGATTTGAAGTCAGTACAGTGGCTTGAAGTCAGCGCTGACTTGAATATTCGCACACGAATATTTTGAAGTCAGTTGGCGCCCCCCGCCACCTGCACACCCCCGTGACAGCCAAATAAACCCCGTGTAAACAGACAAGTCATTGCGTGGTTGTCACTGCCGCTGCGTTGTAGAGTAACCACGTTTTTTTTTTCAAAATGAAGCGGCTTAGCGAAGACGAAACCTTAAAATTGGTGCAATTATATAGCGAAAACGAGACACGATAAAAGTGACTCAGGAACCGATAGTTCATTCCTGAAGCCAAAAATGTTAGCGTTATTTCCAGTTTAATTTTGGCTGGTAAAGCATCTCTCATGAATGTATCATGTCGTTGAATAGAGCTCGATATAATTGACAGCAATTCGTCAAAATTCTGTGGTGACATCCTCATATCCAGTTTGTACTCCGCACGAATTTTGCGTGAAAACGTGCCCAGAATACTAGTAGCATGGTCAAATATCAATACTTAATCTTAGTGCAAGCTAATAGCCGGTTAACCAAATCCAAGTGTTTAGAAGACTAAATCTCAGTTGGTCTGGTTATTATTTGGCCTTTACAGCTGTTGGTCTATATCGAAGCAAGTCTAACTAGCGTTATGCCTACTTATTCTTTTGACTAGTCATAACGCGAGGTAGGTGAACTGCGTATTAGACATACACAGCGTAAAGGATTCTTACTATTTGGAATATTTTGTCATAGAAGATATTAACCGCATCAACAGCCGCAGATCCACCAACCATTTCATCCCAATCTATCTCCAGTATAGCTTTGTTTATAGCAAGGTAATCAGCTTTATGATAGTTGTATATCGCCACAGGGCAGCTAGACATATAGGTAGGATTGAGATTGAGTGGTAAAATAGCAACAAAAGGCGGGTGGTAATTATCAACTTTAGTGAGGTATCCTTTAGGGTCCAGGACAGAGCAGTCGACATTGGTTATTAATAAATCTAATAATCTTGTTTGTGGATTGTAAATATTATTATATTGTGCTAAATTATTTAGATTCATGAAATTAGTAAGCTCACGTACTAGTTCCTTATTTTTATGAGTGGAACACTCCATACTGTTTTTGTGAGAAGAGCTTCTAGTCCATGTTATATCCGGTATATTAAAATCACCTAATATTATAAGGTTATCTATTTCATGATTGTTTAATACCCGCTGAATTAGTTTAATGTATTCTATATATCTAAGAGTGCTGGTTTTGGGCGGAATGTATGTAACGTTGATAACATTTCTTACGAATGAGTTCTTGTTTTTAACAGTAATCTCAACGAATAAAAATTCTATTCCTTCTGGGTATGAGTTAATGAAAGGTAAATCCAATATAGAGGCTTTAAAGTCGCGTCGGATAGCAATGAGTACGCCACCTCCGTCTTTTTTATTCATGACGATACGTTCTCTATCTTTTCTAAAAACCAAATACCTTTGATCAATGAACTCGTTATCTGATATTTCGGGCATAAGCCAGGTTTCAGTAAAAACAATTACGTCGTACCAATAAGACAGAATATTCATATAAAGTAAATTTAACTTAGTCCTCAACCCCCTGCAGTTTTGATAGTACAATATGATGTTACTATCCATTAAAAGGTGATAACAATAGATTAGTATTATGTTTATTAATATAGGTGTTGTAGTGAATAACTGTTATAGTTATAATGAACAATGCATTAGCGGCTACTAAGTTTTGAGTACAATTTGCTAAAATAAACAGTGACGGAAATTCTGGGGAGGCAAATAACAATGCATGGGTCTTAAAAATAAATGAATTTATACAATAAAAAGTAGTTGGTACGTATTCGACAGTTAATAATAATGGGTTAATAATAAGGAGAAAGATACAATAGACGCTATTGTAGGAAACATTTGTTTGCCAAAAACTCGACAGTAGGTTAGGCACGTGAGGGCCCGGCGGATTGCATTGCCTCGCGGCGTCGAATTTTGTCAATGTCATCAATATTCCTAATAGCTGTGATTGGAGAGTTATCAGACTTACGAACGAGAATTGTTGCATGCCGAACCCACACGTACCTATATCCCAGTCTCTTGGCAGTCTCGCGACATTCACGAAAAAGGATTTTATTTTTTAAAGTAAGATGTTCATTAAGGTATATTGCCTGTGACGCTCCAGATACCATTACCACCATATTCATAACTTTTTAAGAGCCTGACTATTGACAACTTCATCCAAACCAATGTGAGCAGACTAGTTATATAAAGCCAATGTAGCTACGAGTAATAGCAATATTAGTCCGTCCTTACTAATAAAGCAGTAAAACGTTTTATACCCGTTATAGGTATAACCCATATCTTTGCAATGTCTATTACAGCAGTTTTATGGCAGATATAAAAGACCTTTCTATTCATTCATTCTATATCAAATTATGTTTATTCATTGGATGGTAGGACCTAAACCTATGTAGGTTAACCTATATTTTTTTAGGGTCCCTAAAATAATTTTACTTACCGCACATCGGAGTGTCTATTATTTTCATTTACACAAATTGTAATTTGTGCGGTAGCAATTTCCTTCCCTTAGCTTTATGCCCTTAATTGACCGGCAGTATAACGACGTAATTGAATTAATCTAACTCATATTTTAAATGTAGGTACAGTTATTTTTGTCAAATACGATAAAAGCAAAATAATTATAATTGTCATGTACAAAATGTATTAAAAGGGCCACTGACGTCATCCTACAAACGTATATCAAACATTAAATCCTTCTGATGTTAGCAAGCACCTACGTCAACCCATCTAAATGACTCATTATTATATTCTTTGAAAAATGTGTGAATCGTATCGGAGAATAATTGTAATGAGATGTCGGATGTTATGTTATGGTTACTGAGAAAAACATTATTTATGTTTTATTGACCTAGCGATTTAAATCTATGAATGCTTGCTCTTTCTCCTGGAGCATTTGCCATAAAAGTAACATATTATAATTCGATCTGATCACTGCATAGCAATATACACTAACTGTATTACACACCGAATGAAATTAATGTTTAAGGATGCGATGATGAACCTCGTCGAGGTAGTCATGTACGGTCTTTTAGGGAAGAAAATAATTACCCCGTCCAATACTATATCTAATGATATCGCCAAAACAGCAATCTGCACAACCATAGCCATGAGAAAACCTAAACTTCTAATGACAAGTGTTGGTCTCGTGCGCCAAAGTTCACCTAAAATTTCAACTCTTTTTTGGAAATTGGAAGTCCGAAAATGTTCTTCCTAACATTTTTCATCCTAACAATAGCAATTCCTAATTTTTTTGTCCCTAATGTTAATAATCCGAAGCATTCAACTTCATAATTTCAGTAGCAATAAACATCTATTATACTATTATTTGTTTTCCTATATTTTCTCATCATAACCATCGTTTATACTATAATTTAAAGTCATATCTTTTTTGTTTAGATTTCTTTTTATTCATAATAATCAATATTATATACGTTAATTTTGCGTAACTTTGTTGACAACATGTAGGTTTGTATAACATAATATACCAAAGACCAGAGCAAAACCAGAGTCCCTCTCCAATCATTCAGTCAAGATCCAGAAAAGAAATGGGTCCTATTTATAATTATTGGTTTAGGTTATGGTAGAACTGTGACCCCAACGCACGAGCCGAGCGAGCGTGCCGCGGCAGCGGCCGGCGAAGTGCCAGAACCGAATTGGTCCTTTACATATTGGTTTAGTTACAGTTACGGTAAATTCTCAGGCCATAAGCATAACCGTGAACGAGTCCTGTTTTATGGATTTCATTCATTTAAGACAAAAATATTCTAATAATTTAAACAAAACAGTAATTTAAAAAAAAAGGTTAAATGTAAAAAGTTGTTTTGTAATCACAAGAAATAGTATAAAAACAAACCTTTTTATTACTTTCACTTGGTAAATATTTCTTTCTGAGTATGAGAGAAAATATTATGGTGAAAATGTTTAGGCATAAAAGCGTTATGATAAAAAACATTAGCGGCCTTATTACAAAATACGGTCTAACTATAAAACACGGTTTATTACCTCACAAAACCACTGTTTTTGAAATTTGTTATTACAAAATCAGTTTTAACACTAAACCATGGCGTAATGTCAGGTTTAAAGATAAACCTAATCGACCCCTAGTTTAAACTATAGACCATGGTCTAAATACATACAGTTCTGTCAAAGTTGTTGTTTTGAGGTTATCGTTGCTATTGGTAATGTGTTAATATTATAATATTGTTGACTTGTTTCAAAATGGATATCGACATGGTACATTTAATGTATATTGAAGATATTGAACTTTTAGAAAGACGACGACCCAGTAGTGAGCTTGTTCGTGTTGATCCTTTTATAGAATTATCCAAAGATTTTAGAAAAAAATATAGATTCAGAAAACGTATTAAGTACTAAAAATATTTTGGAGTTATTGGTAAATAATATCACACGACCCTCGGGGATGTAGGTACTTTGTCCCCTGAAATTCAAGGTTTGCGCATTACAAAGCTGGGCCACAACAACACCTACACAAAACAACTAAAAACCTACTTATTTTTTATAGTCGGTTGAGAAAAGAGCAAACTTTAAACTACTTAAAACGTATTTTTGTTTTACCTACAACGATTACCATATCACATACAAACTATTTTCATATTGCTGACATCTTACTCGTATTTCAAATGATGCCCGAATAGGTACCTAATGATGATAATACCTTCTTTATTTTGTTCCGTTCTACGTCTTATATTTAACATTGCGAGTTATGAAAATGATTATTATTTCAGGGCCCTAGAATAATAAATGGTAATCATTAATAACCAATGTTATATATTTATACTAAATATATAAATTATTATCATTTCATTGCTGATATGTAATTAAATTTATCAATTTTTTAGCAATAAGCTTTCCCTCGAGTAGTACGGAACGTTATAATCGAATGATGTTATGAATGATCAAGCAATATTTTGGATAATCTGTGACTGTTTATAGCTAGGGTCTAATTGCTGTTTTATGAAAGCCACGGTTTATTTATGTTTTGTAATAAGGTGACATTTAGACTGCAGTTTAAAAATTAAGCCTGTGCTAGCTGAACCTGGTTTAAACTGAGTTTTATTTAGTTTTTTGTAATAAGACGGTAAGAGTTTAAATATATTTACATAACGATTTTATTAATAACGATTTTCGGAAACATGAGTGTTATGAACTTCGCCGGTAGCAATACAAATAGTATGAATGAAAACTTTAGGATTTAAAATTTTAGGAAGAGTGATCATTCGGATTACAAATCGTTAGGAAGAACATTTTCGGAAGAAGAACTTTAGGTGAGCCAATATGGACCCCGTCAAAATGCTTTGGTTTTGGAAGTTCAAATGGATCTCTATGCTCTGTACTTTTACAAACTGTATCTATACTAATATTATAAAGAGGTAAAGTTTGTGTGTTTGTGACATTGTAGGGGGTAATCTCTGGATCTAATGAACCGATTTTAAAAATTCCTTCTGTGTTGAATAGTCCATTTACCGGGGAGTGTCATAGGCTATATAGTATTATGCTATGACTAATAGGAGTGGAGCAGTAATGAAATATGATTAAAAAAGAGACGCGTTTCTTACGCCGCCCAACAAAGTGGGCACGGGTCAGCTAGTATAGAATATAGTGAGAGTGTCTAGATCGATGGAAGCATTAAAACGTCGGCGTCAGGCCTTAGGACGTATTATGTTTACGTAACAACAACACACTAACCAGTAGGTCACGTTCGCGGTGTGGTCACACAAACGTACACACTAATTTCGTTGAAGGTCGTTACTATTCTGTACTGGCTACTTTTCTTTCATTTTGTTATGTATGCAGATTAGTTGACTGGCTTAATACTCTACTAATTAAGGCTTCATACAGAAAATCTTTTACAACTAAATAAACTATCTAAAGCAGCTTATATCTGACCTTCATTTGTCATGGATCGTATCGCGTGGCAGACAGGGGAGTAACTGCTTATAAATATCCCGCACAGCATTGTCGTAGACAATTGATTATAAGTGTAATTTAGGACTACATTTAAAAAATAATGCTTTTTTAATGAAATTAAAGAAAACTTTATGCCAAGAATGCAACTTAAACTCAGTTACGTACTCCTACAAGGAGTAATACTGCTACTAAATACATTTAAAGAATCCTCATTTTAATCCTAGCTCTACTTTTACTAGGCTCTATGAGTATGAATATGACTACTTTCCGTATATACGTTGACGACTTTTATGTCGTAGTTGTTATGACTGCTAACAAGGTCTCGGGTTCGATTCGTGCTTAATGCAAATCTTTGTGTGCTTGACCATGAATGTTAGCATTGGTCTGGAAGTTTCCTATGTTGCATGTATTGACAAACACAACAAAACAAGTATAAAAGCATGTTTATCCATTATCTAGTATCCCAAAGAACAAGAGTAAATAGCGCTGTGTGAATGTGTGAGGAATTTCACAAAAGACACTTACTTAAAATAATAATTGATAAATTTAGTTAAAAATAACCCTTATGGGGTATCAGCATACTATCTACGTTAGCGGCGATTACCAAAAGATCGATACATGTTAACAAACAAGGCCTAACTATATGAAGCAACCGAGCGACCTTGACCGAAGTACCTGTTCTTCACGCTAATGTAATAAACTTACTGTACAAAGGTTGCCCCTGCATTCTTTGGAGCTTTATGTTACTTAAGTGAAGTTATTTTAATGTTACAAGTCATAAGTTTGCTAGTAAATCTTAGTTATGTAGAGTTCTCTTATAAAACTATAAATCAAAATAAAGAACAGTTGCCGAACATTCTAGCCAGCAATTAATGCAACTGGTCCCTAATATGACACTAGAAAAAAGAGCTCTTGGGATTCGCAACGACAATAATAAAAAGAAAATGAGAGTAGGAAAGATTTAACAGTCATAAACGTACTAACAAATTCATACATTTAAAATAAAGTAATGCGAAAAAAAGCCTGAAATATAGATATTATTCTTATATTTTAATTAAAAACTCTCTAGACGATAAACTTAGGGTCTCACAAAGTCTAAGTTTGCTATAAACAATTCGTAGTATGAATACTTTAGCTAGCTGGTCGACCTTCACTGTTTTGTATTCCATTTAAATTATGCCAATGATAATTAGATGTGAAATATGTAGCTGTGTTGGGTCAACATAGCTATCTACATCTATGCAATATAAAATGACGAATTACGAAACTACTGTAAAATATGGTCAAGGTTTTCCAACGATAAAGTTTTTAATTCAGCAGTTTTTTTGTGATTTTGGTGTATTTATAGCAAACGTATAATTATAACTAATTAAATGCGTGTGCGACAGCTGATGGTTGATATTAAACCGAAATATTTATTTATTTATCATAATATACACTGTCCTTACAGGATATTTAACCTTTTGAGCGCCAGAGCATAAACGCTTCGCCGTGCCCTCCACGCCAAGCCGCAAATTCAATAAAATAACCTTGAAAATAGTAGGGAGTCCAAAACTGTATCGATAAACATAAATGAGTAAAAATTTTCGTCTGAAATTTGTTGAATAAACAGCTTTATAACACAAAAAGAATATTTATTTAACCTCATCTCCTACTGTAATAAACTTAACACCACATTTATACCAACTACCAATAAAAAAATCAACTTTTTTACATTACATTTAAAATTGCAGCAAGTTACAGCACTATTCTTTATGAGTTGTCTAGTATATATGACAATGGCGTCGCCAACTACCCTTTTTTTTATAATCTCTCGCTTCTGATTAAGGATGTAGCTGTACAGTGTGTACTTATCGACTTTATTTATTAAATTTATATGAACCAGGTATCATTGTGGATTGCCTATAAGCAATTTAAATTGTTTTTGTGTCTGTCTGTAACTGTTTATCTCTGGATCGATTGACAGAACTTTTGTTGTTAAATAGCCGGTGTTATAGTGGGTTACCTAAGCTTTCTTTAGACTACTTATAGGTTTAGTAGTTCATTTTATAATAAAAAAGAATTTTTGATCGGTCCTTTATTTACTTATTGTTATTTTCATCATCAAATTTAATTATAATTACAATAATAATTAGAGGTAGGTACACGAATCATACCTACTCATAATATCACAAATCATCATTTTAACTAGAAACAAATCAGCTTTGCAGATAAATTATTTTCATACGGCGACATATCAAGCTATAGAAAACCAGTATAAACTGACCTTGCGCCTCTACCATCAGCCCCAAAATCAGTTAATACGTAGTACGGTGGTACAAAAAAACACTTACATACAATGTAGGTTATAATAGTATCTAGTATTTGGTAACAATTTAAAAAATCACAATAATATCACAAATATGTTTCATTTTTGCTTTAATCTTAGGTATCTACTTATATTAATAAAAAGAAAATTTGTTAATGTCCCTCTAGCGGGCGACGAACGAGAAAAATAATATACTTATTTTGTATTTAGTAAATTAGTAACAATTTAAAAAAATCACATTAATATCACAAATATGTTTCATTTTTGCTTTAATCTTAGGTATCTACTTATACACACATCAAAAAAGTCTAAGCAACATGCATGATATTACAAATTTACCATTTATATTAATTTATTTTACCATTTATTTTAATTATAACGTTGTATTTTATTTTTAAAATAATATTTTTAGGGTTCTATGATGTAAAAATAACAGCTGTTTTCTTTATAAGTTCTTTTAATAACAGAAATTAACAATATTAGAATATACAGGTACATAAGAAACTAAACTTTTTTTTTACAAATTGAAATTTCTTAAGAAAATGAATTTATTGTGAAAGAATAGGACAATTTAATACAAAGTATGGCCTCCTCTGCTATTCAGAACTTGTCGGCAACGATTATTCATTGAATTAATGAGACTGTTTATGTCATCTTGCGGTATTCGCTCCCAATGGAATTGTAGCAAATCCTTCAGCTGTTGGGTTGTTGTCACTCCGTCCAAGTCCTTCAAAACACGTCTCTGGAGCATGTCCCATGCGTGCTCGATGGGGTTGAGGTCTGGCGATTGTGCAGGCCAGGGCAATACCTGGATGTTCTCCGTTGCCAAGTATTCACTGGTTCGCCGAGCTGTATGTGAACGCGCATTGTCATGCATTAACGTAAAATCGGAGCCAAAGGTTTGTGCAAATGGATGGACATAAGGTCTGAGAATATCCTCAACGTAATTTTCAGCGTTCATGTTTCCATTTACAAAAACGAGCTCAGTTCGCCTGTTCTTCATAATACCCGCCCATACCATAACTGTTGAGCCGCTGTATGGATGAGCTTCCTGAACGCACCTGAGTCTTTCAGTATTTCCGGGTCGACGGTACACTCGCACCCTTCTTGTATCAGGCCTAAACCCGAATCGCGACTCATCGGAAAACATAATTTTATCCCATTGTTCCTGGGTCCATGTTATGCGTTCTCTACACCATTCATTTCGACGAGCGCGATTCCCGTGACGTATCGGTGGGCACCTGATAGGGCGTCGAGCTCGTAGGCCGTACTCATGCAGTCGATTTCGCACAGTTTGGGGACTTACATGTGTTGATGTAAGTCCCCAAACTGTGCACTTGAATTTTGTAGCCTCAAACTTATCTCTCGAGCGGTTAACATCGGCTGGCGTCTTGCAGTCAGTTGTATGTACCGGTCTTGCCGAGTGGTTGTACTCCTTTTACGGCCTGGATGCTGTTCAGCGGGTTCCCCTGTATTATTGTAGCGCTGCCAAAGACGACAAATAACACTTCTATGAATACCAAAATGTCGAGATACCTGAGATTGATTACTTCCCGCTTGCAACATCCCTACAGCTCTTTGCATTTCATCTGCCGTCAAATGACGTCGCTCCATGACGTAAAGAATATCTAACAATTCAATTTTGTCGCCAACTGTATTTAAATGGTTGGTAAAATTATAAAATCAAGACTAAAACGTAGCAATTAACATGCACTCAAATTCAAACAAATTCGCAGTCATTTGAATTTTATGAAAAAAAACAAAACATAATCGAAATTTTTTTACCTATACACTTGAAGTTTACTTACCTATACACTTTGAGTGAGTAAATACTTAGAAATTAATTAATATAAATGGTAAATTTGTAATATCATGCATGTTGCTTAGACTTTTTTGATGTGTGTATTAATAAAAATAAAATTTGTTAATGTCCCTCTAGCGGGCGACGAACGAGAAAAATAATATACCTACTTATTTTGTATTTAGTAACAATTTCAAAAATCACAATAATATCACAAATGGTTCACAATTTTAAAAAATCACAATAATATCACAAATATGTTTCATTTTTGCTTTAATCTTAGGTATCTACTTATATTAATAAAAATAAAATTTGTTAATGTCCCTCTAGCGGGCGACGAACGAGAAAAATAATATACCTACTTATTTTGTATTTAGTAACAATTTCAAAAATCACAATAATATCACAAATGGTTCACAATTTTAAAAAATCACAATAATTTCACAAATATGTTTCATGTTTGCACTAATCATATTAATAAAAAAAATCAAACTGTGCTGTGGTAATTTTTAAAACATGGCGCAGCACATAAATAAACATTACACTCCGTGCATAAAAAACGAGTATTTCTTCTTATGTACTGCACTGCACTAAAATTTAAAGCCCGCGCCTCTGACGTCACTCGTTCGTCGTCCATTCGTGACTATGGCGCACAAGGGACTGATAATTGTTGATGCGCTAGGGATGCGCGCGAGTTAAAATTTGCAAATATCGAAAATTAGACCTTACCATCTTTATTTTAAAATGTGTAGTTGGTAGTATTGTTTAGTAAAGTTTCTTTTAAAAAAATAGTTTAATTTTTAAAGATACTGCTTTAACATAATATAATAATAACATATTAAACATTAAAGTTTAACTTTAAGCTTTGTTACTTCCTAAGGATATTCATCATGCGTTACATCACTATCTGTCTGGTATAAGTGACTTTGGCGTGTGAGGGACTCCTTTATTTTCTGTTTTAAAATATTTTTTTGTACCTTAATTTCTCAGTACCCATGGTATAATTAGATTCGTTTCATGCACATAAATACGGACAGCAGTTTAAACTTGTAGGATATATAAAAAAAAAGACAAACGTAATGCTTTAATTCTTTATTTCGCGTCAAATTGCAACACAGTTTTAGGTCATATTTTTGTGACGTTGGCGTACAGGGTCAGATTTCACTTGTCACGTTTTTATGACTTTGGCGTTCAAAAGGTTAACCTAATACAACAGTGTATAAACGTACGTAACAATATGTACGGGAACTGCTACTGTCAACAAATTAATTGGATAATATTCTTTTGCAGATTTCTACACTGATCTGAAATCTGCTAAAGCAATAACCAATAGCAGATTTGTCGAGTTCGTTTTCCCCTGCGTCCAAAAGTATTAAAGTAGTTTATCCATTATCTGATGTTATCTATTAAAAAAGAGTTTGGGACTACAAGGCTTAGTTTGAATGTGTGAGTAATATTATTATTCTCTACCATTCAGATCAGACCACGATTACAAACAAAGTCGTATTATTATTTATACTAGAAATCTGTTGATTCGCACGTAATCTTAAGTTTAAAAGAATAAAGGTTGATAACATATCGTCCTGATAACAAAAAGGTGAATAACATACTTTGCTGACATTAACACCTCATTTGTTATGTCGTTTTATTTTAGCGTGTTTTGTAATGATACAGACTATGATAAAAGTTAATATATAAGATAATACAATATATTATTATTATTACATACAAAGGCAAGTGAAAATAAACTTACAATTTAATTAATAAAGCCAGTAGGCATTCAAAGAGTAAAGAGATTCAACTACACGATTCCAGAGTGTACAAACAAACTGAATCCAAACAGATTCTAACTAGTTTGTATAGTCAATGCGATGAGGGGCAGTTACTAGGTCAATTTCCCTACGATGCTGGTGAAGGACATCTGACTATGAATGAATACGACTCATCATCCATTTGGCGCATTATCTATTTGTCGGACACATAAATTATAATTTGTAAGAATGAGATGACATCTTGACATTATCTGACTATGAACTTGTAACAACCTTTTTTGTGTATAAAAATTGTATAAGTACACGTTTTAACAAAAATATCGTTTACGTATAGACTATTATTTTACTTTTTGCCGTATTTAATTTATCCCTCTCATTTTTACTGCTTAACCACGATACTTACCTGATTCAATACTATACCTAACAGTCTAATCATTCATTACCTATTTAGAAAGCGATGATAAAGCCGCGATCATAATTAATAAGACGAAGACTACCGTAATCAGTACAGACGATTTCTTGAGTTTGCCATGTAAGTATTGTAAGTACAATGCGATAGCAAAGTTTACCATGCACCATAACAAAATGATCTAAAATTAACTGATAATGCATTTATCTGACATTCTCGTTGAGGAAACGACATTGTTGGAGACAAAGACTTGACATTGCAGATAACCTTGTTCATGTTACCAAGGGGAAACTCATCCAGCTTATTCACTGACCTTTGCCAGTTACGAATTAATCTTAAGAAAAAATATACGAGTCCATAAATTGTCCTTTTCAATCCAAGGACGTAGTCTAATGGTTCCACTAGAGATATGTAGGTTTGGCGTTAGATTTTGTGTATAGCTACGGGACTGGCAAAGACTGCTGATTTAACACAACTCGTCCATAAAGCCGACTCAGTTTTTCTCAAATAATCTCCTGCCCTACATCTAATACAATGGGGATTAATAAAATATATCTTTCCAGCATTTCTGCTAATCATCAATTAGTGGTCTACTTCTACATGTTTATCGCCTTTTTACAAAGGTGAAATACTCTTTACTTATAATATGTCTGTAAGACGAAAAACTGCATTTCTCTCTTTCTTTCTTTCTAATAAGATTTCCCAACTTTCTGAACGCATGAGTTAAGAGAATAAGATTTCCCGACTTTCTGAACGCATGAGTTAAGAGAATAAGATTTCTCGACTTTCTGACCAGCTTGCATGCATTTTTGTTAATTATCCTGTTCCTATATGGCTTAGCTCCACAATTAATAATATTATAGTAAGCTTCGTCAAGGTATCGGAGGGCTCTAAAATTGCAAGAAAATTAAGACCTTTTTGCATTCCTTCTTGAACTTCCAAACGAGAAAGAGTTCCCTTTAAATTGTTAAGTAAATTAAAATTATTGTTAACATTGGTCTGTTTTAGTACTCATAGTATTAGCGCTGTTTTTTTAAAGAAATAAACACTAGAATTTGATTGTAAGTATTTTTTTTTGTATCTTTTGGAGTACTGTCCCCAACCTTGGATATCTCATTTGTTTTTCTTTGCCTTCATCTAGAATCTGTTAAAATGGTCAGTATTTTGTTTTTTAGTGTTTATCCATAATATGGATGAACACTTAAGTTTTTGGTATTATTATACCAAACACTAGATGATTCAGTATATCTTTTGTCCCCAGTCTATGATCTATAAGTTGATGCCATAATATTTATTCCTCACACATTTACACAACAGCATCTAGTCCCAAACTTATAAAACGAATGGGCTTATATAAATTAAGGTAAGTGTGTTTGTTCTTATAAGTACAATAATTCATAAAACTTATAAGAATGATATTTTTGCACTAAAATAAATAAAAATAATGTTAAATTATTTATTTACAGGTGGAATAAAAAGCATTAAAGAAATCATCCAGGTAATAATAATTATAGAACATAATCACACTTCAATTCCTTTTTCTTTTTAACTGACTCTTAAAAGATTCTCTTTTCAATTTAGTTAATTTAATTTTTTATGTTTGTGTTAGTTAATTATTTTTATATCAATTGGAAATACTTCTAAATTAGTCCAATTAAAATTGAATCAGAATTGGTTGGCAGAATTATTAGAACCATAGAGAAGTTACTTTACCGATAAACAAATTCCGAATTGTTTACCAAGTTAACAAAATCTACTATTATGATTTAAAAATTATTTTCCTGGAAAGTTTATTTATCAAATGGCTTCATCGCCGATTGACAACATTCAAATGGAATAATAAAATACTTATTTTATTGACAATTAAATTGAATAATTGAATAGAATTGAATAAATTAAGTAAAATTACTATAAATTCTAAGGAGTACAATAGTGTTATAGTGACATTCATGTTATTCTATTACCAATTTACAGGAAACTGATGTGTCATTTACGATATTGTTTACCTTTTGCCTCATTGCAAGGCAAATAGAATGGCCATAGGTTTATCCTGAAGTGTTTGGTACCTGAAGTATGCTAGATAATGGTCCACTTGACTAACAAATATAGTCTACATCTAACAAAGTAAATAATAGCAAGCACAAGGTTATAAGCAAGGTCTATCCCAATGTCCTATAAAAACTAAGGTTAAATAAACTTAAATATAAAAAAACTTACTTATTTATTAAAACAGCTCTAGGAGAAAAACTTTGTAAACTGAACTGTACTTATTTAAAACACTTTTCTAAACAAAAAGTAACACATCGTGTACGAATAACGGAATATACTGAAGTGTACTTGATATTCCTATCATCTGTAGATAATGTTTATCATATCAAAGGCAAATTTAGCACAAAGAATATTCAACTTGCATACACGTGACGTCACAAAACAACCACCCAATTTGCAAATACACAACACAGACATCCGATAAAGCTGATAATCGCGGCCTAAATACGATAACTACGCGACGCACTCTCTACGTCAGTCCACCCTCGCTACGATTACTAACTAGAACTACGGCTGGGCTATCTGTCGGTCTCGGCTGATCCGAATCCGAAGAGGTGAAGGTCTAACTTGCACAGTCAGCAATAGCTACATAGAAAGTGACGGGCAAACATTGATGCAATACTAAAACTTACCAAATATTTAGAACTGACTTTGACTGACAATATCCTTAAGTCAAATTTACTTTCATATATAAATATCACACATTATATTGTTATCACGTTTCACAATTCGTTATCACACGATTAACTAAAGAATTTTGGTCTAAACAAAACTGTTTTTGATGAATTGACAATTAGCGTGACAAAATCAACATGTCCCCCAACAGATCATCCGGTCAAATAAACTACTCTTCGGTTATAAAAATTATACAATAATTTATAGACATCAAAAATGGTTAACTTGTTGAAACATTTTAGAATTAAAATAAATACAGTATTATTTTATTTTTGTTTTGTTGCAAGCAAATATTGCTAAACCGGCGGATTGTTTCGGAAACACCATAGACAATTCTTTGCATGTTTTTAGCTTATGACAACAAAAAACAAGATGACATAAAATATTTTTTTACATTTGTCACTAAAAACTTTGTCAGCGCTCCTTAAGTAGTAAAAGTACTTTGTTTATTCTGTAATGCTGAATTAAGAAATTATAATAAGTAAGCCATAAAGTGTCTCTGCTAAGCCTAAGCCTAACTGAATCATATACCGAAGAACAATTAGTAACACCTTTTGCGTTTTCTAAGCAAGACGATTACCTATCTCAGACGCTTTTGACCACTAGGCCATCCGACACTCACTAATAACTTAAACTAAGCAATACCATCTGGCAACATTACGTAGCAATTAGACCTAAGTATCAATTTTTAGTCTGAAATGAATTTACTACTAAGATTGTAGTTTTACTTGGCCTAATAATACTCAGGCCAAATATCTCTACGTCACGGGAGAAGGCTCTGCAGTGGAACATTAATGGGCTGTTTTGATGTTTGTAGTTTTATATGAAACTAGCTGACCCGTGCCCACTTCGTTGGGTGGCGAAAAAAACGTTATCGAACCTCCCTTTTTTTAATATGTTTCATTACTGCTCCACACTCCTATTAGTCATAGCGTGATATTATATAGCCTATAATCATCAAGAGTTTATTAATATATTTTATTCTATAAATTAAGTAAGTGATAATTACAATGCCATAACAGTTATTATGTTTTGCATAAAATAAGTACCATGCATGAATGATACTTGATTGAAGTAAACGGTAATGTGAGCGATATTATTATACAATGTGTGTGTGTATTTCTACTATAGTATATTTACTATATGATTTTTTTTCTTGTTCTTATTTATTTTTCTTACACGTAGTAAGATGATTGTAAAATACTTTAGCTTTTTGAGCCTGCTACTCTAAGTCCTGCCCTGTTTATAAGCAATTTTGAGTATCTGTATGCCATTGGCTTCAAAATATTTAGCTGTTGTTTGTGTACCTAGTGTTGGTTGGTGTAGGTATTCATTCTTCCGTATTATTATTAGGTATTCATTCCGGGCCCGTATGTGCGAAGGCACAATGCGCTGGGGGGCAGGCTGTGAGTGCCCGGAGCGATCCGGCCTGTCCCCTAATTTAAAGGCGCGTGGGGAATAGCCCAGGGGTTTAGCGGGTAGGCCCTCCCCTTCTGGGGGGGAGATCCCCGCATGCCATGGAAGACTCCCTCGAGTCTCCATGGTATCCAATTTCATGGATTCCCCTGGGACAAAAAAAAAAAAAAAAAAAAGGTATTCATTCTTCACACTATCATAAACGCTAATGCCAAAGTCTACCAGGCTGTCATAATTTGACATTGACATAAAGAGCCTCCAAAAAAACCTTGGGATTTGAAATTGGTGCTGTCTGTCTGTTGGTCTATCTCAAATTCTAATAAATGTAATTGTTTACACTGAAAATAATTGTAAATTGATTGTCATTTGGAATTAACTGCTAGAATATTATGAGTGGCCCAAACACAATGTTTGGTTCTGCGCCGGGTCGGGCTGCGAATCCAGTAAATGCCGCAAAAACATTTGTAAGTACTGTTTTATTAGGTTATGTTAAATATTTGTTTTTTCCTTTTTCTGATTTGTTTCTATTGGTTTCTTGCAGATTTTACCTGACAAGTGTTTTCAAAAAAATGTAGCTTGTGCATGGGGGCGGGGGAATAAGTTTACCATTTATCCACGTAGCCAAGCTGTAAACAAAACCGCAAATGCATCGGCAGCAGGTTTATCTGAGAACAAACTTGTGACTGTCCGTCAAGACATTGTGCTGTTTACACCAATACTTAGAAGACTTATTAATGAATCAAATGGAACATACCTCTCTCTCCAAAAAGCAGCGGAAGTGGCAAAAACAACAGAGAACCAAGTTGAATTTCTCAAACTTTCTCGTCAATATCGATCTATACTTCGCGTATGTATGGAAAGTTTACAAAAGGCTGCTGAAAACGAACAAAATGGGGTTGAAAAGAACACTATTCTATCCTATATCACAATATTTTACTCTATTGAATGTATCTGGCACTTGTGTGAGATATTATTCATTGACAGCATTCCTGGAGATATTGTGTTGCCATATTTGATGGAGTGGGTGAGATTCCACTTCCCCTGTCATGAGCAGACTGCAGCCAAACTGCTGGAGGCTTGTGAGAGAGGTGCTGAAGATAATGAGGATTACTGGGACACTGTGGTTGGCATGGTGGTTCAGGGTAGAGTTGATGTTGCCAGAGCATTATTGAAACTTCACTCATTAGGTGAAAGTAATGATTTCAAGCTGGTGGATAATTCTTTGAGGAGCATGCCTGTTTACAGTGTAAGTACCAATTTTATATTTACTATGTTGTAATTAGATTCTTCTTTTACTTTAATGGATAGCTATAAATACATGAATAACCTGACTTGAGACTGACATTCCATAAAATTATGACCTTTTATTACACTGAAGAAATACTTTCATATTGGAATTGTAAGGTCAAGGTGGTATAAGCGAATAAAGTGGTAAGTAACATTTACTGGTTTGTGTTTTAAATAAAAATGTTACCTGTTACTGTTGTATGTTTTTGTCACTATAGAACAATGAACCAAATGATTTTAATAGAAACTAGAGCTGACTGTGGAAGTGTATCATCTGGATAAAACATCCATATAAATAATAATAATAATCCTCACACATTCACACATCGCCACTTAGTCCCAAACTAAGCAAAGCTTGTACTATGGGTACTAGACAACGGATGAACATACTTAAATACTTTTTTTTTTGTAAATACATACATATTATACATAGAAAACACTCAGACCAATGCAAACCACCTACAAAAGGTATAGAAAATTTTGCAATTCCGTGTTGAAGAAGTGTAATTTAGAGTATGGTAGACAGGAGGTAGAATTAGCCAAAAACAATACCAAAAAAATGTGGCATAGTATTAAAAATATAACAAACTCCCATAAACTCAAAACACCAAATCAAGAGCTTCTAAGTATTAAAGAAACCCCAACTGAGTCTATAAATGCAGTGAATAATTTTTTTGCAAATGTCGGTCCAAGTCTAGCAAGTAATATAGAAGTTGCACAACTCATACCTTCATTGTGTGGTACAAACTCTGATGATAGGTCCATATCATCATTCATATTGTTGGATACAGATTGTAAAGAAGTGGGTGACATCATTGGCAGCCTGAAGTCAAACGGTAGTACTGGCTGGGACGGTATCTCAAATAGGGTTCTTAAGCTTACAAGGGAGTATATTGCGACACCTTTAGCTGAACTGTTCAACAGGTGCCTTAAACTTGGTATTTTTCCTGATACTTTCAAACGATCTATATTAATACCGGTCCACAAGGGTGGGGAGAGAGACTGTGCCAACAATTATCGCCCGATTTCAATCCTTTCTGCATTGTCGAAGGTTCTCGAGAAAATAATCAACAAAAGGCTCGTTAAATTTTTAGAGACTAAAAATTTACTTTCGGATGCCCAGTACGGCTTCAGACAAGGAAAATCAACTAATGACGCGGTTCATTCTTTTACTGAATTTATTGCTTCCAAGTTGGATGATAAAATCAAATGTGTAACCATCTTTTTAGACCTCGCCAAAGCGTTTGACACAGTCTCTCTTCCCAAGCTCCTGACGAAACTAGAGGAAATGGGTATCAGGGATAACCAACTGCTTTTGTTTAAAAGTTATCTCTCTAATCGTACACAACGGGTAAAAATTGGCGATATGCTGAGTGATGAGAAACCTGTTCGCTTTGGTGTCCCGCAGGGTAGTGTTTTGGGCCCTTCTCTGTTTCTTTGTTACATCAACGAATTATGTAAATTAAAACTGCGAAACTGTAACATTGTTTGCTATGCCGATGACACAACTCTTACATTTTTTGGGGATTCCTGGTCTGACGCTTTTAAATACGCTCAAGAGGGCCTGATTCGAGTATGTCATTGGCTCGCAGCTAATTCACTAACACTAAACTCACAAAAAACCCATTATTTAACTTTCTCTTTACGTAACTCTGTTTATATCCCGGCTGATATTATAGCTCATACTTGTGATCTTATACCTGGCTCGATCTGTAACTGTCCACACATTAAAAAACTAAATTCGACTAAATATCTAGGAGTTACTTTTGACGTAATTTTTAACTTTAAGGAACACATAAGTAATGTTTCTAAAAGAGTTCGTAAGCTGTCTTACATTTTTAAACAGTTACGGAATGTAGCGAAACCTGTTGTCATGAAAACTGTCTATTCTGCTCTCTGTCAGTCTATTCTCACCTACTGTATTACTTCTTGGGGTGGAGCAGCAAAAAGTCACTTAATCGAACTTGAGCGTGCACAAAGACTCATATTGAAAATTAGTCTTTCTAAACCTAGATTATTTCCAACCACTGAACTCTATAAGCTAGCGGAAGTGTTATCTGTTAGGCAACTCTACATTCTTTCAGTAATTCTTAAGCAACACAAGCTCCTAGAATATGATCCAAATAATCCAGCACTCACTAGGCGAAGTAATTTTCAAATTTGTCAAACTGAAGGTGCAAGAACTGCTTTTAGTGGCAAATATTTCTTCTACCAAGGTGGGCGTCTCTATAATCTTGCTAATAAACTACTCAACATCTATCCTGACCCTGGCGGGACATGTAAGATTAAAGTAAGTAATTGGCTTCTCACGCTAGAGTACAAGGACACAGAAAATTTACTAAACAGACACTGAGACATTAGCAATCAAACACACACACACACACACACATGCACACATATACACACACACAAACACGCATACGCATGTTCACTTAATTAATAATTAATAAAATAATCACACAAATCTATTATTGTCTTCTAATATATCTGTAATTAAGTAAGTTATAAGTAATCTCACTGTTTGCTAGGATGGAGACCAGGAGACCCGTAACACAAGTCTTGACTTAGTATGGGCTCCTGTCTCCCTGTCAACTTATTATGTTAAACTTAATCTTGTTCTATGTATTTGTTGGGAGAAAATAAATATTTTTTCATTTCATTTCATTTCATTCAAACAATCATGTTCATGCAAACAAAGATTTGCATTGAGCGGGAATCGAACCCGAGACCTCTGCGTAGCAGCCATGTAATATACCGACTGCGCCATAGAGGTTGTCCAAAGCAATCTGTTTGTATTTTCCAGGTATATGGAGGTATATCAACAGGAGAGTTCCAGATATTATGGAAGCACTGGCAGGCGGAGTGTCGCTCTAAGCTTAGTAGCGGAGTACTTGCATCACAACCCAAACTACAACTCATTATCAAGGTTCATTCATTTAATTTCAATGATCCGTAATAAAATATATTATTTTCTGTGTGCCGACACAGTATGATAATATAATATTTGTATCTTAACCCTATTAATTCAAAGTATACTAAAAAATTCAAATTATACTAAAAATTCATAACATCAGTTTATTACTTAACACTGAAATTATTTCAACTGCTTTACTAATTTCATTTCAATTATCAAGATTGGAAACTCACTTTCCTGTGTGGTCAAAAATACTTCACTCAACTTCACACTTAAATTTATTAACAAGCTAATGTTTAATAATTACAGTTAATAATAGGAGACTACAAGGCTTTTGAGTCTATCCGAGGGCAATATTCATCATGGTTTGATCTGCTAGGCGGATGGGTCATGTTCACGGCACCCTGGTCACGTCGCCATGAGCTGGGAGCTGCGGCCAGTGCTTGCGCTAGCATGGCACCCAGCAGGAGTAAGCTTGATGATATGGTGCGGGCGTTATTGGAAGGTGATCTGCATCAGGTATATCAATATCGTAATAATATGTATGATTATACAGGGTGTTTGGTACATCGTTTGCCAAATTGAAATAGCTGATAGAAGAGGTCATTACCCGTCTTACCTCACTCACCTAGGCGGTTTTAACCTCAACATATTTTAGATATCGATGTAAAGCTATTTTTAAAAGAAAACCCCAATATTTACTATGAACACTTAAATTATAAAAAAAAATTCTTCCGTGAGTCCTCATAATTATGTTTTGTTTTAAAGTTGAATACTAGGAGCATCAAATAAATTCATAATAGCTCACCAAAAACGTCAACTTTTTGTTTATTGACTTATTATAACTATAGAGACAGGTAAAATTTAAAGATGTGATCAACTTCACTGTACAATAAAAAAATAAATAAAAGAGAGAAAGTTCTTCCATTTTCTGAATAAATGCCTTACTTTATCCTCTTTCCATTGGTATACAACATGTTATAAAATAGTAAATAGTTTTTCTACAAAACATGTGTAATACATAGTTCGAAGTAAAGAAAACACGTTTGATGCATAACATTAATCGTAATTATTGACGCTTTAGTAAATGATGATTTTTTTTTTCTTTTATTATATTAAAATTAACTCTAATGTGATAAGGTAGACCCACTGCAGTGACAAAAAAAGCTAAGCAACTAGGTAAGTACGCTAGAATGAATCAATTATAGCAATTATAGCTAGTAAATTTACCTTTGCTTATTCATCAAACGTGTTTTCTTTAAGTTTTAATAAATTTAAGAATGTAGTCAAACAAAAACTTATCGTAAAGGGATATTATACTATCCTAGACTACACGAAAGACAAAAAGGCTTGGGATTAACTGATTCTGTTCCATAGGCTGTTTCAAATAATGCAAGTTTATGCACTTTTTTTTATATATGTGTGCTACTGTATTGTTTTATCTCTAAGTTCTAATTGTATTATTGTATCCTTTCTATCTTTTTTTTTTCTGTCTTCCTTGTTCTCATGCTTGTCTTCTACTTTTCTTTTTTTTGATTATTATTTTTTATGATGTATAAATGGTGTATTATCCTGTCTGGTACTGTCAAATATTTTGATAGGGTATATGATTAATGTAAAAAAAAAATTGTAAACACACCTGAATTTTAAAAGAGTTGCCATGAGTTTCTTTGCCAGGTTTCTTCTCATTGGCCCTACCATTTGGAAACTGGAATTTATAGATCAACACAGACAGACAAGTAGATTCGAGTAGTAGATTGGTTTTATTTTTCTCCTTTAATTTACATTTGACAATACAACGCGGCTTTTCTTAGTGCTGTAGCGTTTGTCTGTGTCGATCTATAATTTTAAATGTAGCTTCAATTTTAAGCAAACAACGATTTCAAACAATTTGTAATAAATTTTATGAAATAAAGTATTTTGAAGTTTGAAGTTTTACTTCAAATTATGTATTACACATGTTTTGTAGAAAAACTATTAACTATTTTATAACATGTTGTATACCAATGGAAAGAGGATAAAGTAAGGCATTTATTCAGAAAATGGAAGAACTTTCTCTCTTTTATTTATTTTTTTATTGTACAGTGAAGTTGATCACATCTTTAAATTTTACCTGTCTCTATAGTTATAATAAGTCAATAAACAAAAAGTTGACGTTTTTGGTGAGCTATTATGAATTTATTTGATGCTTCTAGTATTAAACTTTAAAACAAAACATAATTATGAGGACTCACGTAAGAATTTTTTTTTTATATTTAAGTGTTCATGGTAAATATTGGGTTTTTCTTTTAAAAATAGCTTTACATCGATATCTAAAAAATGTTGAGGTTAAAACCGCCTAGGTGAGTGAGGTAAGACGGGTAATTACCTCTTCTTTCAGCTATTTCAATTTGGCAAACGATGTACCAAACACCCTGTATTTCTAATAAAAACCAAAACAAACCTATGTTGAAAAATCATGTGCTTTCTGTAAGTCTTTTCAACAGGGACTTTTACATACATGGAATTGCCTGACATAATTTATGAACTGCACAAATTGACTTGCATGGTATTGAACCCTCGAGAAAACCTCGTCATCATCATCATAACAGCCCATTAATGTCCCACTGCAGGGGGACAGAGGGTTACTAGGCTTACTAAAACCACGCTAAAACATCCATGCATTACTCTTATACTTCTGTTTTTCCACGAGACAGTTTTGTATAATATGTATGCAGTTACAAAAATATGTTAATTCATTGTCTACTACCCTTAGTACAAGCTCTGGTTAGTTTGAGACTAGATGGTGTTGTGTAAATGTGTTGGGAAGAAATATAATTATTAATAAAGGTAACTCTTTAACTATTGTATTGCAGTTGATCCATGAAATACAGCAGATGTCAGATAATGGATGGTTTGTAACACATTTGACAGACATATTGTATCATTGTGGAAAACTTAAAATAGTGGATAAACATCACAACAAGTAAGTATTACCTACCCTTGCTGTTAGTAATCTTAATGAAACTTCTATATACTATAATCATTATTATTAATTTAACAAACAAACAAACTGTTGTATCAACTGATAAAGTCAGTATCATCCCGGTTATGGCATAAATGTTAATTTGTCATTCTAGTTCTTGTCTAGCTAATTTTAAAGTTAATTTATATTAGGAGCTAAGATCACATTCTGTGACCAATGTGTTCTGCAAAACATGCTTGTGCGGCTTCTTTCTAAAAATAGGTATTAAATGTTTAAATTAATAAAATTTCAAATGATGTCACATTAGTTTCTTTAATTAATGAAAAACCTTTCTTGTTTCAAGCGTGACCACCCAGCTACGTGAAAGCCTGATATTGGAGTATGGATCTTTGTTAATGGAACACAAGTCCCTCTGGTCTGTGGGTCTCTCGTACCTTGCCACTGTACCGCCGGAGGGACTAAGACGGGCTGAGCTCATTCTAGAGAGGATTCCTATACACAGCGAGGCTAAGGCTATGAGGATAGTAGCTGAGGCTAAGAAACATGGACTTAGTGGAGTTGGTAAGTTGAATAACTTGAATGTCTGTGATAGTATTAAAATTTAATACTTAACTAATATTAGTTTATCTCTCTTTGTGATGAGAGACTCATTCTTCAACAAACTCATAATATGTTAATGTAAATAGCTCTGTCAAATTAAGTCTAATGGTGCTCCCACATTGCCTTCATTGCGAGCCAATACCAGATTAAAATGTTAGTAAACATTTTCTATTAGTGTTGGAGCACTTATAACATGTTCTTAACAAAATGTAACAATAGACAACATTTTGTTAGTAAATGATTTATGATAGAAAATGTTTACTTTTTTCCTTGTGGTTACCCTGAGTTGTATTTAGATAGTGAAGTGCCCGCTAGATAAAATATAGTTTAGATATATATTATTATGTAGTAAACACCTTGGTCAATAAATACCTACTTTTGTAATGGTCACCGCACACATCTTTAGCCACTCGCAAGAATTAAGAGAGTTTGAACTGAGAGGTTATAGTGCATCCACCCTAAAGCTGACCTTGCACATTCAGATTTTCACCTGTTTCGGTCTCTTCAGAATTCTTTCGGTTCTGTAAAGTTGGCATTAAGAGACTACCAAAATTATTTGTTCTGTTTTTTTATCACAAGTCCAAACATTATTACAGTAACAGGATTATGCATCTGCCCACAAAATGGCATATAGATATTAAACAATATGGTACATACCAGTGGCGAAGGGTGGATTTTTATAAAAGGGAAGCTGAGGATTCCGTGTACTACTTTTTATTAACGTTCTACTTTATATTACTATTATTCTGTAGTTCATAGGTATTCGTAAGAAAATGTTTCGATTCTACTTGTCCCGAACTCATGTGAAAAGTTATACAAATACGAAAATGTTTCTCTGTTTGGATAATAATAATATATAATATTTCTTTGATCAATTAGATAAATTGTTTATGTTGCTACTTATATCCTAAATAATTCTACACTTTTAAATTCTGAGAATACTGCCTGTAAACCACTTACTTATAGTACGTATCGAAATGAGATAAGTAATTATATTAAAATGTTTCGTAAATCCACAGCACCGGCGCCGCCCGCCTGTTTGTATTTTATGTACCTTTATTCATGTCTGGATATACTACGCGTTTCTAATATTTTTTATTTAATTTTGAGAAAAACGTTTTATGTTAGACAATAATCTAACACTATTAACGTGTTCCATAAAACAACAAACTATTAAATTTGCTGAGAAATAATACAAACAATTACATAAAAAAGTATTCCATAGGATCCCACCCAACACAACGCACTACGACAATAATAATGTCAATCAATGCACAGCAAAAAAATAATAATGACAAAAACAAAACTGAATCTTATGCCCGATTTACACATCGACAAGTACAGTAGCGAGTTAAGTAGTATTTTAAGATTAAGTTGATTTAAATAGATCTCCATCCTATTTTTTGGCAAATTAAGTTGGCGAGACGCGAGAGAGGGGGCTACTTCGTACTTAACTCGCCAAAAAATAGGATAAAACTCTATTTAAATCAACTTAATCTTAAAATACTACTTAACTCGCTACTGTACTTGTCGATGTGTAAATCGGGCATCAATGGCGAAATTAATGCGAAAATTCGTTTCAATTGGTCGGTCCACTGGTTACAATAGTGCTTTCTCGCTCTCGCAATGTTGTAGTTGTATCTTTTATCCCTTGTCATAAGCCGGTGGCCATCGGCTTATATGGTACCTTAGATCGACGAAGACAAAGTGTAACGTGACCGTACGATTTCCGTACAGTCGGTTGTACTGGATTCCTAATTTCGCGACAGGCTTATCACCGCGCCTCACTCTCTTCCTGAACCTTATGTAACAAACATGTAGTTAGTTGACAATTTTTAATTACTATAGTAAAATTAAAATCTCGCTGCAGAGTCGGTCATAAATCAATCGAGTGTTTCGCTCTCTTTCCCACTCACGGGCCTTATGGGCAGGCCACGCCCACACGTAGTCCTGTGCATTACTGCAGTCGATGAGTGATATCGATAGTTTTATATATTTATACATGGGTGATAGAAATAAATACACATTTTTTTTATTTTATTATCAAATTTACTACAAAGCATTTTAAATATATAAACAAAAGAACGTATATATAAAATAAAAATAGAAAATTGAAATTCTTCGTCTGAGTCATCGTCATCATCATCCACATGAATGATGAACTCTTCGCATAAATGTGCTTTTCTTAAATATTCATCTTGCAGCAATTCTGCATGTAATTAAGTTTTTATATAATTACCTTCTGTTTATAGAATTGCATACTTAATGAATGCAGTATGTTTACGTGATAACCTTAATGATTCTATTATCGATAATGGCCTTGCGCGCGCGCAACTAGCGCACATCCCTACTCCGATTATGATTTATGACGAAGTCTGCAGCGACATTTTAACTTTACTATAGATGGCGTTATGAGTACTTAAATAAGTACCTATTATTATATAAAATTATTATGTTATTATTGCGATTTACGTAAGAGAATACTTTTTTGTTTTATATTATTTTGTATTGAGTAGATGTTGCGTCATTGATTTATAATTGATTAATAGACAATGGTAAGCGGTTTTTGCAAAGGTAAGCCGGTGGGAATCGAGTTATATGGACACTTCGCCACTAGTACATACATTGTAAATAAATGTTAATAAACTGAAAGAAAACTTTTCATACAAAAATGCGAAAAATTTTCATCCCAACCTAATATTTTTATTCTTCACAACTTATCATTATTCCCTTCCCTACAGGGTGACCACGAGTGCTATGGTTGTATTGAAATTCCTCGTGGTCCACCCTGGGGTGACAAAACGGGGTAACCACGAGTCGGCCCCCCTTTTTTCGAATGATCCTCTTCTGATAATTAAAGTACTGATGTTTTTGACACTTTTCAATCTATGTAAACACTTTTTCATTGGATGTTTTTCCAAAACTACAATGCTTGTTGAAAAAGATAGGGGTATAATGTCTTCGAGAGATGTCATGCGGTGTTCCACAAGGATCGATCTTCGGCCCACTTCCTTGTTTCTTTCTTTGGGTTCGACTGGGTTCAGGGGTGAGCAGCCGGATCATGGATCGTGCTATCAATAGACTATTATAGGTCTACGGTGTGTACTGCTGATTTGACGGACCGCAAAACACGCGCTGCGGTTTTAGCGGCACGGTATCTAGTCGGATAAGCCCAGCTTTTCGCCATTAAGTTCCAAAAATAACAGTCATTTGCAAAAACATCAAGCCGGCCACCTTAAATGTCACTTATTGTATGAAAAGCAACTGAAGTGGGTTCCATATTTGGCTTTTACAGCGTCAACAGTATCAGTGTGTGTATGTACGCGACACGTGCGGGGCGGGCGCATAGGAGCCGCGCTGTGCTGGGCGGTGCGCGCGCGCTGCCCGGCCGCGTGCTCGCGCGCCGCACACGCCGCGCTCACACACTACACCACCCACGCGAAGTTACACGCACACGACCTGCTGCTTACTGCGGGGCCCGCTGTGCTACTGTCGCAGAGTCTACTGTTCCTAGGTAAGTATCAGTGTGTGTATGTACGCGACACGTGCGGAGCGCGCGCAGTGCCCGGCTGCGTGCTTGAATTTTCCCGCCAAAATTCTATAACGACACGACTCAGCTGTTAAAAATTATAGGATGTCACGACTCAGCTGTCAAAAATTCTGTGACGTCACTTCTCAGCTGTCAAAAATATTTCTCCGCCTAAATTTCTATGACGTCATGACTCATCTGTCAAAAATTCTGTGACGTCACGACTCATCTGCCAAAAATTCTATGACGACACGACTCATCTGCCAAAATTCTATGACGTCACGACTCAGGACTCAAAAAATATTTTCCTGTCAAAATTCTATGACGTTACAACTCATTTGTCAAAATTCTAAGATGTCACGCGTCACGTGAGACTCAGCTGTCAAAACTTATTTTCCCAATATGCACTTAAATATTTATTTTATTTTGTGTTTAGTACTTGTTGTTATAGCGGGAACAGAAATACAAAATTTGTAATAAATTTAACTTTCCGTTTAATATCTGGGTACGGACCCTATAAAGAAAGTTCTTAAACATTATGTAACAATAATGAAATAATAATGTGCGTAAATATTTATATTTTACGGAATTATTAATCTATTTTAAACTCGTATTATAATTTTAGGTAAATACTGTGACTTCCACCGGTTATATAAGTCCAGAGAGTTCAAGAAAGCTGCCAAACTACTCGTCTCTTTGATTACGTCAAAAATTTCTCCTGACTAGTGAGTATTTAACATAATTATGGTAATTTTATGTTCTAAGATAGTACTTCTATCTTATGTAAATTGTGAGTGAATATTATGAAATCAATCAATACTATACTATCCTTCGTGTGGTGACGGAGTAAGAATACAATATGTCACCACCTCATCTGATCCCATGGGTGTCGTAAAAACCGACTAAGGGATTATCCGTGAATATTATCTTTACGAAATAAAAAGAAGGAAAACTTGAAATTAAATCCTATACCAATCCATCTGGCCAGCGTGGTATTAGTAGGCCAAGTATCCTTCCGTCACGGGAGGAGGCCCGTCCCTGCAGTGGGGCATTATTGGGCTGTTATGATGATGATGAATCAATACTATGGTGGTGAAAGAGTGAAAAAATATATCATCACCCATTCATATCCCGAGGGATTAGTAACGGCCAACTAAGAAAAAGCACGTAGTAGATATTTCCACTCCGAAAATAAAAAATGAAAAACTTGACATAAAACCTAATACTAATCCGTCTTCTGTTCTGGTACACCGTTTTGCGCGTTTCCTTTATAAAAATACGATTTTCTTGACTCATTCTTTTTTTTAGTTTCTGGGAGACCCTACTCCTAGACACTTTACCACTGCTAGAATCCGACGAAGCAGTATTCACTTCTAACGATACCTACGAGATAATGCTGTGCCTAGAACTGAGATCAGCCAACTTCGACAGTGAGAAGGCAGACTTACTCCGGCTAGCCTTAGCTAGAAACCTGGCCCGCACTACCCTGGCCGAGGGAGAAGATCCCGGGGAACAATGATTGTTTGAGCCCTGTAAGTCTTGGACTTCAGTGCTCTCACATAAGGTGGTACGGGATGTGATCGAGCATAATTAAATAAAGTGGTTTTGTAAGGATAATTTGTGTTAAACTAATTCAGTTATAAGTTAGTGTATAAGATTTTGGTGTTCAGTAAATGGCTGGACAGTAGCACAAAACATATTGGAACATAAGCCATCATCTATTTCACATAACAGAAATATAAACCAATAAATTTACATTAATATTATATAAATTACAATTTAGTCACAGATAATATCTTAACACTGGCGCTTGGACTGTTCTGAGATTTAGTGTGCGTGAGTGGTGTCTGTGAGTAAGTTGCTCTAAAATATTTACGGACATCGCCATCTGTTCCCAAAGTAAGGTAGGCTAACCTGCTTGTGTTATGGGTAACATAACAACGGATATTAATCCTTATATATACTTTTTTTTTATCAATACACAAATTGTAAGGATGTATGTCTGTAACTGATACAGTTGTGTGTTAATGTCATGGATTTTAAATCCTAATTTGTTAGCTTTGTGATTGTTGAAGTATGTTAAAAGTATCTAGTTAATGTAAACTAAAGTAATAAATATCATTAACTTTATGTATTTAAGTAAAGATAATAATGTAATATTATGATGAATAATCGCGCCATTTATATAGCATGATGAACGACTGTGTAAAATTAAATTTAAAATATACTTAAACAAGTGTTATAAACATTAACATTTTTACAGACTAGTAAGTAAGGTACTGTAATCTAATTTTGTGAATTTGATCTACTTCATGTGAAATAGTTATTATAATATTTGTATTGTAAGCATTGGGCATGAAATATGCATTTATGGCTGACCATTGTAGTTGTATGTGGATACATCAGGTGTTGTTCTAGTTCATCCACTTTCAATATCATATCTACATTTATTGCATACAGTCTCGGAAGATTGATTTTTTGGATTGAATTTCTGTGGATGGGTTCTTAATTCATGGGATAAAAGGTTGGTTCTTATTCCAACATCATTATCTAACTTCATGTGTTCTCATTCCATCTCTATGAATGCCAATTTTAATATGTTATCTATCTATAAATTAATAAGTTATGATAAATATCATGTTCAGTTAAAATTAATAAAAGTCCTCCTCCTGTATAAAACTAATTATTTAATGCTAATGTATAACTGGATGTGTAACAGGTATTTAAATGTTTTGTAACAGCAAATAAAATGCTTAAAATTTGTATTTGTTTTTTTTTATTAAAGCAGCTTAATGGATGAATGTGTTTCGTCCAGTAATAAAGGGAAATTTGACTAATTACAGTTCAACAAATCTAAAAGATACAGTATGACGTTTCATATTTTTCAAACTGAAACAACTTTGTTCATGCGTACATTATTCAGTTTCGAAAACCTTTTTCGTAAAACCATGAATTTAGAAAGATTTTATTATTGTATCTAAAAATGTACAATTCTTAATATATAAATTAAATTGAAAACTTTCAAACAAAGCAAAATAACACATATTTACATAGTAAATAATATCTTAAAATTCTATTCTTGACCTCATTGCAAAGTCACGTAGTTAGGTTACTGCTCGTAGTGTTGCGACTCTTCGGATACACTTGTATGCAAAAAAATCGTTTACATATACGAAAAATCGTTATTATCGTTAGACGCGTAACTAACTATTACCTAAAACTATTACTCGACGTGGTCGAAGGTGACGGGGGGCAACTTATTAAGGTCTTAGTAGTGAATAAAAAAATCCTAAACATTACTTTTATTTAATTAATTATAATTAAAATAAAAGTAATGTTTGGAATTTTTTTTTATTCGCAGATTAGAGAATTTGCAATATGTGGTGTTTTTTTACAAAAGGTTCTACCCTTTACTAATAATGAAATTAATTATTAAAGTGTCTTAAAAATCGGATATTATCGTAATCGATCTCTTAAATTTCGGATATTATAGTAATCGATTTTTTTATCCCAACCTTATTATTCAATTTGTCAGAACTGTCATACCGTACCTATTAGATTTGTTGGACTTTAATTTACTTATTAATTGATTTATGTGTAGGAACAGTACAGATTTATAGACAACCTAAAATAAATTGTGATTATAAGCACAGGCAGGTTACAATTTGTTGCTGTAGTAGTCTGACAGACTGCTTTTTAGCATTATCCAATACTAATCTTTCTTACATTAAAAAAGTTATCTCATCATCTCACATCACAGCCCAATGTCCCACTGCAGGGATGGGCCTCCTCCCGTGATGGAGGGATAATTGGCCTACTAATACCATGCTGGCCAGACACATTGGTATAGGGTTTAATTTCAAGTTTTCATATTTATTTCGTAAAGATAATAATCACGGATAGTCCCTTTGTCGGTTATCTAATTTACCAAAATCTGATCATAACATGGTCTCTTAGCATGACAATAATCACTTAAAAAGTAATACCCATAACAATAAAAATGTACACAACTATAACAATGTAATTTTTAATTTCTACAATAATGTAAGTACAAAATAGTCTTATTGTCCTTGTCACACTGTTTGCTATCAATTACAAAACTCATTTAGACAATAAAGCAAGCAGTTTAAGAACAGACTCAACAAATACATAATCAATGAGATGTAACATAAAATGAGATTCTGGCATTAATAGTTGCTCAACTACTTGTCAAAAAATAATATTAATAAATAGGTTTAGTGTGTTAATTACTCAAGAATAGTTATAACTGGGAGTGTAACTAAAGAACAAAATGTAAGTATTATCATTTTTAATTAGTCATTGAATAAAAAATAATACAATTATTGAGGTCAATCTTTGAATAACACAATATAATTAAAAGAAAACTAAAACTGCACTCTTAGAGCTAATTCTAATGGTAATAGCAAAGAAAGAAAAATTTAAAACTTGTATGTGAATTCGAGTAATTGTTTTATTATACCAAAAAGAAAATTAACTCAATTTAAAATGTTTTCAAAAGATTATGAATCTCATTTATTTTGGCTCTGGATAATTAACATAATTTTTATACTGTTTTGCAACTAATTATCCTGCAATAAATTATAAAACAGAACAAATGGTATGAAAACACTTGAGACATTAACTCTAAATATATGGATATTATTAACAGAACATAGTCATTCTAATAATAAACTACTTTACATAATCTGTATACCTGTTGACTGCACTTAATCAAGACAAAACAACTACAATAAAAGTATTTGTTCTCTATACCTATAGCTGACGGCAAGATGCATGACAAGATAGTTTTGTCAAAACATATTTCTATGTTAACCCCCTTACTCATAAAAGTCTCTAAAATTAAATCACTGCTTAGCGAGATTTTTATTAGCTAAATCAACCTTATGCCAAACAAAACCGTAAGAATTTAAGCTAATCAATTGACTAAAATTTAAGTGGCGCGTTTATGAGTAAGGAGGTTAATGTTTATAAATAAGCATAGCAACTAAACAGTTAAAGCAAACACTAATCACAGAAACAATAACCAACGCGTTTGGTCACTCTAATCACTTTTCATTATCCAAAAATCTATGTATTAGGTCTTGCTTGAATAATATGCTTCCATAGATTCTACTTCCTTAATATTATAGTTTAGGATTTTGTCATAACCCTTATAATGAAAGTTTGCAACAAATGGTTTGTTTTTAAACATGTAAGGAAACCACATTTTGTCATCAGGCCACATGTCATTAAACGGTATATTGTCGACTGGAAACCACTTAGGCGCCATTTCTTCAGTCTCTTTCGGTGTTCCTTCAAAAATCTCAGTTGAATACACTCTTACATCCATTAATACGGGTTCTCCTTCAAAAGTAAACTCGAGATGTGCAATATTCTTTAGATCGCTAGTTTTAACGTCTACACAACATTCTTCTTTTAGTTCTCGTTCTGCAGCATCAATAATCTTCTCGTTAGGTTCCACTTTGCCACCAAAACCGTTCCATTTGTTTATTCCAAACCCACGTTTTTTAAAACCTAATAGTATTTCATTTTCCCTTCTTAAGAAGACCAGGGTGTACAATTTCTTTATCATCATTGCTTTGAAACGGCTTTTTGACAAACAAATACAGTGATTGTAAATTAGAGATGTAAAAAGATGTTTGTTATGAAAATCATACGAAGTAAATGAAGCTGAGGAAGATCAAGGAAGATAGACAACAATTTAATCAAAGTATTTGAAGAACCGAAGAAAAGAAAGTAAAGTTGAAAAGTTCGCGCTAAAGTTCTCCTTTTGACACGAAATTCTGTCACTAATGCACTAATGTCACTTAACACTTAAACTGTCATTGTAATTATGTTTCTTTCTACGTAATAAGATGTGTAGATTTAGGCCAGGCGCGCACTACGAGTTTTTCGCCGCCCGGCAGAAAAGAGCAGCAGTATAATTTCGCATTGTAATACTGTAGCAAACAGTTTTAAATTAAATTGTGCAGAGCCACCGCAGCGGCGAAAGGTCTGACAAGTTACAACTCGTTTGCGGCGCGGTGGTTCATCATCTTTTTGTAACATATTTGAATAGCTTTGAATGCACGCACTACACGACATTTTGCCGCTGATTTGTGTATTTTGTATTGCATTTCGAAAGCAACGATGGCTACGGCAATTACTTCTAATGATCTTGATGAAGAGTTCAATATTGAAATGCTTATTTGTGAAGTTGAGAAAATTTGAAGAACTCCGGATTAAGTTCGGCTAATATTTTAGAAAACTGTCCGTTGTTTAAACGATTACGAATAAGAAGATGAATCCAAAATCGTTTTTTTTTCTTTCGAGCTCTAATTATATTATCAGAGCGCAAATACAAGTTGTTTCTACTAAATCCATTTTAAAATGATAATTTTGATGCGGCAGTAAACCGTAGTGCGCGCGATAACAGATTTTTATTTGTTTTGCCGCACGGTACAATGTCGCAGATTTTTCTGACGCGCGGCGAAAAACTCGTAATGCGCGCTTGGCCTTATTATTCATTACCAGAAAATTTCTATTTATTTTTCCAGAAGTGGAAAGAGAGATGGATTATTTTTCAAAAAGCTATTATAGATTTTTTTTTAAATAAGGGAGCCAGCAGTTTGACTGCGGCCTGGCATTTCAGGTATCCACAGTTGGCAGTTAGACTTACCATCAGGTAGGACGCTAGTTCGTCTGCCGTCCTAACAGCCAGCCCACGGCTAGCGTTGTGAACAAGACTTCTAGTATTTTGTACCGATCAAGTAAGATTGAACCATTTTATTTTGAGCAGAATTGCTCACTGTTGAGGGATAGTGCTGATAATTTTAGCAGGACAATAATGTACCTACTGTGTAGTGAATTTATAATGATGGTTATGATAACCTGTGATGGTTTTAATTTATTAACAAGTTACTTTTGGTATCTTTTAACATGTTTCATCGGACTATAAGTAGTGACTTTGCCCACCCTTGATGCGACATGCAATAAAAACTTAATTTATCTCTTTCTATCAATTAGTTTAAAAAAACAGTTCACACGTCTTGAGCCTAAATTCAAATTCTTTAATAACGAAATAAAATAAATTAAATGCATTTATGTACATGATATTAAAATTAAGCTATATTACCTAAGTAATTAATGTAAAAAAAGTTAGTAAAATTGGCAATGAATGAAAAACATTTCATGTAGGTAAAACAAAATACTTCTCTCTTATGCCCGATTTACACATCGACAAGTACAGTGGCGAGTTAAAAAAATAGACAGTTAAGTAGTAAGTAATAAGTAGTAAGTACAGTTCACACGTGCGTAGGCGAGTACAGCTCATAAGTTGCCGATCAGAGACGAAGACTAGTCGCGTCGTGCGTGCGTCGCCTGAGATTGTTTACGGTTATTTTAATCGATAAAATAGACATTGAACAATTGAATACCCATTTACGCGCATATACGAGAAATAGTATTAACACTGAACATGTAACACATTAAAAATGAAATTTTAATAAAAAGTACCTATACTTAGAATAATAAAAAAATAAATATTCCTCACACTTTCACACAACGCCATCTAGTCCCAAACTAACCAGAGCTTGTACTATGTGTACTAGACAACGCATAAATATACTTAAATACTTTTATAAATAGATACACATTATACATAGAAAAACGGACAAAAATAAAAATAAATACGACATTAGAACTTGTGAACTGTACTAAACTCGCCCGTCTACACGGCGGGCGCCGCGAGCGCCGAGCCGGGCGGGGTGAGGGAGACGCGAGAGAGGGGGCTACTTCGTTCTTAACTCGCCGAAAAATAGGATCGAACTGTATTCAAAACAACTTGATCGGCAACTTACTACTTAACTCGCTTTTGCCGTCCACACGCAAAAAGTGACTTAACTCGCCTATGATGCAAGTTAACTCGCTACTGTACTTGTCGATGTGTAAATCGGGCATTAGAGCTTGATTGCAGAGTTAAGATGCTATACCCGTAGGCACATCTTACCTAAACACGTTGCTCTAATTGCTGCTCCAATCGGGTGACAAGATCTAGGTCAATTGTTTGCCAATACTTTGATTATTACGCAATTGTCCTCATATTGTTATACGGTTTCAAATTGCTGATGATATTGGCTAATTAGTTTCGTATGTAAGGTTGATAACCCCTAAGTCTAATCTTGTTCATTGATTTTCGATTAACTATAAGTACGAGGTTGTTATGAGTCAACTGAGACGACCTCGGTGGCGCGACGGTAGCGCAAGCGGCTGCCGTGCAAGAAGTTGTGGGTTCGATTACCACGCAGGACAATAATTTGTGAGATCCACAAATTATTGTCCTGGTCTGGGTGTTCTATGTGACCGTTAATTTATGTTTGTAAAAGGTCCCCGCGACACAGGGCATGATCCCTAGTGCGGGAGTTGTCTTTTTTAAAACGAAGAAAACGAAGAAGAAAAACTAATAAATAGGTGAGTACTCACTATTAAGCAGTCTGCCGACTGCCTTCTTAGCCTAAGTGCCTAAATATAAGTACATCAATCAATCAAGTAGCCCATTGCAGTCCACTGCTGGACATAAAATATTAGTACACAAATATGACATTTTTGTACCTACTAACATGAGGATCTATAGGGAATGGGTTATTCCTGTCAATGCTATCTTGGTGTGCTACTTCCCACCAGGTAGAGAGCTTGCGCGTCTGCCAACTTAAATCAATAAAAAAAATGATCAAGAAATTATTGAGTTCAGTACCTAAACATTAAATAAAGTACGTAAGTAGAATATACAACGTTATAGGAAAGATCCTCCTCTCTTTACAGTCAGTTAACAAACTGTGGCGAAGTAAAATTCGAACGTTCTTCCAATATCAGTTACGAGTACATTACAGTGCATAGTATTAATCTATACTTCTATACTAATATTATAAAGAGGTAAAGTTTGTGTGTTTGTGACGTTGTAGGGGGTAAACTCTGGATCTCCTAAACCGATTTAAAAAAATATTTCTGTGTTGAATAGTCAATTTATCGAAGAGTGTCATAGGCTATATAGTATCACGCTATGACTTATAGGAGTGGAGTAGTAATGAAATATGTTTAAAAAAGTGACGCGTTTTTTTCGCCGCCCAGTGAAGTGGGCACGAGTCAGCTAGTATTATATATTTTTCTGTATAAATAAGTAGTTAACGATAAGCTATGTGTAAGTAGATAACGCGTTATTAAATACAACTCAATCTTATTTGTATTAATGTTATTATCTGTGGTCACTAATCGACGTGTTTGTGTGTTTTATAATAAGTAAGTGTTGCATAATTTTATGTAATTTATTAATTTATTTTATCGAAATATTAATCTTTCTTCTGTGGTGTCATATATTATTAATTCATGGGTGTCTTAAAGTCCGACTAGGGGACGGTTTGAAGTTACTGTCAATAATGAAAACATAAATAAGTTCTTATTAATAAACTGATTCTGAAGTTAGCGTTAACACAGTTTTTAGGGTTCCGTAGCCAAATGGCAAAAACGGAACCCTTATTCGATTGAAGATTCGTCAATTGTCTGTCTTTCCGTATGTCACACCAATTTTTTTCCGAAACTATAAAGAGCTATACCTACTGTTGAAACTTATACTTACTTACTACTTATACGGTGATAAATATTGGGGGCTCCCCACACTTAAACCTGAAACTCAAATTTTTTTTTTCATCAAACACATACTTGTTATGAAGACCCATCCATGATGATATCGAGGTTTCTCAGTATTTTTTTTCTAAACCGAATAGTTTGCGTGACAGACGCTTCCAAATGAGAAAAAATATAATTTCAGAGTCAGTATTTTAAATAGAAAATTTTGTTATCATAATTTGTATCAGCAAACTTTCCTTTAGTCCAATTTTAAGACACCCATGGGATGAGATGTGGCACCACCATAAGTTCTCATTCTGTTACCTCACGAATAAACATACGACAGCTGCATCATCATAACAATCCATTCATGTCCCACTGCAGGGACGGGCCTCCTCCCGTGGCGGAGGAATACTTAGCCTACTAATACCACGCTGGCCAGACTGGTATAGGGTTTAATTTCAAGTTTTCCTTCTTTTTATTTCGTAAAGATTAAATTCACAGATAGTCCCTTAGTCGGTTTTTACAACACCCATGGGATGAGATCGGGTGGTGACAAAGGTATTCTTACTCCGTCACCACACTGATGAACGACACGACAGCTGCATAAACGACCTTTTTATCTCTTAGCCATTTATGTACAATCGTTTTGTAAATAAAATTGTCATGATTAACAAGCAATAATAATAAAATTAATTTTTACAAAAAAAAAGAACCGACTTCAAAGACAAAAATTGCACTAAAAAGTAATAAATAATTACTTGTATTTTGTAATAATTTGATTATCTTTTAAAGAATCTACAAATAAATATATTTACAGACTCTTCAAGAAATATCCTTAACAATACTTTTACAATAATGAAAAGAACCTATTCTTTAGATTAAAATTAAGTAGGAAGAATGGCTGATTTAATGTTGTAAAATCAAAATACAAGTAATTATTTATTACTTTTTAGTGCAATTTTTGTCTTTGAAGTCGGTTCTTTTTTTTGTGAAAATTAATTTTATTTCTACATTTTTAGTGAATACTAATTCTATAAATCCGTGTGGTGACGGAGTGAGAACACAATATGTCACCACCTCATCTCATCCCACGGGTGTCGTAAAAACCGACTAAGGGACTATCCGTGATTATTATCTTTGAGAAATAAAAAGAAGAAAAACTTGAAATTAAACCCTAGACCAATCCGCCTGGCCAGCGTGGTATTAGTAGGCCAAGTATCTCTCCGTCACAGGAGGAGGCCCGTCCCAGCAGTGGGACATTACTTTGTCTGAATATGGGTAGACCTACGAAACGCGCTGCTTATATGAGACAGCGCCGATTGAATGAAACAAACAAAGAAAAGGAGAAACGCCTTTTTATGTAGGAAATCTACCTCCAATGTCATTTTAAAAGAGACTAGTGAACAACGTATAAATCAAGTTTCACAAAAAAGGACCAACATGCAAAAAGTTTTAAATAGGGAGAACATCGAAAAGCGTAGCCACACCGTCTCGGCGTGGTTAATTGGTAATAATAATGAAGTAGGTAAATAAAAATAAATATAATTGATAATAAGATAATATTATTATCAATTTGTTATTATCAATTTGTTATAACTAAAGAATAAGTTTAAAATAAATTAAATGCAATTCAACAATTTGTTTGTCTATTTATAATTCGTTATTAATTCCTATTTTAATTTTAATTATGAACTTCATTCAAGTCTTAAACCATACCTGCAGTTACATTCATAATGTTAGTGTTAAGTTTTTATCAATTTAATAAAATAAGCTATATACCGTTGAGGAGTTCCCTCTACTCTCTGTCATCTCCATCATCAAATTACGTTTGTGTATAGTTTTCATCAATACTTATAAAATAAGCCCAAACACAAGGTCCTGCTATATACCGTTGAGGAGTTCCCTCGACCCTCAATCTTCCTTATCATCAGATTATGTTTGTGTAAAGTTTTCATTAATACAATTAAAATAAGCCCAAACACAAGGTATCTGCTATATACCGTTGAGGAGTTCCCTTGACCCTCAATCTTCCTTATCATCAGATCATGTTTGTCTAAAGTTTTCATCAATTCAATTAAAATAAGCCCAAACACATATACCGTTGAGGAGTTTCCTCGACCCTCAGTCGTCTTCATCATGAGATCATGTTTGTGTAAAGTTGTGTAAAGTTTTCATCAATACGAATAAAATAAGCCCAAACACAAAGTATCTGCTATATACCGTTGAGGAGTTCCCTCGACCCTCAATCTTCCTTATCATCAGATCATGTTTGTGTAAAGTTTTCATCAATACAATTAAAATAAGCCCAAACACAAGGTATCTGCTATATACCGTTGAGGAGTTCCCTCGACCCTCAGTCTTCTTCATCATGAGCTCATGTTTGTGTAAAGTTGTGTACAGTTTTCATCAATACGAATAAAATAAGCCCAAACACGAGGTAGCTGCTATATAACGTTGAGGAGTTGCCTCGACCCTCAATCTTCTTCATCATCAGATCATGTTTGTGTAAAAATTTCATCAATAAAATTAAAATAAGCCCAAACACAAGGTAGCTGCTAAATGCCGTTGAGGTGTTCCCTCGACTCTCTGTGGTCTCCAGGATCTGACCAGTTCTAACTCTTCACTATTTGGTAGTGACGTCAGAGATGCACATGTATGACAAGATTTTACACAATGCGTCCCTACAATTTTCAAGAGATGCCCTCGATTTCACTGGGATCCCGTCATCCAGATCCAGATCTGGTGACAATGGGACCAAATGGGAAGCATACCCATACGAACAAAAAAAAAATTTTTCAAATCGGCCTAGCCGTTTTCGAGAAATCAGGTAACAAACACAAAAAAAAAAAAAAAAATACAACTGAATTGAGAACCTCCTCCGTTTTTTGAAGTCGGTTGAAAATATACTTATTAAAGCTTAAGCTTCTTTAATAATTTATTATTGTTTACGTTAGTAACATAGTAAAATGTGATTAAGAGTCTTAACAATCAGTATTTAGGTATACTACTAAACTTACGGAATAACGGGACGTTTTCAGAAATTTTGAGAATGAGTTGAATAAGAGTTGTAAACGGTATAACAACTCTTATTAAATTGATAGGTTGACCTTTGACCTTGAATTGCAGTGGGGCATTAATTAGATTAGATAGATTTCTCTGTGTGGTGACGGAGTAAGAATACAGTGTGTCACCACCCCATCTCATCCCATGGGTGTCGTAAAAACCGACTAATGGACTATCCGTGAATATTATCTTTACGTAATAAAAAGAAGGAAAACTTGAAATTAAACCCTATCACCACCACGAAATTAAACCAATCCGTTTCGCCAGCGTGGTATTAGTAGGCCAAGCATCCTTCCGTCACTAGAGGAGGCCCGTCCCTGCAGTGGGACATTAATGAGCTGTTATCATTAATTAGAATCATCACAACAGCCCATTAATGTCCCACTGCAGGGATGGGCCTCCTCCCTACGGAGGGATACTTGGCCTACTAACACCACGCTGGCCTGACGGATTGGTATAGGGTTTAATTTCAAGTTTTCCTTCGAGTCGGTTTTTGCGACACCCATGGGATGCGATGGGGTGGTGACATATTGTGTCCTTACTCCGTCACCACACGGAGATTTAGAATGATGAGAATTAATGATTAGAACAAAAAGAAGTTTGAATTATGTAACTAAATATACACTCAAAATAGTCAAGTCTCAAAATTTCTGAAAACGTCCCGTTATTTCGATGACATTTTTAAGCATATCAGGCCAGGACTCAAAACAAATGAGCATGACACATTTACCTACCTGGTACCTACTCGAAGTTCTGAGTTTAATTTTAACACGCACTCTCACACTTAACATAAAACATATTATTACTCCCTTGTGTTGCGTTCAACTTACTTAATATAAGTTGTTACGTCAACTTAGAAACCAACACCAACACATGTTTTGCTTCATATTGCATTCTTTATACGAGTATTAACTGTGCTTATGATAAGTTTAACGAAGTTGTAGGTTTTGACAGTGAAATGATTGTCACATAGTGGACAGAGCAAATAGAAGCAATTTCGTTTTTAATACGGCCATCTTTGAAAATTATAATGTTACTACGTTGAATGAATTAGTTTCCGAAATAATTATATTACGAATTTTCGTCGCATTGTCGCCGTTCTAACCTATACTAACCTTTCGACAATCTGTGAATTGACGAGAGAATTAAAATTCATGATAAAGTTATATTGAAAAAAATCTATTCGCAATTGTATGTTTTCGTGGTAGCTATTCATTTATTCTGTTATTCTAAATCTGTATATTTGTTTATCTAATAATTTATTACTTTATCCTTTCTTTAGATTATGAAGTGCTTGCCGCTAGGATGCCAGGCATACTCTAGTGGTTCAGCCGGGACTGCTTTCACGAACCTTGTGACCCATTTCTTGGCAGCGCAATGCCTACTCACTGAACCATGGCCCCAAGACTACTCCTATGAATTGAATAGTAAGTACTGCTCGCAACTGAACAGACTGCTAAATCCGCGTTAGTAGGACGGAGTGCCTGAACCATTGACGTGATTGATTTAGTGAAGATTAACTAGAAGATAGACAGATCTCTGTTTCAAACCTTTTACTTTACGCCTGGCCAACGTGAATTTTTTTTAAATGTAACTCCTGCATTAGGTTTTGAGCACTGAGTCACTTTTACAGGTATGAAATTAAGGGACATAAAGTACATCCAGACTCAAGATTTAGGGTCCAAATATAATTTTTCGTAACATTTAAAACCGCACGGTAACATATTTATAAACGCACGGTAACATATTTATTAGTGCACGGTAAAACACTTATAACCGCACGGTAACATATTCTCGACTTTGACACCGAAGGAGTTATTAGATTGATTTTCAGGTATTTCTTAAAAACATTAAGATTACTCGTTTTTTTTTATTTATAAGCACGTGTTACAAAAGTTTTTTAAAACAATGTATTTGATCAGGTGGCGCGTCATTTGACTTCATCATCATCGGATCAGGCGCAGGATCTGTTCTGGCGAATAGATTGTCAGAAGTAGAAGACTGGAAGGTACTTCTCATAGAAGCTGGAGGAGATCCACCCTTGGAGAGCATTGTAAGCTCATTTTATTGTTTTAGGTGTTATTACCCTGAACATTTTGTTTGTATATAATCACGTTTACTATTTCGTCTACTGGCGGTACAGGCAACATGTTAATTTGATGTGTACGCACGTGTGGTGTGTGTGTAAATGCGTGTGAGTGAGTATCCGCCTTGTGTCTTTATATCATTATCTTATCAGACTATGGATGTCTTCTGTTAGCCCAGCAGTTATACTTGCGCTGGTGCGATATAAAACTATGCCGTACCAGCATTACAGCTGAGGCAGAGCCCTATTGGCCATTTAGGCTTAGTTTTATTGTTTTGAATATTTTTTTGTGTTTATAGAACATACACATCAATGTGTATGTTCTTTATGTATGTTCTTAACGTTTTTTCTTAACTTTCTTCTCTCTTTCTGTTGGACATAGACCTCCTCTAAATATTGCCACCTTGCGTGGTTCTATGCACGCCTCATTCATATGTGTCCCGCCGTTAAACCGTCGTCGGTCCACCGTGTGAGGGTTTCCCCTACTCTGCGTATTCCGGTACGCGGTCGCCATTTCAGAACTTTTCTGCTCCAACGGCTGTCCGTTTTTCATCTGTCTATACGCCTATTGCATATACCTAATTTAATGAAAGTTTCTGTAGCTTCATATGATTTGGACATGAGCCATATAGTGATTTATTTCTTGCACAGCGAATGAGTTAGCAAATACATGTTGTAGTCCTTATTAGTAATTTTAAACAAATGACAGCTTTAAACTATAGTTGCGCGTTGCCAAAAAACTTTAAAAACTTCAGGCTTGGCAAACCTTCAATACACACCGTTTCTCTTTAACTTGAATATCATATTCTAGGCCGACATGTTTAAGATACTGTTACGAGCACTAAAGTTGTTTAATAGCAAGCAACTTAGATTCTTTTTTTACAATCGAGAGTGTATAATGCATAAATGTTTCAATTCCTTTACCATGAAAATTGGAGAGAAAAAAATCCTAATCTAAGTAAAACAAAGTACGTGGTATTCTTTAAAAATTACTTATATTTTTCAGGTCCCTAATTTCTCTGGAGACACACACAAAAGCAGAAGCTCGTATCAATATTATACGGAGAGCGATGGACATACCAATAAAGGTTGTATCGGCGAAAGATCTTTTTGGCCTCGAGGCAAAACTCTCGGAGGAACAAGTAGTATCCACGGCCTAGTTTATATGAGAGGGAGCGCCGGAGACTACGAGCCATGGCATCAACAAGATGGTGATGGTTGGGATTGGCCTACTATTAAAGAATATTTCAAGAAAAGTGAAAAAATTGTCGATCCGTTCATTCTCAACAATCCAGAACTAAAAAAGGAACACGGTTTAGATGGTGAATACATTGTTGATCAACTAAACTTTACTCATGGAGATTTTGTTGATAAACTCACAAATGGCTACAAAGAAATGGGTTTAAAATATTTAGATGATTTAAATGGACCAACACAAATGGGCGTTGGCAAACTTAGAGGAGGAAATTATAAAGGGAAGCGAGTCAGTTCAGCGTCGGCTTTCTTAAATCCTGTACGAGAACGTAAGAACTTGTTTGTATTAAAGCATACATTTGTGCGCAAGATAGCATTTGACGAGAAGAAACAAGCAAAATCAGTGACTGTTTCTCTTTTGTATGGCGAGTCAGACGTTTATTTTGCAAATAAAGAAATCATTGTAAGTGGGGGTTCAATAAATACTCCAGTGTTACTAATGCAGTCTGGTATCGGACCAAAAGAACATCTTAAAGAAATAGGGATAGAAGTAATTAGTGATCTTAAAGTAGGTAAAAATTTACAAGATCATGTACGTATTCCAATTCCATTAACATTAGATACAGGTGCAAGTAGAAGAGGTGAAGACTTTTGGCAGAAAGCTACTGCTCAATACTTGATAGATCAAACAGGGCCTCTCTCTACTAATTATAATCAGCCTAATATTAATGCTTTTCTGGCCGTCCCAGATGACAAGACTCTCCCAGAGGTACAACTAGACCACAATTACTTCCTACCTAATACTTCTTATGTGTATTCTACGTGTCATGACATTATGAATTATAAGGGGAGCATTTGTAAACAGTTTGAAGACTTCAATAGCGAAAAAGAAATGCTGTTAATATTTGTATCACTTTGCAGACCTCATTCAAAAGGTGAAATATTATTACGCAGTCAAAATCCTATGGAGCATCCAAAAATGTTGTCAAATTATTTTAGTGATACTAGGGATATGGAAATATACGTAAAAGCTTTGAAAAGAGTGACTGAAATTGTGAATACTCCAACATTCAAAAATATGAAGGCAGAAATTAAAAGAATTAACTTCGCCGATTGTGATGAATTTGAATTTGAAAGTGATAACTATTGGGAATGTATGTCAAAAACTCTAACTTATCATGTATATCATCCAGTAGGTACTGCAAAGATGGGTAAAGCTGATGACCCTACTGCAGTTGTAGATAGTAGACTAAGAGTATACGGAGTTAAGGGTTTGAGGGTCGTAGACGCAAGTATCATGCCAACTATACCCAGTACAAATACTTATGCAGCTGTCATGATGATTGCTGAAAGAGCAGCTGATTTCATCAAAGAAGATTACGGTATCAGACATAGTAAAAAAGACGAGCTATAATTTATTAATAATTCTATTTCTTAAAAATAAAAAATGCGCTAGCTGAAATAAAGTGCCTTTAGTTATTTTGAAAATATGTTTATTTATATTTAAGTTGTAATCTATTTAACACGTTTACTCGATTAAATCTTGATAACAATAAATGGAAACTTTAATTAAGCTAGTTTCAATATTTACAAATAAATTAAACATTAAATTTAATCATCTTCTTGATAATAATACCTCCCTGATGAGGAAACAGACTCGCTGTCAGTTTCTAGATTGACTTGACTACCGAGATCAAGCAAGCGGTATCGTTTCTTACGTGCAACGTCTTTGTTGATTCTATCGCAAATCTGAACAACGCTGTCTCGTAGTTCTAAAGGAAGATCTCTAACGAGTACTTCTTTCAATAAATTATTCGTCACATCTCTACGCAGTACAGACGGCTGCTCAGATATATTAGTGGCCTGAAACATCTTCGTCTTATATTTGCAGTACATGTCGTGTATTTTACCATTCGAAAGTTTTCTGATCATCCAAAACGTCGAGTGAATACAACATATAGTCGATATCAGTAACGCGGACACGGCCATTATATAAAAACATATAGACAGTACGGCATTTGCACAACATGCATCGTACGCTGCCGTATCTCCTTTAAATAGATGATACAGCTTGCCTGTTAAAAGATCTTTCAATAACATTAAATTCTGAGATATAGTCGAACAGTTCGAGGTCACCACTAATTTCGTTTTAATCGGATTATTATCATTTGTCTGATTGATAATATTTAATCCTGAACTAATAGAGTAAACATCATTCATTGAAATCTTTTCTTCTAGGTCTCTACAAGTATTACTTAGAGGATCGTAAACAACATCCGGCATATCTTTGTCAAGGTTGGTCTTGCACTCAGGTGCAGCAGTACATCTACTTCGTCTTTGATCAAAGAATGGTCTCGTGCCACTATATTTCAAATCACACACCACGGGAGCACAGTTACGTAAAGTGTCTTCGTCTTGAGAATCGCATTTTCTTTTTTTCTGTTTGTTGAACATCTTTAAGTATATTGATCTTTTTCTTTCACTTAAATTTGTATTAAAACGGATTTTAACGTCTATTTGCTGGGGTTGCTTTTGCCTCCCGCATTTATAGTCTATAACAAAATCACAATATCCAACCTGGTCGTGGTGGTATAATGTTGGGTATACATATATCAACGTTTCTCTTCGTTTTGGTATGACTGCCTCAATGTTGTCACCATATATATTGTCTGTACAGCAGTCTTTAAATATTTCATCTTCGAGACAACACATCTTTGGCCAAGAATGTACTCTACATGAACTCTTCCGATCAATGTTCTCTATATCAACATAAAACAGAAGTCCGATTGAGTTCTTATCAACAGGCATTACTCCTTTGTCTAATATTGTAACGGCAGATAGTACTTGATATTCTGTCTTGATCAATAATAAATACAAGAAAGCAATTATATAAACAAACATTTCTCTTCAGACATTTTATTTTGACATTTTAAAATTTTAAAAAAAGTTAAGAAGAAAATAAGCTCTATGTCAATTGTTTATGATTGATAGCAATGTTTATATTCGTACATAACAACTGGAACTCACTATTTTACTTTTATTAAACTTATCGATAACTTAGAAAACAGAATGAGTGAGTTTATAAAGGCGACAAATATTATGTTACAAAAATCTATTTTAGCAGCTATATTTAGAACTTCGAGGAAAATTATAGAATCATAGATAAAATAAAATTAAATATAAAAATGATTAAAAAGTATATGAGGAATTAGGAATACGTAAAAGAGTAAACTGAACTTTAATCGACATCATTATTCGTTATATTTTAAGGCTCAAAAACTCAAACCCTTAAAGCAAAAGCCGAAAGCAAGTGTAGACCAAAATAGCATAATCAAATTGTCCGCGTTTTGTACCACTATTAAACTTCCTTTAATAAACAAAATAAATAAACAACAAATAAATTCATTCAACATTGTAAATAGATACAGATCGCACCCATTAAACCCATCGAGTAACAGCAAATAAATGAAATTATTCTGAGTAAGGAACCGGGTGCGGGCGGAGGTAGAAACGAGCCCCATTGTTCTACTTTATATTGCTACTGAATAACACAATACTATGAGTAAAAACGTGATTACATTTGTGTTTATTAATCTATTCTATTGTTTAATGGTTTTATTATTATTAGTATCATGTTAGTTCAAACCAAATAAAACTGTTTATTCATATGGACTACACTTATGCTGACAGTCAGAAAGGTTTGTTTGCAAGCTACCGCCCATCTGGATTCACAGATTAGGCCATGAGAAGATCTGGAAAAAATCTTATAGCCACTGACCCACTTAGTGTCGAGACTTAACGACTGATATGACAATGACTGTCCCACTAAGGACCCTCGGAAGAAAAGAGTTGGTAATTGTTAAACCAAATGAACTGTTACACATCTAGAAAATGACCTAGTAGAAGTTGCTTAACTTGCCTTATTGTGCTCATCTATGGTTACAACTGGTTGTTTTTTCATCGAGCGTCTTCATCGTTTCTAAACGTACGTTTACTAGGACAGAACTGCTATTGACTGCCTTGCAGAAGCTTAAAAAATTGAAAGAAATACAAATTCTTAATCTTTGCAGAGCAGTGCAGAATTAGCTACCTACAGCTACACAAAAAGCCGTTTGTCTTATTTTGATGTCTTATTTTAATTAATTCTGTAATTTTAATTAATCTGTAGTTTTTATAAAGGGCTTACATAGCTATTAAAAATGCAATTCTTATCACACTTACTTATCTTGCGAAAATGTCAGGGAAGTAAATAGTATTAGAAGGCAGACGATCGGAAATTATGTTTTCAACTTCAGACAACAATACTTTATTACCTAATATTATGTACCGATTCCGAAAACAAGAGGTGGAGGGTGTCAATTGCGTTATATTTGTATAGGTTGTTATCTCAGATATCTATTAGTTCCATAAAAAAAATAACAAAATACTTTCGTACTCAATATGTTTTTTACTTAAAAGCAATAAGGAATTACTCTGTAAAATCATCCTAGTCAATAAAATTACGTGGTATTTTTAAAGTCACATTTTTAATTAAAAAATATCCTTAACAAACTTCATTTTAATGCAAAAACCTTGATACGTTAAGGTCGGTGTCTCGCGCGCAAATGAGATTTTATGGTGGCGCTACCGAAGCGGACCACAAACTTGATTTCCCGCGCACCCGACCGATAAATGCCGATAATTATAGGAAATTGAAGTTTGTGGAAGCTCCTGCGGTGTTTTAGCACCGCACGTAATTATTTGTACATAAACTTAGTTAACGCGAGAACTTATAAGAACCGTGTTATGTGGAGACTAGAGATATTTTTGCCACAAGGACAATAAAATATTGCTAAATACTTATCCCGTAGTAGCCTTGATCCCTTAAATTATAATATATCCCATAAATGATTGATTAGCTTAAATTCTTACGGTTTTGTTTGGCATAAGGTTGGTTTTACTAATAAAAATCTCGCTAAACAGTGATTAAATTTAAGAGGCGTTTATGAGTAAGGTTAGTGTTTGGAAAACTTTAAACGATTTCTTGGTGCAGAAAGCTTTGGTACACAAAAACCCCATCTCTCACTTTATCTGGTCTGACTTTTTTGCATGTCAACTCTTGTAAGGTCGATAAAAATGATAATATGTATTTAACTTGTAAGTCTTTGTAACCTGTTATCACATCTGTAAAATGCTTTTTAAATTTTTATAAAATGCTCTCAATTCTGCCTCGTTATCCTTTTTGTAGGACAAATAATTCGATTTTTTACTTTCAAAGCACCTTAGAAACAAGTCTTCCCTTAAAATAGAAACATACCTACCGTGAATTTGGTTAATTAATAAATTCTATGTACTTTCTATAACTCATATAAGATTCGTAAACAATAAAAAAAATTCTTAATTACACGTTTTAATTCCCAAACTGTATTCAAACAGTTATCAAAAAGTTGTTTTTGTAAAGTTTCTCATTGTAACACGGAGGCATTTCATTATCCAATTTATTTGCTGAGTCAAGTTTTAATAAAACAAGTATAAGTGTTTTAAGCAGTCATCAAAACAACAAGAATTTTGTAATTAGGAAGTTTTAGTTCCTTCGTATTCAATTGCCTATTATTGAAACAAGTACCTCAAGGCGTTTTACTCCTATTTGATGTTCATTTTCAACCGACTTCAAAAAGGAGGAGGTTCTCAATTCGGTTGTATTTTTTTTATTTTTTTTATTTTTATTTTTTGTGTTTGTTACCTGATTTCTCGAAAACGGCTAGACCGATTTGAAAAATTTTTTTTTGTTCGTATCGGTATGCTTCCCATTTGGTCCCATTGTCACCAGATCTGGATCTGGATGAGGGGATCCTAGAGAAATCGAGGGCATCTCTTGAAAATTGTAGGGACGCATTGTGTAAAATCTTGTCATACATGTGCATCTTTGACGTCACTACCAAATAGTCAAGAATTAGAACTGGTCAGATCCTGGAGACCAGAGAGAGTCGAGGGAACACCTTAACGGCATATAGCAGCTACCTTGTGTTTGGGCTTATTTTAATTGTATTGATGAATACTTTACAAAACTTTACACAAACATGATCTGATGATGAAGAAGATTGAGGGTCGAGGCAACTCCTCAACGGTATATAGCAGCTACCTAGTGTTTGGGCTTACTTTATTCGTATTGATGAAAACTTTACAAAGCTTGACACAAACATCATCTAATGATGATGAAGAAGACTGAGGGTCGAGGAAACTTTTTAACGGTATATAGCAGCTACCTAGTGTTTGGGCTTATTTTATTCGCATTGATAAAAGCTTTACACAACTTTACACAAACATAATCTAATGATGAAGAAGATTGAGGGTCAAGGGAACTTTTTAACAGTATATAGCAGCTACCTAGTGTTTCGGCTTATTTTATTCGTATTGATGAAAACTTTACACTAACATTATGACTGTAATTGAAGGTATGGTTTAAGACTTAATAATGAAGTTCTTATTTGAATTTATAATAGGAATTAATACCGGATTATAAACAGACTATAAACAAATTTTTGAATTGCATTTCATTTAATTTAAACTTATTCTTTAGGTACAAGAAATTGATAATAATAACTATTATATTTAGTTTTATGTCAATTTATTTAAATTATCAATTTAGTGTGCATGTCGCACAATAAATTAATAATTTTTATTACTAATTAACCACGCCGAGACGGTGTGGCTACGCTATTCGATGTTCTCCCTATTTAAAACTTTTTTCATGTAGGTCCTTTTTTGTGAAAGCTGATTCTTACGTTGTTCACTAGTCTCTTTTGAAATGGCATTGGAGGTAGATTTCCTACTTCGAGAATGGCGTTTCTTCCTTTCTTCGGTTGTCATCGAATCGAACCCAAGGCGGGCGCGTCAAGTCTTGTGACCTGTGACGCGCACCAATGAACATACCGCGGCGGCGCCCGCGCTGCACTCCCCGCGCGCCTCGCGACCCGACGGTGACCGGTCCACCCGCTACCGCTCAGTCGCAAGCGACCAGTGCGAGACGTAGACCGACGGCCAATGCACGTTCGCCCGCACTTCATGCGTTACGCAATTAACTCGATCTCTAGATTCTAATTTACATCTTGTTTTGTACTCTTATATACTCGTAGTCTAAGCTACGTCTAGCTAATCTACATCTTGTTTTTTATTCTTGTATAACTTAACTTAACTTCAGTGCTGTGAACTTAACTAACTTAATAACTCTGTATTCTCTTTCATTCTGTGTCATTAAGTAAATAGTCTTGTAAATAACCGTCACGTTTTCTTTATCACCTCTACAGTCTCATACAATCAGCGCTGTCTCATGAGCAGCGCGTTTCGTAGGTCTACCCATATTCAGACAAAATAATGTCCCACTGCAGGGACGGGCCTCCTCCACTGACGGAGGATATTTAGCCTACTAATACCACGCTGGCCAGACGGATTGGTATAGGGTTTAATTTCAAGTTTTCCTTCTTTTTATTTCTCAAAGATAATATTCACGGATAGTCCCTAAGTTGGTTTTTACGACACCCATGGGTTGAGATAAGGTGGTGACATGCATTCTCACTCCGTCACCACACGGATTTATAGAATTGGTATTCACTAAAAATTTGAAAATAAAATTGATTTTTACAAAAAAATAAAACCGACTTCAAAAACACAAATTGCACTAAAAAGTAAAAAATAATTTAGTTGTATTTTGGTCTTACAACATTAAATCAGCCATTCCTTCTACTTAATTTTAATCTAAAGAATAGGTTCTTTTAATTATTGTAAAAAGTATTGTTTAAGATATTTCTTGAAGAGTCTGTAAATATATTGATTTGTAGATTCTTTAAAAGATAATCAAATTATTACAAGTAATGTAATAATATTGTTATTTTTGGAGTCGGTGTCAGCCAACGCTATAAGTACGATAAAGTTATACAAAACTTTATTGCCTTTTCTAACACACTCGAATCACTTTAAATGGTTTTTAATTAGATAAATATTGCATTTAAAACAAAAACGGCCGTTTCATTTTCTAATGCGAATTTTATGTAATTGTTAGTCTTTAGCCTGAACACGACGCCATAATGTTTGTTTAAATATTAAGTCAGAAATAAAAAATGGTAGGTATATAAACTATCGTGGCTGACACCGACTCCAAAAATAACAATAATATTACATTACTTGTAATAATTTGATTATCTTTTAAAGAATCTACAAATCAATATATTTACAGACTCTTCAAGAAATATCTTAAACAATACTTTTTACAATAATTAAAAGAACCTATTCTATAGATTAAAATTAAGTAGAAGGAATGGCTGATTTAATGTTGTAAGACCAAAATACAACTAATTATTTTTTACTTTTTAGTGCAATTTGTGTTTTTGAAGTCGGTTTTATTTTTTTGTAAAAATCAATTTTATATTGTTCTCTTGTTAGAAAGCAATACTTTTGAGTGATCCTGTTTGTTGAAATTTAGCGGCTGTAAGGTGGAAGAAACAGTACAGGAGCTCAGCGATGGCGTTAACATTGCCAACACTTGGTAGTAGCACTAGAGTCGTTTAAATTATTGCAGAGAATGAAACAGGCATAACGAAAATATTAACTAATATTGTTTTATAATATTTCATATAATTTTTTATCAGAAAATATCATAGCATGTTTGCAGTCTGACTTGTCATAAATGATTTATTTATTATTAAAATTAATTTCACGGCATGACAGAGCCGAGGTGCCAATGCGCAATGATCTGGATGAGCATGAGCGGTACGAGTATATTTGCGTTTGTTTCTTAAGGAAACTTTGTATGTATATTGACTTCAATATCTATTTGTATTTTAGAATTTAAAAAGTAAGTAGTAACGCTGCAGTTTGAGTAAGTTCAAAACTTAAATAACTAGTTTAGTCTCGTTTACTTTGGAAGTTCAACAGGGCTTTGCAAAGAGTCGGGAGCAATTCGTGCCTCGATTTAGTGATGCAAAATTAGATCGTTTGCCGCTATTGGGAGAGTTGTACGGGTAAATTGTACGTTGCTTTAAGAACCACAGTTAAGAACATATCCGTAGCTGGACGTTGTAGAACTATTTGGATATTATTTAGGATAGCTAAATGAATGCAAGGTATAGTAGGTAGCACGTTTTGGTCGCCACAGCCTTGGCGGTTTTATTACTAAACCTATTAAGAATCGGGACATGAATGATTTAGGAATATGTTCCCCGTCACAACTCACACTAGGACTTGCCTTTTTTCCCTGTTTTGCCCAGCCAGTAGCTCTTTACAACTATTTCTCAAAATTGAGTATTAGTTATTCCAGATTGGCGGAGTCTAAGACCAAATCCATTTCCGGGAAAAAACCTAACAATGAGAGCAAAATATGTGTCCATAGATTTATAATTTAAAGTGCATAATCTGTTTGTTAAAAATACCATAGTGAAAATTAAAAAAGTTGTATACCTACTCTTTGGAGTCAATTATTATTTTGAGGGAGAAACTCACGAAAATTATTTATATTCTTATATTAATATGTATCTACCTTTTTAGTACAGCACAGAATAACACGTATTTATGTATAACAACAAATTTTGATTACCTTGTTCGTCTACTAAAAGTACTGTTTTAACCATTGAGGTAATATGTACGTAGTATGTACGTAGTACATATTACCTCAATGGTTTTAACTGGTCATTGGCGTAATCTTAGAATCGCCATTAAAAAAAAAAAAAAAAACTCACGAAAAAATCATAAAAGTCAAAACATATTTTAGTAAAGTCCAGCTTCTATTTTTATATAATATATTAAATTAAATTAACAACCTATTAAAGATGTCAATTACATGTTCATGACATAATAATTGTGTTTTTTTATGGGACGGTATTAATAACAAAATGATACAACTGCCGAAAATCGCAGACATTCCAGCCGAACATGAGAATCTTTGCAAGTAATCTTTTATTCTATCTTTTAGTCTGCTTGCTTTCGGCAGGGAGTTCATCCGCACACACTGGGTGATGGTCCCGTTCATTACGAGGAATTTCCTCCGCGGTCAGTCCGTTTGTGGAACGATCTCTCTGTGGAGGTTTTTCCTAGGGAGTATCCGTGTGGTGACGGAGTAAGAATACAATATGTCACTACCCCATCTCATCCCATGGGTGTCGTAAAAACCGACTAAGGGACTATCCGTGAATATTATCCTTACGAAATAAAAAGAAGGAAAACTTTAAATTAAACCAATCCGTCTGGCCAGCGTGGTATTAGTAGGCCAAGTATCCCTCCGTCACGGAAGGAGGCCCGTCCCTGCAGTGGGACATTAATGGGCTGTTATGATGATGGGGTTCTTTAAGATTACACGCGAGTGATGCCTTTGGTATTGCAGGGGTCCATAGGGTACGGTAAACACCAGGTGGACCGTATGGATGTTTGCCATCATAGTGGTATAAGAAAATCTTCACAGCAGAGTGTTCCACAATATTGATAAGCTGACAAAGTGAAGTGCTTTGAAGGTGTTTTATGCAGCATTAATCAGTCTTTGTTAAAAGCAAAGTGAACAGTAAAAAAGTTGAATAATTACGTCACTCAAGAGACACAATTTACATCCAAGTTCAGGACATATTTTTGTGGATTACAAACAGCTACTGGTAACTGGGTCGGACTGGATGCGGTAAGCAGAGATCCCTGTTCTGTAGTGCGTGTTGGGTAGGCTTATATCTAGTAGTGGACTGCGATAGGCTAATTGACAAAACAGCAACTAACTAGTGTTTTGAGCGGCAATTAAGATAATCGTTGATCGATGTAATTATGTCGTCTATTTTCTATTTGTTCTAGATGCCGTCCCATTTGTAAAAATCGCAGAAGAAAATGGAAAGGTCAGATCCAGAAGACATCAGCAGAACTTTTACTGGAAAGAAAACCTGTAGATCATTGCTTCAGAAGATGGCCTAGCGTAAGTATTTTCTAATTACGTTTACATTTCTTATTATTTATTTTAAGTGTGGTGACAGAATATTTATACACTTTATTACCAACTCATGGGTAACATAAAATAAACATAAGGTAATCTGCGAATCTACCTGATATTATAACCACTAAAACAAAAAGAATAATTGACATCTAAAGACCAAGTTTAACTTCATGCATGGACAAGTTCCGTCAAATGTGTAGCAGAAATTAATTAAATAACTGTTTACTGCCACAACCGAGAGAGGAAAGTCACACAAGTACAGTACGGGGGCATTGATAATGTGATTGGCTTTTAAAGAAAGACAGCAAATCAATGTGTAAGAAAAGTACATCCGATAACCGAAAATAGCTGAATAATTTTAGCATAAGTTTTGAAAATTATCACATAAAAATGTATCTTATAGCGTTTGGCATAAGGTTGAAATTATAAAAAATTGAATCCCTACTTATAGGCCGACCGTTTAACTCGCGTATCGCCTGCGCGGTAAGAAGGGAGCGGGGGAAGATGTTAGCGGGTGGGTGAAAGGGGTGCGCGGAGCAGAGAGCTTACGTCAGGTGAGACAGTGCGCTGGCTGAGCTCGCAGCGCGCGGTTGGTATTTTTGTTACGGACGCTTGGACTTAAACGCACAAGGTATACGACTTGCCAAGATAAATCTCAAGATGAATCGCTCTAGCAGTTTTGCGAACAAAATTAACAAGCAAGCTAAACAAATAGCATACAATGTATATTCCTTTTTTAAAGCCAGAAAACAAGATCATAATTCTACAGAGTATCTTGAAGACGTAAACCTAAACAAACTTGTTGCTAAAGCTACAAGACTCTCGGTGACTACCATATGTAAAATAATAAAAGAAGGAAATGAACTAAAAGATGAACAAAATAATTTAAATTTTAAATCACCAAAAATAAATAAACAGATCCGAAAGAAAAAAATTGAAGTTGACAGTTTTACAGAGGGCGTTGTTAGAAGAAAAATAACTCAATTTTATACGGTTTATAAGAAGGTTCCTACATTAAAAATTTTGAATGCGAAACTCAAAGAAGAAGGAATTTTAAATTGTGGCCGAGAATATTTGAGAACATTGATTCATAAACTTGGCTTTAGATTTAAGAAATGTCAATCAAAAAGAAAATTACTGATTGAACAACCAAACATCGTATCGTGGCGGTGGCGTTATCTTAATGCGATAAAGAAGCACAGAAGAGATCAAAAAAACATTGTTTACCTCGATGAAACATATGTCAATTCGTCATTAAATCTACCGGATTGTTGGCAATCCAATGAAGAACGAGGGGTGCTGTCGCATATTGGCAAAGGGCCAAGTTTAATTATTGTACATGCTGGTGGACAGGCCGGATTTATCGATGGAGCTCTTTTAATTTTTATATCCAAAAGCAAAACCGGAGATTATCATAGCGATATGAATTTCGTAAACTTCAGCAAATGGACTAGAGAAAAGCTATTGCCAAATTTACCGCCAAGGTCAGTTATTGTTATGGATAATGCCGCATACCACTCGGTACAAGAGGATAAATAGCCTACAACGACATCCACAAAAGCCATCATGCAGACCTGGCTGCAAAGACACAATGTTGAATTTGATACGTCTTTAAAAAAATGTGATTTATTGAATTTAATTAAACAACACGCGACAGAAAATATTTACAAAATAGATGAAATTTTAAAGGCGGCAGGTCATGAAGTCTTAAGACTGCCTCCATATCACCTAGACTTGAACCCAATCGAATTAGTTTGGGGGGATAACAAAGGACAGCTCGCAAAAATTGAAATTGATTCTAATTTAGACAAAAAGAAAAATACATTGGAACAGTTATTTGCCGAATTCTCTGTAGAAAAATGGGTTAACTGCGATAAACATGTACAAACTATTGAAAATGAATATTGTCTGCACGATCGTATCGTTGATGAAGAGATGGACCGATTTATTATTAATTTGCAAGATTCTGACTCCTCAAGCTACACAGACAGTGATGATGATTCAAGCGATATGGATATTAGTGATGAGTAGTCCTATACAACTATTATCTGTGATTAAATATTTCTTAAACGGAGTTAATTATTGTTTTTATGCTTTTGTACCTAAGAAGCTATTAATAAAATATTTGTAAAACTTAAAAATAAATACTTAAAAAAGATACCTATTATTTCATTATTTACCAACAATGTCTATCTCGAGATTAATCTTTGGATTATTGGCTCCGTGTGTAGCGTTACCCGCCCCCGCTCCCTTCTTACCGCGCAGGCGATACGCGAGTTAAACGGTCGGCCTATACTTCTATTTGACATTGTATGTTTCATCATGTCTTACTAAGTGACACTGGTGACGGAAACATTGCACTTCGATAAAAAGTCATTGCAGTGCAACAAAATATAGCACTTATTGTTAACATTATAATATACAATTTCAAAATCATCAATAAATTATAATCTCACTTTATCGCTTCCTCATTGTTGTCTGTCTTTCTTTAAAAACCAATCATATTATCAATGTCCTCATACTGTACCTATGTATGTTGTCAAAATAGACATGAAAAAGTAAGGAAAATTCATAAGCAAAATGATCAACATAGCGCTCAGGTTTGCCCGACAAAAGGCAGTAGGCAGGGCACATAGCTTGAAGAAATGACAGCCGTTAACGTTCTGGAATGGCGACCGAATACCAAAAGACAGGGTTGGGAGACTCCTCACACGGTGTACTGGTGACTTGGTTAAAGGAGTGGGAGACACAGGACTGCTTTAAGTGGAAATATTTAGAGACGTCAATAGGGTAATATGAAGATGATGACGAAGTTTTCCCACATTTTTGAAACGTATTTGTAATGTTGTTATTTAACTTAGCTATTTTTTTTTGACTGCAGAAAATGTACCCGAACGCTCCCTGCGCCTTATTTGACCGCGTCAAAGGTATCACCATAAACGAAGTTGGTGTGATCCCTAAACGTAATGTGGTCAGGATCTGTCAGAACCCCATCGATGACAAGGTTGACACCAGCTATCTGAGGTACACGGGGATGGCTGCACAACTTGGTAAGAGTTGTTTTTTTTGCTTTCTTTTAACTTAGTGACATTTTATCCCCTATAAAATTTAACCCTACTGGTAGGGATACTTGGATTTTTTTTTACCTATAGCTTTCGGTAGGGATATATGGAACAGAATAATAAATCTGTAGAGAAGTCAATTCTGTACATGAAATATATTTTCAAAATAACTATCAGGATGTGGTTAGTGATCGATACTGATCCCATTTTGTGTGGTGACGGAAGAAGACATATGGCATCACCATCTGATCCTATTCTAGAGATACTCTATGTATGTTTACACCGGTAAACATAATATATATATTTCACGGGCTCAAAGTACATCCAGGCGCAAAAATAAATTGCCTGTAAAATGGGATTGGAATCTGGTACTTTGGTAGGTGATCAAGTAGTCAGCAGACAAAATTTGAATACAAAGGCAAGACGATCTATAATAGCAACGCGTTTACCCCATAATTACTTAATTAAAAATCTGACTCCAATACCTACGCAATTTTCTTTACATTGACTTTTCTCTGAAATTTCATGTACATATTTTTAGATAAAAACTAAATTACTGAATCTATTTTGATCGATTTCTATGGAAACAATCTGGATATACACTTAAATACTCTTTTAAATAAAAAATAAAAATATGACGAGTTGGAAAACCTTCTCCTTTTTTGGAGTCGGTTAAAAAAGGCAAGTTCGAATTTTCTCTTGAGGTTAAAATTTTCGACTTATTCATTGTTTCAGGTGCCCTGGCTGCAGTAAAAGGAGGCTGTGCGTTCTGTAAGTGCTGCGCCTGTTGTGCTTGCACTCTCCACGACTACATGCTCAAGGACGCCGAGCGCGAGGCAAAGACTAAAGAAGACGTGAAGGCGTTTGACAAGCGAGTTGAAACTGACCACCATTTTATGCGCATCATGTATGACAAGATGTAGGGCTGGAGTTTTTGTAATACAATTATTATAAATCTATTGATTTGTAATATTTTTGCGTTTTATTCATGTCTTCGAATAAAGTGTAATCTCATTTCAAGAGTTGTAAAAATTAAGGGAGGGAAAACATTGCCTCATAAGTAGATGTCATGTTGGTTAAAACAGTTGGCATTGGGTTTTGTGGATAATTTAGTTTTTCACGAATCTCTGCCTCATGGAGAGATTGAGATTCGTGAGGCCGTCCTTAGCAACTATACAAATCGCATACCTCGGACAACAAAGGCGTATCTCGAAAACACCAACTTTACAGGAGAGCCAAAAAACAGTTTGTTTCTAGAATATTGCCTGAACTAATAATGATAGTATTTTGTATCATATACCATAAGAAGCCTCTAAATGAGCTCTTTAATATGTATTTACCGAAATTATAGATAGATTTACTGTTTTTATACTACAGGGAAAATTAACAGTTACCTATTTATTGTATTAGAGTTATTCTTAAGTAACTGTTGGTAAATAAACATACGCCTTTTTTGCTGTTCATTTATAAACAAAACTTGGATCTTATGTATATAAACGCTTTTATTGCTTGTTTTTCTCGTGATATAAGCTCGGAGCTTATAGTTTTAAGTACTTATTGCACGTTTATTTTTGATAATAAATAATAAGTAAGTTTACGTAAGTGTATATTGCAGTAATAATTTATTAAGATTTTATATTGTATGTGACACACTTATTTATTGCAGGAAGAAATATTTTACAGAGTAATACATATTTTCTTATATTTTCATAATAACAAAAAATAACTTTACATTTTAATTTAAGAATTGTGGGTATCTAATTTGCTATGGTTTTACAACTAATGTACAATATATCAAAAAGTGTTAGGTAATTAATTGCAGGAATAAAACGAGATGATCAATATTTTTTATTAATTCTTGATTTTGTACTTATTTTGCTAACTAAAGCAATTTTTTACATCTATGAAGGTTACAAATGTTATCAAACTCTTCTTATTGCACAATGTACCCATATTTATTTACATTTTATACTCAGACAAGAAAAGCCAGCCCTGTCGTGCCGTTCATTACGCCTTTTATAGTAAATTGATTATCAAAATACCCGACATTTGCCAAATAAAATATAATCCTTACACTCCTCCATCCTGACCTCGTGTATGGCCCCAAACACGAACCCAGGTGGAACTTTACCTCACAGTTGGGCAAAGAGGACACTTGTCAAACGTGTTTACAAAAGTTATTAATAATGGAAGAAAATTATTCTTATTATTTTACATAGATAAGCATGTTTAAACAGCAAACAACACTAATAATTTAATTGTATATTGTATACACAATACTTATACAATTAAATTTTTAGTGTTGTTGATGAGGATACCCTCATTCAATATTATGTAACACTTATTGACTTCAATTTTAGGCTACAGTGTCTTTCAAATAGAGCGGGTCGATGTAACTCGTCTGTAGCGGCTATTTTGTTCAGATGACATTTGTCAAATCTGATGTTCCTTACTCATACACTGATGCTAAATCACCATGCCAAGTAACACAGTTCAGCATCAGGTACAAACAGTAAAACTTTGTTTTCAAAATGAGTGTTCGTTAGTGCAAAGCATTACGTCCATTTTACGGCAGACGTGGTGGTCCTCCAAAGTCCACAAACCAACGATTGGTGACCAAATTAAACGTGACAGGTTAGGTAAATAACCAACAAACCCTTTTACGTCAAAGAAACGCCAGATTATACGAAAATATAGCCGCTGGACGTGAGAGTAATCAGAAGAGTCCGAAGCAGTCGATTTCTCGCCATGCACATGGACTCGACCTTTCATAGACTTTAACTTGAAGAATTTTAGATCAAGGCTTGGGTCTGCGTGCGAATAACTATAACAATTAACTCAAAACCAAGATGTCCAAGAACAAGAGCTCAAAGATTATGAAAACAAAGTTTTTAAAAGGTTTTAGCTCAAAGTTAATAGCACCAAAGTAGCGTGATTTGATTCCACTTGACTCTTTCTTGTGGGGTTTTCTGAAGTCGCTTAAAAGCTACAATCGACTATTGTCCTGAAAGCTAACATAACGCAGATAAAATATAGTGAAATGCTACAATAACATCTTTAAACCAACATTCTCGCTTGTGAGATGCCTCAATACATGCCAACCCATCAAATTCTGGCACGATGTTAATACAAAACACATAACATCATTAAACCAACCAAACCATCATTATCGCAAGTGAAATGCTACAATACACGCCAACCCATTCAATTCTAGCACGATTATAACACAACACATAACACCACCAGATATTAGCTTGCGAACCCATCCTATTCTCGCAAAACTAACTCCTATGCTTGCCAGCGACAATAAAATGTAGTGAAATGCTACAATACATGCCAACCCATCCAATTCTGGCACGACTGTAAAACAACACATAACATCTTTAAACCAAAATTCTCGATTGTGAGCTGCCACAATACATGCCAACCCATCCAATTCTGGCACGATTGTAACACAACACATAACATCTTTAAACCAACATTCTCGTTTGTGAGCTGCCTCAATACATGCCAACCCATCTAATTCTGGCATAACTGTTACACAACACATAACATCTTTAAACCAACATTGTCGATTGTGAGCTGCCACAATACATGCCAACCCATCCAATTCTGGCACGACTGTAAAACGACACATAACATCATTAAACCAACATTCTCGTTTGTAAGCTGCCACAATAGGTAATACCAACCCATCCAATTCTGGCATGTCTGTAACACAACACATAGAAAGGCTGTTCAAATGAAACACACTTATATCCACACGCTATCTATACATACGTAAACATACTTACGTTTGAACTATAACATTCACATTTTTCTGTAAGTAAGATTAAGAATTGTTATCGATAAGGAAGGTATTCTGCATGAAGCAGTAAGTGACTTGTGTAATAATCTATAAAGTTATTAAGGATTAAATACACATATGTTTCAGAATAAGTTTAACAGTGACGCTTATGTAAAGTTATGAAAAATGTATTCGAAAATATACCGTGCAATAAAGGAGTAAGTAACTTACGAGTGCACATCTTTTAATTTGACTAGAGCAATAAAGACTTGATTGCGATTACGTACTTAATGTTAATGGTTTAAATAAATTATGCATCGAGCATCTATATTTACGTTTTTTTTGCCAGTTAATTATAATATTTCTTAAGGAAGTAGCTTTTGTATTTTTTTGATCTATTTTTATGGTTTTTGTAAGGAAAATTACGAAAAAATTATGGAACATGAGTCGAAGTATTTTACATCAAAAGGCTAAATAAAAAAAAAACTCCGTATGTGCATAAACGCCTTTATTGGCCGAGGTATGCGAAATATACTTTGATTTGTACACTAATTTGCGTAAAACACAGAAATTCTTGTGTACACGAAAACTGAAGAGTATGGCTATACTTACCTTTATATTGGTTGATAGAAAGCGACCTGAATTAAAGAATATTTTTATAAATTAACTAGCAAACCCGGCGAACTCCGTTTCGCCATCAGATGGTTTCGTTTTATGTAACATTTCGTTTGGTCATTAAAAGATGAAGAAAATTTTTTTTGTTTTATATTTGAGAAGGTAAAATTTTATTTCATTTCACAACAGTAATTCGTGGTGGAAATCCTGATAATTCTAGAGAGTTCAAAAACTCCGTTGGATAATTTACTACATCATCGAGATTTGTTATGGAATCAAAGGACTTGTATGTCACCAAATCGCCAGCAATTTTTAATTGAATGGTGAAATTCAGTGCATGTACATTATTATTATGTGCGGCAAGAATTGCTTGTTGACTTAACCAAGCATAATTATTATTCTGAAAATTCTCACTAATGTTTGGCAAAACATTTTCCATAAGAGCTAATTGAGAGCCTACAAATCGGCAAAAGTCGTTGGTAAGAGTAATTAATCCAGATGTCGCATCATCATTATCATCATAACAGCCAATCGACGTCCACTACTGGACATAGGCCTCCTCCAAGTATTGCCACCTTATGCGGTCCTATGCCTGTTTCATCCATCGGCTTCCCACCATGTCGCATCAACTGGGACTTTTCTATTTACAACAGTTAACTATTGTTTGGAAAATTGTGCACCACTTTGATCATTTTGAAGTTGAACTCTAATATAAGTGGTCTTATTACACACTAAATTAACAATACACGTGATTGATTTGTTGTGTCATTATTACACACAAAATTAACAATACACGTGATTGATTTGAATTTAAATGTTGATGGTATCCAATTAAAATGTAAGGAAACAAAAACTTATTTTTTTCCTTTTTTTTTGCAATTCACAGTGAACACAATACCAATAATATGAAATTAACTGAGCAGAGAAAAATGAGTAGCTGTCAAACAATGTATCACGCACCGGCGTTTGTAGAACATGCTATGTATCAGAGATGGCGCTGTATTATGTGTATGTGAAAAAAGATTTTCCCGCTTTTCCGTTGAAATTTTTCCAATTTTTTTTTTATAAACCTAACGGAGCCCGAGACCTTTCCAACGAATGCAAAACCGTGGAAATCGGTTCGTGCATTCTGGAGTTATAGCATCAGGAAGGAAAACCGGATTTATTTTTATATAAATTATAATAACTAGCTGTGCCCGCGACTTCGTCCGCTTGGAAAAGTGACTTTACGCAGTAATTTTAAATACATAATAGTATAGTTTTATTGATGGTCATTGCGAGGCAAAGGCTTACGGAAAATTGAGTTCTTTTAAATTAGAAGGGGAAACTATTGGGTAATAAGGGAATGCGTGGAATAAAAACTCTTTCACTTCTTCCACACTCCGATAATATTTCAGCCTTAATGACATTTTGCTGAAGGTTAATGACCTTAACACGTGCACCATTGCATAATTTTGGAGGGCTTAAATTATGCAAGAGAATGATTGGTACACCAACCTTTAGCAAAATGCTGTATGCTGGAAAACCAGAAGCACTCAACGAATTTAAAAATTGCACTGAAAAATTAGTGGCGTCGTCCTGATCAACCATTGAGTCGATTGCTAAATAAGTGACGACATTACCAACAATTTCAGAAATAATTTTTGCATTAATAATATTGGCGTGATTATTCCTAGGTGTTAAAAGTGCCCGCTCACATAACCAGAATTTTCTTTTTGTGTTATATGGGACGTATTTCCATAAACACTGTATTAAGTCTTCCTCACTGGTGACCAGGGAGCAAAGGCTGAGTGCCAAAATAATTTTAGTTTGATTTTCGGGAACTTTTCCGTTTCCTATATCAAGTAAGATATTAGAAAATTGTTGAGCTTGAAGATTATCACTCGTATGCGCCCTCATATTTAAAGTTAATTCTAACCTAAAGATATTTCGCCAAAGAAAAGACCTCTTCCAAGAAGCGTTCACTTCGTCAGCTCTTATGCCCCTACTAACAACTGGCAAGGCTGGCGAAACTCTCCACAAAACACAACAGTTACCCCACCCATAACTCGTTTACTTCTTTTCTTAGTGTCCTATCAACTGCCTCTATAGCTTTCTTATGAGCCATAGTGCACTCATCCCATACTATTAAACAGGTATCTTGCAGCACTTTAGCTTTGTCACTATTGCGTGACACACCACACACGGGAGTTTCAGTGCAATTTAAATCCAATAGAATTTTAAAGGCAGTGTGCGCTGTTTTGCCACCAGAAAGTAATGTTGCTACAATACCTGAAGATGGCACCGCTAAGGCAATTTTTCCCATTCTTCTTATTTCCGCTAGAATTACTCGGGTAAGATATGGTTTCCCTGTTCCACCAGGAGCATCAAAAAATATACTATGCTCTCTTCGTTTATTACTGCTCTTGTTACGGTATCATAAACACATTTCTGTTCTGTAGTTAGCCTAGGAATATTATTATTAAGGATTGAGGATAGTTCAGCTGCACTATATCCTGTTTCTTCAATATATTCCCGGTTGAGTCTAGGCTGGATTGGAATGACTACTGGCTCATGTAATCCATATTGTACAATTTTGTTACCACCCATTGTGCTAACAACTTCTTGAAAAGATCTCATACATACAAAAAGATTCGTCGGCATGGGATTCGAACCTCATTACCCAGCTCCTACTGTAACCGGTTGTCTATGAACGACTTTCAAATACGTAGTTATGAAACGTTTAAATTCATTCAACCTCGAACTAAAACCGTTTTTCATGACCCCTGATTTGTATTGGACTGTTCTAATAAAGAGATCAAGCGATATCTCGAGTAATACTTATCCGATTTTGATAAAACATACCTCAGTTTAAGCCTAATAAAAAAGCCTACAATACAATGTATTGTTCTTAAGATTATATTAATTCGTTTTAAAGATGTGCGGTAACAAACAGACAGACAGACATTAATTCTAAAAATTATGGTTTCGTGCTTTTTGACTTTTTTCTAGATTTTATAGATAATTTTTATCTGAATTTTCGAAAAGAACAGACATTTCGACCTCTACGGTTTTATTATAGTATAGATAGATATAACACATACGATACATGGTTATTTTAATTAAAAGGAGAATGTTTTTTTTGGGCTAAAAAGTCAAAGTCTGTCCCCAGGTCACCAACTAGGTTCATTACAAAGATTGATACGTAAACAACATTTTCTTCTATGGAACCAACAAAATTCGTCCCACAGAAATCTAGATATCAGCTGTTCAAAAAATTAAAAGCCCTGTGGCACTCCAAGCAGTTACAGTCTGTCCCCAGGTCACCAACTAGGTTCATTACAAAGATTGATACTTAAACAACATTTTCTTCTATGGAACCAACAAAATTCGTCCCACAGAAATCTAGATATCAGCTGTTCAAAAAATTAAAAGCCCTGTGGCACTCCAAGCAGTTACAGTCTGTCCCCAGGTCACTAACTAGGTTCATTACAAAGATTGATACATAAGCAACATTTTCTAACGGTAATAACTGGTTTTTAAGAGGTAGGGTATACCCGTTTTTTTTTTGGTTTCACTGGGGTAAAATGCCTACGCATCCCCTTCCGTTGGGGGGACGGAAGAGGTATGTGGGGCTCCCAGGGGGTTAGGCAACCCCCCAGTATACCCACTAAAATTCCCCAGCCGCACTCCTCCATCGCCTACATGGAGGGGACCTGGGAAACCGGCAGAGCCTTTGCGTCCAGTCCCCCTTCGGCGATCCCCGCCATTACAGGTGGGCCCTATCTAGGCATACCCGTAGTCGAACTAATTACACACATATATATATATATATATATATATACTCATCAATGCAGACAATATTGAGTTAGAAGCCATATGTCATTATTACTGCTCCTGAAAGAGTGGCAGACGTACGTTGGGAACATATTGTGCTCATGTTATATCTACTGTATGGTTCTTGGCATGTGCACGATACAGTAAAGCATTAACCATCCAGCACAATCCATGGATAGTATCTAGCCTAGATTGTACCCTACCTCTTAGCAGCCAGTTATTACCGTTAGAAAATGTTGTTTACGTATCAATCTTTGTAATGAACCTAGTTTGTGACCTCGGGACAGACTGGCTTGTTAGTAAATAACTTTTGCATGGAGTGCCACAGGGCTTTTAGTTTTTTGAACAGCTGATATCTAGATTTCTGTGGGACGAATTTTGTTGGTTCCATAGAAGAAAATGTTGTTTACGTATCAATCTTTGTAATAGACCTAGTTGGTGACCTGGGGACAGAGTGGCTTGTTAGTAAATAACTTTTGCATGGAGTACCACAGGGCTCTTAATTTTTTGAACAGCTGATATCTAGATTTCTGTGGGGCGAATTTTGTAGATTCCATTGAAGAAAATGTTGCTTACGAATCAATCTTTGTAATGAACCTAGTTGGTACCTGGGGACAGACTAACTTTTTAGTAGATAACTGCTTGGAGTGCCACAGGGCTTTTAATTTTTTGAACAGCTGATATCTAGATTTCTGTGGGGCGAATTTTGTTGATTCTTTAAACATGTAATAAGCTCAATGGTATAAGTCAATGTACAATGGTTACAAACGTGGGGGCAGCAATTTTATTTTAGCCCAAAGCTCCTAGTAAAAAAAACATTCTCCTTTAAAAGGAATAACTTATAATTAATAGCACGTAATTAGATTATTTACAAACTCATATGAGTATGATTACTACTGGTAACGCCATCTCGTGAACAAAAGAAACGAAATTTAAATTCATTTAACATTGAAACAAAGCCATTTTTCATGACCCCTGATTTGTATTGGACTGTTCTCATTAAGAGATCAAGCGATATCTCGAGTAATACTTATCCGATTTTAATGAAACATACCTCAGTTTAAGCCCAATAAAAAAGGCTACAATACAATGTATTGGTCTTAAGATTATATTAATTCGTTTTAAAGATGTGCGGTAACAAACAGACAGACAGACATTAATTCTAAAAATTATGGTTTCGTGCTTTTTGACTTTTTTCTAGATTTTATAGATAATTTTTATCTGAATTTTCGAAAAGAACAGACATTTTAACCTCTACAGTTTTATTATAGTATAGATAACAAAGAAATAATGTACTTGTTACATATATTTTAAAGATTAGTTCATAAAATTTTGCAAAAAATTATAATAGTCGCGATAGTTGAAAAGTTATGTCTTATTATTCTTCCATGTTGTTCCATTCAAGTGGTATTCTCTGCATTATACAATGCTCTAGTGCTGGGGGATGTCCAGGTGGCTCCATAGATCTACCAAATTGAAAACAAATATTTAAAGATTCCACCCAAGTAAAGCATAAAGGTATGTTGCAGATGGTAACCATACCACATGATTTCTTTCGGGGAGTCAAATGTCACACACTCGGTACGGGGTAGCCTCGGTGCTAGGATAGAGTTGATTATAGTTGGGTTTTACAGTCTCAAAAAGTAGCAAAATTCATTTATACATAGTATAGCTCACCCTATACAAAATTTTATAAAAATCTATCCAGCTATTTAAGCGTGACATCCATCTCACAAACTATCTATCAACGATTAGTGAGGATATACAAAAAATGCTTTATTGTCAGTACTTACTTTTCGTGTAGTAAATCCCATTCATCCATGGTTTTAGCAATAGCCTTCAGTTGCTTGGAATGTCGTCTTTGACAGCAAGGTTCACACGGCTCTTCGCAAGGATCATCGAAACTTTCAGTACAAACATGTGATATTGTCGAACGCCCTGGAGTATAAGATAGTATGTTATCTATACTATTATTATAATCTATACTAATATTATAAAGAGGAAAGGTTTGATTTTTTGTTTGTTTGTTTGAATTGAATAGGCTCCGAAACTACTGAGTAGATTTGAATAATTCTTTCACTGTTGGAAAGCTACATTTTTCCTGAGTGACACAGGCTTTATTTCAGTTTTTTAAAAGGGGATCTCAAATCTAAATGTAATGTTTGATGTCCGCGTGAAGCCGGGACGGGCATGCAAATTACCATATTTGTTATTTATAACACAGGCTGCGATTGATTGACCGCGTTTCATTTTCCTTTAATACCCGTATGCGGTTAATAAGATTTAAAATGTAAAACTCACTTTTCTTTTTCTTCTTTTCTGTCTTCTTTTCGAGAGTTTCAGTTTTACTTTTCACTTCTTCCAGTTCTTTGTACTCACGGGATCCTAGCGAGCACGCGGATTTCGGCAGCTTTGCAGCTAATATATTGCTGATATAACCTACAAATAATTTATTTCTTTAAAGTATGGCACACGTACAGCAAAACACACAAATTTACACAATAAAACTTAAATAAACAATATTAGGTATGTTTGCCTATTAAAAGTGTACACAGCATTCTTTTTTAAATAACTACTACTTACTTGAATATTATTTATGATTATTTGAGATTAAATTTATTAAGGTTTTTTTAAAGCTCTTACAGCCATACCAGAGCATGTTATTCTTTCTAATTTAAAAGTAGGTGTATTCTAAGATTGCGTAGTTACCTCAACGGCCGTCTTTTGCCACTTTTATCATGGGCAAGGGCTTAGAAGAACTCTTCCGATTAGTTCCACACTCTCCTTTTTTGATCAAAAACGATACGATCCGGGAATAGTTATCACCCATACTCGGAAGATTAAGTTTCGGGATGGTTATAGGACAGTGTAAGCGCTGTGTTGTAATATTTACACGAAGCTTATGTCCAGCAGTGGATGTCTAGGTTACTTATAGATGCAGAATATCCTTTTACCTGTTTTCTCCAACATGTTTAGAGTAGACATGGCTGTTGTTTCTTTCTTCTCCGGCTCTTCATTTATTTTACTCGCTGCTTGTGTTTCCTCTGGTGACATAGTTTCAGCGTATGAACTGTGCGGTTTTTCCTAGAATTGTGCGGTGAAGGAGAAAAATTACTTGGTGTCATTATCCAGTATCATCTCATGGGTAATGTAAAAACACTGACTACTGGATAGTTTGCAGATTTTATCTCTACTGCAAAAAAAGATTAATTTAAGCGGGACATAAAACGCTATACTAATTCATTTGGCGTTGTATATTTAAAGGCTATGGTTCCTTCTGTAATGGAATCCCACTCCTGAAGTGCAGAAGGACTTCTAAGGTACTCCCATGTTTGCACGCCACTCAAGTCAAAATATGCTGTATATCTCTAAAGTCGCCCATCTAGGGATATCATTGGGTATACAGGTATAATTGTATATTCGGGTTTTGAAAAGTACACAAGCTTTACGACACTTTCAGATTGAGACCCAGTTATTCTTCTCTTACACCAAGTTGTAACCATTCGGCCCTAAAAACACTTTAATAGAGACATATTACCGGAAGAACCACCAAATGTTGAATCTCAGGCAGATTATCGATGAAGTTCCAAAAATCGCGCACTTTCTGCTGCAAATATTCAGTATCTTCCAAGTTTGGTGTGAAGTCCAGGGTGAGACGTTGGCCCTGCAGTTCTTCACCACAACAGGTGTCACCGAACTCTTCACTGAACTTGTTATCATTCTGTTCCACCGATATTACGGTCTTGGAGCTCGCAGAAGAGATGATGCCATTTGAGCAATTTGTTTTCATACTCATTGTTACGTTAAATTGTACAAATAATGCCACATACAAATATACTCTGAGCAATGCCAATAGGCGAATGACGTCTTTTTATCAGTTTTACAATATAAAAGTTAGTCTATGGCGAAGAGTGTAAAAATACCGCGTGTAAAGAGTTTGTACTTATTTACTTACAACCTACGAGTATTAGTTTGGAACACAAACGTATGCATATAAATAAATAAATAATCCTCACACATTCACACATCGCCACTTAGTCCCAAACTAAGCAAAGCTTGTACTATGGGTACTAGACAACGGATAAACATACTTAAATACTTTTTTTTGGAAATACACACATATTATACATAGAAAACACTCAGACCAATGCAAATAATCATGTTCATGCACACAAAGATTTGCATTGAGCGGGAATCGAACCCAAGACCTCTGCGTAACAGTCATGTTATATAACCACTACGCCACAGATGTCGTCAAATTATATTATATGTTTTAATTTAACTATGTTCACTTGAAAATTTTGAAGTCAGTATGTGACGTAGTCTTAGTATAAACCAGAGAACAAGCACCACTTCATTGGAGGCAGGTATTGTCCCGCTCTCATCATGATTGGATATGCTCACAAGCGCAGAACAATGGATGCAGATTGCTCACTCACAATGAGAACATATTCATATTGTTCACGCCACCAATGTATGTCTTATTAAGATTCGAATATTCTACATGAAGGCCAGACGCTTTTGGAGGGTATGGGAATATGTTATTAAAGGCTTTTCATGATGCTACGAATCATCATCATTATCATAACAGCCCATTAATGTCCCACTGCAGGGACGGGCCTCCTCCCGCGACGGAGGGTTACTTGGCCTACTAATACCACGCTGGCCAGACGGATTGGTATAGGGTTTAATTTCAAGTTTTCCTTCTATTTAATTCGTAAAGATTGTTGTTACGGTTATTCCCTTAGTCGGTTTTTACGGCACCCATAGGATGAGATGGGGTGGTGACATTGTATTCTTACTCCGTCACCACACGGATAACTACGAATATCTTATTTTTTATATACCTCGTAAAATAAGTAAGATGTCGCGTCTCTCTATTGTTTTATCAAAGTGGCAGATAAGCTATCAGACTACTTGATGGTAAGAGGTGGTAGCCGTTGATGGTCAGTTATGCCAGAGCATTGCTGAGCCGCTGCCTATCCTGAGAAACAAGCTGTTATGTCCCATACGCTTGTTATTTCACAAACTACTGAAACATTTTTAAATTACTGCTTGGAAGTGGATTAAAACAGGGGCGGCCGACTTACGTCTGCGATGCTATGACCCGTTTTAGGAGATATCTGACAGTGGAACTAGAAACCGAATCAATGCTAATAAAATCAATAAAAACTCGAATCCAATAACAACTTGAAGCCATATTCGTATTCCATATAATATCCGTACATTTCTTTACTTGACTACTCATTTAATTTTAAAACAGCCTAGCAATACAGTTAAGTTTGAGCTCTATGCTGTAAAGCTAGAGTCGTATATGCATTGAGTTATTAGAATGTAGGGCAACCTAGAAATAGGTCTTTAGGAAAGCAAGGGTTAATAGTGTTTAAAATATGCACGTTCCATCGGGTTATTAGGACAATGACTGTTTCGTTAGTGACTGCACACTGAGAGTTCAAACATGGAATTGTAATACTGGATAAGGATTTAAATAATATTTAGAAATCTTACCGTTTTATACAAAGCCATTTGTTTCAAACTAAGCTGAGCTTGTAACGTGTACTAGACGTGTAAAATACATGTTCACTTTTTTTTGTTGATATAGATTTGAAAAGACCAGGCGATTCCTGAATAGAATAGAATAGAATAGAATATTATTTATTTTGCAAATATAGGTAGGTATAAAATACATTTAAAGATATTAAAAATAAACATATAGTTCAGCTATATTTCCTGCTCTTTTCACTTCATTGTAGCATACAGTCTGACCAACTTATATGAGAACTGAATGGTGTCGTCGTTTCAGTGTTCCTAAAAAAGTAGTTGACACTTGATAATTCTACTGCCGTCTTGTTGAAATTTAATTCTGTTATCATTGATAATATAATGAAATTTCAAGAAAACGGCAGTAGAAGTTCCAGTTTTTGCCACTTCACAGATAAGTTGATGGGTCTGTAAGTTATTGTGTTTGTCATTTTCTACTAAATACAATTGCCAATTTGATTTAAAACCAAATATTTTACGTGTAGTAGCAGCTTTCACAAAAAATAAAGTGTCGTGGGCTATCACAAAAGTCGTCTAAGAGAAATATCGCAGATTTCATTTCTACGTAGGCCACTATTTCTAGCTCATCTCGTTTCTTTATCTAAGTTAAGCTTACTTTCAATGTTTTTAAATAAACGGTTATCCAGTTTGTGCCAATCTAAGTAAGTATTGCTTTGTCAATAGACCGTTGCTGGGTTGTGTTTTGATTGTTAAACTGGAACGTGGTGCTCAGAGCAAGTTGGAACAGAGCTTGTAATGAGGGGAAATAAGGTTTTATTTGTTTCTGTAGCATCAGGATTGTTATGTCAATGGAGTTCTTCTCGTTAAGTGATATGAATTGGAAGTTTTTTTTTGTTTTCGAAGAAACGTACATCTTTTTGTAACATACTTTAGTTATACCTATTAGTCTTTATAAAGATAGCTCCCCGACTAGGGATCGACCCCTGTGTCTCGGGAATTTTTGCAGACATTATATAATAACGAACATTAAAATAATCCATGCCCAAGACAATAATTTCACACAAAATTGATTATCTTGATGGATGGCAGCTGCGTACACGAGATATAAAAGAGTGCTTAATATGGATTATCAATTTATTAAAACATAAACCACACTATATCCCAAAATCTCATCATCTTAACATAAGCTGGAGTCAATTATGTCGATTGGAATATATATATTATTTTTTTTTTATTTGTCATTTTTTCTTTTTTCTGAAAGTGATTACTTTTAAGTTATGTCCATTTTGCATGTGGTGTTTGCCTATAATAGGTTATGCATTTAGCTTGTAAGACATTGATTGTATAAAAAATTCTTTATAAAAAAATGTAATAACTGTTGGCAATCCTAAATAAATAAATAAAATAAATAAAATCTCGACACCAGTTATTTCACAAATTCGCCAGTACATTTCATTTATCAAAAGAAAGATTTAGAAAATAAATAGCTAAAGAACTCCGCCAATCAATCCCTTACACTTAATTGATAATACTGTATTTACTATGTGTGTTATAAAATTAATTTTCACAAAAAAAAGAACCGGCTTCAAAGACAAAAATTGCACTAAAAAGTAATAAACAATTACTTGTATTTTGATTTTACAACAATAAATCAGCCATTCTTTCTATTTAATTTTAATCTAAAGAATAGGTTCTTTTCATTAAGTATTGTAAAAGTATTGTTAAGGATATTACTTGAAGAGTCTGTAAATATATTTATTTGTAGATTCTTTAAAATATAATCAAATTATTACAAATAATGTAATATTATTGTTATTTTTGGAGTCGGTGTCAGCCACGATAGTTATTATTAAGTATACCATTTTTTATTTCTGACTGAAAACTTAAACAAATATTATGGCGCCGTGTTATACACAGACTAATAATTACATAAAATTCACATTCGAAAATGAAACGGCCGTTTTCGTTTTAAATGCAATATTTATCTAATTAGAAACCATTTAAAGTGATGAGAGTGTGTTATACAAAACTTTATTGCCTATTCTAACGACGTTGTAGACAACATTTTGCATTATTGATCCTATTCGCGAATTATTTCTTTAAATCTAATCTATTTTAAGTTCTGGAAAGCTTTAATCAGTTATTAAATATAATATTAAAACGTTTAAATGTGATACTGGTATTTTAAAATATATTTATTTAAATATGATAAGAATAGTTGTTTAATATTTGTTTAATTTTTAAACTAATCCATAAACAATCAACAACTATAATGTCAAAGTCATATATAATCTGTAATTCATGGCCGTCATTCCGTTTGCTTAGGTATTATCGTACTTATTTCGTTGGCTGACACCGCCTCCAAAAATAACAATAATATTACATTATTTGTAATAATTTGATTATCTTTTAAAGAATCTACAAATAAATATGTTTACAGACTCTTCAAGTAATATCCTTAACAATACTTTTACAATACTTAATGAAAAGAACCTATTCTTTAGATTAAAATTAAATAGAAAGAATGGCTGATTTATTGTTGTAAAATCAAAATACAAGTAATTATTTATTACTTTTTAGTGCAATTTTTGTCTTTGAAGCCGGTTCTTTTTTTTTGTGAAAATTAATTTTATTTCTAAATTTTTAGTGAATTTCAATTCTATAAATCCGTGTGGTGACGGAGTGAGAACACAATATGTCACCACCTCATTTCATCCCATGGGTGTCGTAAAAACCGACTAAGGGACTATCCGTGAATATTATCTTTGAGATATAAAAAGAAGGAAAACTTAAAATTAAACCCTATACCAATCCGCCTGGCCAGCGTGGTATTAGTAGGCCAAGTATTTCTCCGTCACAGAAGGAGGCCCGTCCCTGCAGTGGGACATTACTTTGTCTGAATATAGGTAGACCTACGAAACGCGCTGCTTATATGAGACAGCGCCGATTGAATGAAACAAACGAAGAAAGGGATAAACGCCTTTTAATGTAGGAAATCTACCTCCAATGTCATTTCAAAAGAGACTAGTGAACAACGGAGGACCTACATGCAAAAAGTTTTAAATAAGGAGAACATCGAAAAGCGTAGCCACCGTCTCGGCATGGTTAATTGGTAATAATAATTAAGTTAATTAAAATTAAAATAAATCAAATAAATATAATAATTATTATTATCAATTTGTTATATCTAAAGAATAAGTTTAAAATAAATTAAATGCAATTCAACAATTTTGTCTATTTATAATCCGTTATTAATTCCTATTTTAATTTAAAATAAGAATTTCAGTCAAGTCTTAAGCCACACCTGCGATTACATTCATAATGTTAAGTTTTCATCAATACAATTAAAATAAGCCCAAACACAAGGTAGCTGCTATATGCCGTTGAGGAGTTTCCTCGACCCTCAGTCGTCTTTATCATGAGATCATGTTTGTGTAAAGTTGTGTAAAGTTTTCATCAATACGAATAAAATAAGCCCAAACACTCGGTAACTGCTATATACCGTTGAGGAGTTGCCTCGACCCTCAATCTTCTTCATCATCAGATCATGTTTGTGTTAAGTTTTGTAAAGTCTTCATCAATACAATTAAAATAAGCCCAAACACAAGGTAGCTGCAATATGCCGTTGAGGTGTTCCCTCGACTCTCTCTGGTCTCCAGGATATGACCAGTTCTTACTCTTGACTATTTGGTAGTGACGTTAAAGATGCACATGTATGACAAGATTACACAATGCGTCCCTACAATTTTCAAGAGATGCCCTCGATTTCTCTGGGATCCCGTCATCCAGATCCAGATCTGGTGACAATGGGACCAAATGGGAAGCATACCCATACGAACAAAAAAAAAATATTTCAAATCGGTCTAGTCGTTTTCGAGAAATCAGGTAACAAACACAAAAAAAATAAAAATAAAAATACAACCGAATTGAGAACCTCCTCTTTTTTGAAGTCGGTTGAAAATAAATTAAACCACACTCTAATATATTATATTGAAAGACATATTACGCCAATGAGAAGTTTTGAGTTTAATTTTAAAATGACATAACATTTATTTAAATAACAACGATGCATATAAGAAATCTCCGTGGACCATCCCATCTCATCCCATGGGTGTCGTAAAAAACCGACTAAGGGACTATCCGTAACTATCATCTTTACGAAATAAAAAGTAAGAAAACTTGAAATTAAACCCTATACCAATCCGTCTGGCCAGCGTTGTTTTTGTAGGCCAAGTATCCCTCCTTCACGGGAGGAGGCCCGTCCCTGCAGTGGGACATTAATGGGCTGTTATGATGATGATGATATATGAAATAAATAAAAAAAATCGTTGTTATGGCATTAACTTCTGTGTAAATGTAATTACTTATGAGCTATACAATCTAAAACTGTTTCGGTGGTAAAGCGGAGTTACGTGCACGAGGTCAGGGGTTCGATTCCCACACAAAAGCTTTAGATGCTTTTAGAATCGGTTAAATATTTATAGCCAAAATTGGAGTGATTGATTAAGCTGATAAATAACTTAAAGAGAGATGAGGGTACGATAGGTACTAGAAATGCTATCAACATTTAAGGGCGCGGACAACTTTACTAAATTCTAATGTTCTGTGTTAATGAGTTCTAAAACTGGAACGCTAACTAATGTGTATTTTAACCTACTCCAAAAAACAGGTTTTCAATTTGATAGCAGATTTAATGTTATTGTTTCTTTAGAACTCAGTAAATTCTAAATATTTACATTCTTTCAACTTCGTAGCTCAGAAATTATTATATGTATTTCTATTATTTACAATAAATGCGTTTAAAGTAATTATTAGTTAATTATGTATTATGTCCTAATGTACTCCGTGTGGTGACGGAGTAAGAATACAATATGTCACCACCCCATCTCATCCCATGGGTGTCGTAAAAACCGACTAAGGGACTATTCGTGAATATTATCTTAACGAAGAAAAATAAGGAAAACTTGAAATTAAACCTTATACCAATCCGTATGGCCAGCATGGTATTAGTAGGCCAAGTATCCCTTCGTCACAAGAGGAGGCCCTTCCCTGCAGTAGGACATTAATGGGCTGGTATGATGTATTACGAGTATAATAGTAGGTAGAGTCGGTTTAACTCATAGTACAAGCTTTATTTAGTAAGGCCTAGATGGCGTTGAATCAATATATGAGAAGCTAAAATAAAATAAGATCATACAAAATACTACACAAAATATATAACCAATGATTAATATAAAATTAAAATAAATAATGTATTGAATAATGATCGTTATTGTTTACAAAGAGTCACAAGATGTGTTTGTAATGTACCTGGCTGTTTGCCATACATCCATCATTCCATCAGCTTTGCCAACACCTACCTGCTAGTGTATTTATTGATTGATTAGGAATTAATCAGAGATCATTATTCATGTTTAAAGTATGTGTAATTGCTTACTAAATGAATTGAGGAAATTACATATTTGTCTAAGTATCCACCTACTAATATTTGTTTAGTTTTTTAGTCTAGAGTAATCAGAGTAGTTATACATAGCTCACGCCTTGTTTCCAAGGAGATGATAAGTATAACTGAATGTTAAGTACATACGTTTATAAAAACCTTTATAAGCATTGTAACGTATTATCTTCTTACACGCCTGTTGTGAGGGTTATGCAGTTACCCTTTATTATAAAATTTTATAATTAGGGTTAACTAATTGATTTTGTAGATATTTATAAATTAACTCGTAATTAAGACAAAATAAATGGAATGAATCTCCGTGTGGTAACGGAGTAAGAAAAATACAATATGACACCACCCCATCTCATCTCATGGGTGTCGTAAAAACCGACTAAGGGACTATTCGTGAATATTGTCTTAACGAATTAAAAAAAAGGAAATCTTGAAATTAAACCCTATACCAATCCGTTTGGCCAGCGTGGTATTAGTGGGCCAAGTATCCCTCCGTCACAGGAGGAGGTCCGTCCCTGCAGTGGGACATTAATGGGCTGTTATGAATGAATGAATGAAGTGGAATGAAGTCTATCTGCAGCAGTGAAAAGGCTGTGATGATTTTATCAAACTTGTAATGATATTCTATAACTTTTTTGCTTATTAAGGAATTTGGAACTGGTCACTCTCCCCAGCCCGCAGTCGACCCTATCTTCTTATTCAAACTCCTTTAAGTCCTGTGTAGTCTAAACTATTGAATATGAAACACAAGATTAATGACCTTTTTGCGCATTAAGATTAATTAAATCTTCAAAGTTTAACCAACAGTTTAAACTAGTTTTCCTATACCGTGTAACCTTCTACAACAAGAATTTAGGAAGCTAATTAGTAATATTAAAACTGGTGAAATTATGTTAAATGACCCTGAGTAACTAATTAAGAAAACAATCTTTATGTGCACTTTAACATTTCACAATTTTTCTTAACGTCTGAAATTCCGAACGGACGTCACGAGATTTAGTACTGTCAGTGCCATGGGAATGCTGGCTTGAAGCGAAAAAAACCACACGGTGTTCTTCTTAGTTGGCATATTTCTGTGGTTGGCATACATCGGAGACTCCAGGTAAGCCTTGGAAGGAAAACTCTCAATACTCAATATATTTATTGCATTCCACAATGTATACTTAGGTGGTAACTTAAAAGATAATATTAGATCATTATGGACCCTGTCGGGCGTAGCAATACGAGAGGGGTTTGTTTACTCTACAGTAAACAAATACAAATCACCTTATCATTTCAGCAAAGTAGGAACAAATCCTACTAATGTAAACGCGAAAGTTTGTAAGTAGAATCATAAGACAGTCGGCTCGTGACCATGGCTGGTATAACCTGGCCGAAACGTCAAGCGGCTCCAGGTTAATAATTTAAAGTGTTTACCAAAAACCTATACGCGTTTATATCCGGTTATATTATTAAAATAAGTAGAATATTTGTTACTTTTTTAGGCAAAAAAACTAATTTAATTTAATTAAACTTTAGAATAATATAGCTTATACGTCAGAATAGCACATAGACTACAATTTACAATAATATTGAATTTACAATATAACTAATCCCACGAAGACGAATTTGCGGGCACCAGCTAGTTTAAATATAAAGCCGCAAACTTCTAGGGCAGCCTTTTGTTTTTTTGTTTATTTCAATAAGTTAAAGCAAAATGAGTTTTATAGCTATATGAACATAAAGTAACATTTCCGTTTAAGAGACAAAGATCTAAGACATGGTAGAACATGACCATCAAAGGAATCTTATTTACGCGTTGTCATAGCAACGAAAATAAACTATTGCGCAATTTAAGAGCATAGCGACGCAGTTTGCTTGTCAAATTAATTTGGTTACAATACAATGAACACTCGTTGGGGGAACAACACGGAAATAATTGAATACAAACAGCCTTGAAGCGTTAACAATAGGAATCAATTAATTGGAGTTAAAATTTGGTATTAAGGAGCGGTTTTACAGTTTGGTTTGCTGTATTTACAGTAAGGGGAAAATTGTGTGAAAGTTATCGAAAATATTTAGCTTGTTTGTTAATAATACTATCTTGAAATAACCTGTTTACTATACTATAACGCAAAAAATATATTATGTATATTGAACTACATGTATACATATTTTGAATTGTGGATTTTTTTAGACATCTTCTGAACTGCGCTGTGTTGCAGGGACTTGACAAACATTAGTTTAACGAGTAAGATTTGCATTGCACGGGAATTGAACCCGAAACCTCTCGGATAGTAGATAGTTCGGACAATAATGTCTTGCGTGGGTTTCGAACCGCAATTTGATGCGCGGGACCCGCAACCGCTACCGCCGTGCCACCGAGACAGTTAATTATAAACAATTGTCTTGAGTATTTGTTTATAGAAATTAAACTTTCATACCCATAGACACATATATATTTATATTTCTGCATGTTTGCGCGCACGCCACGCGGAAGGCGAATCATTCTTGAGTGACAGCTGTCACTTTTACATGCGCGTATTCTAAACAGCTGATTTATTGTTGCTAATTTGTAGCATAACATTTTTATATCTTTTTGATATGTTGTAATAATTAACTTTAATAGTATTTATTACTTTCTTTACATTAATTACAAGTTCTAATTATTACACAGTTACGCAGAGTCATCTAGTCCCAAACTAAGCAGAGCTTTGTACTATGGCTACTAGGTAGTCATAATTGTTTCCGCCTAACATCTCAGGGAACCAGGTGTAACTGAAAATCAGTGCCTCTTGACATCTGTGATGTTAAGGAGCACTTGCTGAGTTACCGCCTTTTGCCACAATTTTTTACTTTTGTTGCATTGTAATTTTTTTTATGTTATATTTTTTTGTGATTGATGGTAATAAACAGATTTTCATTTAATTTATTTAATTTTTCATTTCATTTCATAATCTGTGGTCACATTTTGTCTCCGGCACTACTCGCATAATGTGTTTTTATTTATTTGATGTACTATTAGTATATTGTATCTTACCAAATATTATTGCGTAATTCTTACATAAGGAAGTAAAGAGGGAATGATGGATTACGTTTAATTATTAAGACCTCATATTATTTTCTTGAACCCTTCTGAATAAGGGAAGAACAAATAAAATTGGCATGTGTTTCTCTCTTTAGTACATAATTGAAAATATTTTTTTCTTATACTTAAATAAAATATACTACTTAACTGTCAAAGGTTGGAAGTCCTTATTGGAAGACCCTTTATGTATGTTTATTTTTTCAATTGTACTGACACTTATTTAATTTTAATGTTTAATGTAAGTGTCTTTTTCTCCTCTCCCACATAGATAATGCTGAAGGAAAACACAATTGTATGAGTTAAACTCGTCTTTGTACATACTTTATTTTTCTTATCATTTTATGTTTGTTTACAATAAAGAAAAAATACATTGATTTGGTTTAATTGTCAATGTTTAACTGAAACTGTTTTATCGCAATGAATTGTTTTATTTTATATAATATCTACTTATTAACACAATCCATTAAATTCTATCACGTAATACTAACTATCTGATAGCTCGGTCCGGGGCAGTGGTCCAACTGCTCTGTCCAACTAGTTGGACCACGGGTCTTTACTAGGGGCAGTTGTCCAACTTTCAAAATAGTTGGACTACTGCACCTTTTGAGAGTTCCGTGGTCCAATTGATTTAAAAAATAACTTGCCAACTCTAAAAATCTCAACTGCATCTTTATGTGTGTATGGTACCAACCATCTAGTCTACGGTTATATTGAACCTCTTTGCAGTAAATAGGTAGGTATTGGCTGGTTTTTATCAATTATAGTACAATGCATTTGTCATAATTGTGTCAATTTGTTTTATTACACTGAAATAAAATCGTACAGAATTATCTAAAATACGTATTCTAATTCACCGTTTATATATGTTTTATGTAACTATATAGAGATAAACAACATAAAACTGTAATGGTTTTGTCATTTTAATTCTTTGTTCTTGTTTATATTCTTATATTAATATCTACCTTTTTAGTACAGCACAGAATAACACGTATTTATGTATAACAACAAATTTTGATTACCTTGCTTGTCTACTAAAAGTATTGTTTTAACTGGTCATTGGCGTAATCTTAGAATCGCCATATAAAAAAAAAAAAAAAAAAAATTATCTAAAAATTACAAATTTAATAATTAAATAATAATGGATGAAGAGGTTGCATATATGTTTATGTGGAAAGAAAGGGTGGAACGGTGATGCTATGTAATTGTCGTCAATTCTATAAAGTGCGTGTTTATAAAATTGGCAATGCATACTGGAGATGCGCAAATAAAAGGAAAATGCTATGCAAAGGATAAAAAGTAGCCTATGTCCGATTTCATCCCACCTATCTCCATTCCAAATTTCATCCAAATCGGTCCAGCCATTTTCCCGTGATTGAGTAACAAGCACACTAACATCAAACATCCAAGCATCCTCACAAACACATTTATAACATTAGATAATTAACAAACTTTACTGACACAATTATGACAAATGCATTGTACTATAATTGATAAAAACCAGCCAGTACCTACCTATTTACTGCAAAGAGGTTCAATATAACCGTAGACTAGATGGTTGGTACCATACACACATAAAGATGCAGTTGAGGTTTTTAGAGTTGGCAAGTTATTTTTTAAATCAATTGGACCACGGAACTCTCAAAAGGTGCAGTAGTCCAACTATTTTGAAAGTTGGACAACTGCCCCTAGTAAAGACCCGTGGTCCAACTAGTTGGACAGAGCAGTTGGACCACTGCCCCGGACTGCTATAGCTTCAGGCACATAATATTGATAGACCCTCCGTCTATCCATGTTAGATATCTTGCTTGCCTAACACGTGAACTGCAGACTTTGAGGAGCCAAAGGCGTCTCAGATGACACGTATATCGGCCACTACCAGACTTGGTGACTGTATCCGACGCATTTACGTACCATTTTAAGCAAGGAATGAATCTTTTAACGTCGGATACTTGTTGCCTTTTAGCAGTCTAGTCATTTAGGTAAGTTTTTTTTTATATAATAGGAGGCAAACGAGCCAGCAGGTCACCTGATGGTAAGTGATCACCGCCGCTCATGGACACCCGCAACACCAGAGGTACGCTCGTTTCTTGAAGCTCCCCAAGTCGTAACGGTCCGGAAATTTAAGTTGGTGATGTAGTCCTGAAACTATGGAAATAAGATACCCAACAAGTGTTTCTCTCGCCCTCACAAAAGTCAAGAAACAAAGTATTACTCTACCAATCTACCGGAAGTAGCCTGGATTACAGTTTGTATAAAAAAACATAAATATTTGGCAGCCATATTGCTACCGGTGACATGTGACAATCATTTTATTAATAAACAAATGATTGGAAGATCATTCATTACATAAATAGTTAAATGCACTTTTTAAATGATTAGAAGATAGTCACTTAAAACATTATACATATTATAGCTACTGTTATTTCTGGTATTTTATTCATAAATCTCATTCATATGATTAAAGTAATTTACTTATTAGTAAGATTACATAATTTCACCATGTCATCTCATCCTCTTAGTGTATTAGGGGCCAGTTAACGGATAAGAAATAAAGATAATATTATCTCAGCAAGAATTAAAAAAGAAGGAAAACTTAACAAGATATCTGATATCAAACCGACTGGCCAAGTCTTAAGTTAATTAATTAATGAAGTCGTTTTATTAGATCTTTCTATTTATTGTTTTCTGAAACTCATGGGATAAGAATTAAGGTAGGGTAATTACTAGTAACTCCATGACTCCAGAACACAATAAGACCCTATAAAAGAGTCTGCCCACTACACGTACCATACCATATAGCTGAACGTCCACCGCCGGCGTGCTAGGACCGTCAGGCACGTAAGGTAACACAACGACGGTACTGGCCGGTTACGGAACTGTCTAGTGGGCATAGTCTCATATGTTTTAATACAAAGAATACTGTTTTGTCTGACACGTTCATAGCACGGTCCTAGCACGGTCATGGTATGATACGGTATAGTGAGCAGACTCCATAAAGCGTAATAAATTATCTATCCAAACCCACCTACTACATAGACTACCTACACACATTAAATACATAAGTTCCATGAACGACCCTCGCCAATAAAGGCGTCACCTCATTCATCTATTCAGTTTCAATGTCAGTGTCATATCAATGGCGTGACAGAAGGAAATAGATGAAATGGCTACACGTGAGCTATGTCGGAGGAAAGTACACGAGCTTGTTGTATGACTAAGTGTTGATTATGTTACGTGTTTTAAGGAATTACGCACACGGGCAACTAATTTCCGTGTCTTGTTTTAAGGAAAATTTGGAAGTTTCGTGTTTGTGTACTGTTGCTAACATGTTGGTGGATATATGAGAGTCGTAAAAGCCTAAAAAACTACTACTTAAGCAATTTTTTTTAAAACAACTGTCCTTCTATTTTTAACAGGTAAAAACTGAAAAAGGCTGGCAGTAGGCGGTTTATGTGCTTACATAAACATAATTAATTGCAAATTGTAAACCTACTTCTTGTATTTTGTTTGGATCGAATGGGAACGGGGAGAAGACGGGGCTCCCTGGCAATGTGACTATTCACATTGCAGTTGTTGAAGTAAATTCTAGGGTTGAATCCATAATCATGCCTATGGATCCTCCTAGTTTGGTGCTCGTAAGATGCTTCGTCAAATGTCAGACATATTATTTATAAAATAATGCTAAATATAACTATGTTATTATGACTGTTTAAATTATTTTATTTTTAAAATTGAAATTAAGTATCATGTTAAATATAAAATAAAAAGTAAGTCGTGTGCGTTGTAACTATGATTGGCGCTGGCGACAATTACGCCATCACGTGTAGTGTAGGGTGAACGAGCCAGTTCTGTTCCTGACAATTATTGTTCCTTTTATTTGGCAAATTTATTTATAGAACCATTGTTTGTTCTTATTGTAATTAAATCTCATTGTAAGTACAAAGTTTAGTTGTTTATTTGCACACGTAATAAGTACTTAGAAATTAATTTGAAATGAATCTGAGTATGAATGACAAGATGTTGAGTTTAATTATTAGAAAAGGATTTATTACAAATTAGATCTATGAATTGCTGTAATTATTTTCTTTCGTGTTTAGTTTTATTGTTTGTATGGAATTTTATTTCCATACACGATTTGATTATATTTAGCCTTCACAAAATTAGAACTAAGCTACTAAGCTTATTATATTTTACCAAAGTACATCTCTTTATTAAAAGACCAACTACACTGGCAGACAAAAAAATCGACTCACTTCATACTTTCTCATTTAAAGTGCCCTAATTTCAAAATTAAGACCTAAATTCTAATTTAGATCTTAAATTCTTTAAGTTCTAGGTGTTAGCTTTAAAATGAGTACAAATAATGTTAACTTGCACTCATTTTCCTTAAAAGAAAATGGGGATAAACTTTATGAGTCCTAAAACTTGAAGAATTCAGTGGATTTTTTTTTAACAAAAAACAACATAACATTTAATAAAATCTTTATTACAGAATAAAAATCATTTTAATACCTAGTGTTACCCCCCCCTAGCCCTTATAACTGCTTCCAATCGGTTCTTCATGGATCCAATAAGGTGCTTCACCCTTTCCTGCGGGATGCCATTCCATTCTTCTGTTAAGGCTGCTTGAAGGTCATCTCTTGACCCTGGTGCAGGATTTCTAGCCCGGACTCTTCTCTTCAGCTCATCCCATAAATGCTCAATGGGATTCAAGTCCGGACTACGCGCTGGCCAGTCCATAACAGTTATTCCCACGTCTTGTAGGTACTGCCGTACAGCATTTGAGCTGTGTGGACGGGCATTATCCTGCATCAGGATGAAGTAATCGCCAACGAAACCAGCATATGGAACTACGTGGTCCCCCAGGATTTCTCCGATGTACCGATCTGCAGTCAATCCTCCTACATGGCGGCCGGTTTCAATGAAAACCAAGTTGGTTTTTGCTTCCAATGAAATACCAGCCCACACCATGCAGGAACCACCACCATATGCAACAGTTTCTGCTATGCAGCATTGTGCGTATCGCTCCCCCGGCCTTCTGTACACTTTTCTTCTTCTGTCACTTCCATGTAGACATACTCTGCTTTCATCGGAGAAGAGAACAGAGCGCCACTGATCTTCCGTCCAATCAACGTGTTCTCTCGCAAAACGAATACGGGCTGCTCGGTGCGCTGGAGTCAATTTGGGTCCTGTTGCTGGTCTTTTTGGAGTCAGGGTAGCTGCCTTGAGTCTTCTTCTCACCGTCCGGGAACTGACAGCTACTCCACGCGTTTCTCGGAGCTCCCGTTGGATTTGAACCCCGTCGAGTGAACGATTTCTCAGTGAAGTGCTGACGATGAAGCGATCGTCTCTCTCTGAAGTGGATCGTTTCCTACCGGAACCTCTTCTTCGTTCAAAGCCACCAGTCTCCTGGTACCTTCGGTATATTCTTGACACCGCTGACTGGCTCATATTCAGAGTACGAGCCACTTGACGTTGACTCATGCCCTGTTCCAACAGGGTAACAGTTTGAGCCGCTACTTCTGGTCTTGTGTCCATATCTGGGAAGTCTTCTTGCTTGGACATTCTGGAGATGTGTACCTGTTGACGTTTCACGATCAACTGATAAAGCTCATAGGGGTGGGTCGCTTTTTATACCCCCTGAAGTCGCGCAAAATCAACTGAGTATACGAGCATAAAATTATACAGTTAACGTTCATAGACTACTGTTAGGTTATTTGAGTGTTAAAACTGCGATTATTGCTCTTTTTTTTAAGTTTAGACCTAGAACTTAAATAATTTAAGACCTAAATTAGAATTTAGGTCTTAATTTTAAAATTAGGGCACTTTGAATGAGAAGATATGAAGTGAGTCGATTTTTTTGTCCGCCAGTGTAGGTTGTTACCACTGCTGTATTTGGTTAACCTAAATCTAAGCAGTGCAGTAAGGTGAAAATGATACTGTGATTAGGTGGAGGGTGTGACGTAGTTACCTAATAGAAGTGAACTTACAGGGTAATAAGATTTAATAACTTATGTCTAGGATAGGCGGCCAAATGCTTTAGCTATGCCAAAACACAGCCTAGGCATTTGGCATAGTGCGGTGGTGATTATTACAATTTAAATGCTGTCAGTAAATAGTTACCCTAAACAATTAAATAGTGTGAAAACCGTCGATTTTATAAACAGACTTAAATTTAATAAATAAATAATCCTCACACATCGCCACCTAGTCCCGAACTAAGCAAAGCAAAGAAAAAACCCAGACCAGTGCAAACAATCATGTTTATGCACACAAAGATTTGCATTGAGCGGGAATCGAACCCGAAACCTTTGCGTAGCAGTCATATTACGAGTATATAACCAATACGCCAAAGAGGTTGTCAAATTAGAGGTGTACCGATTCAGAAATATGACGGCTGACAGGAAATCATGCCTATGTCCATATTATATCCAAGTAAAAACTATTTGGTAAGACAACCTACCGAGGAAACTATTTCTGGCCTATACTTAATATAATATTATACTATTGAAATGGAACTTATTATAATAGTTATTAGCAGGTCAAGTTGGCCTCCTTCACTTGAAGAGGCCTGCAGTGGACAATTAATACACAGTTATTATGACTTTTGATCGAAAACATTAACTGAATACAGCAAAGTAAAATGCAATTACGTAGTAATTAATAAAAATGTGAAAATTAATTGTCAAATTAATTTACGTTAGCTTATTTAAGCACTATACCTACTTATATCTAGAGCGTGAAATATCATCAACTTAAATGTGCCAACAATATTAATTTATAATTATTAACTTTTATGATAATAGTTGTATTTGTATTTACGACGTGTGATTTCCTATTTGTTGTGAATACTTACAGCTGTGTTTTTAATTCATTCTTCCTTTCTATTTGAGAACACAACATACACACATTCACTAAACGCCATTTAATACCGAGATAAGTATAAGTTATACTATCGGTATTAGGCAACAGATAAACATATCTATCTACCATTTTACTTTTTTTCGGATGTAAATTGTACATAGAAAACACCCAAAATAAATTAAAGCATGCCTTAAAGTTCATGCCTCCACTTAGAGTAATTACACTGTACAACTACGAGTAGTAGTCTATCTCGGCTCGGTCGAATATTTATTATAAATGCCTACGGCTGCGCGGTACGTAAACATACGATAGGTCTGCCCACCTCCAGCTTTTTAATTACATTTACCTAGTTTCCCGCTTGTTACTGCGGCACAGTCGCGACTGTTCACTCCGCAAAGCCACCTCTATCGTGAGCGTGTAGGTATAACTAACGTTTCGTCCGTTTCTATGAATCGAAATACTGTATATATTTGTACTATGGTAATTATATCGACTACACAACATAGTTTACCAATTTTTGATCTCTATAAATTGGTTTAAATATATTTCAGATGTCAGTTTGGATGATGGCCATCCGCCCTACGCACCCTCGTGAAGTAGTAACGGTCATCAGGGAACAACTACTCGTCCTTAACAAAAAATAAATGTGGTAATAAAATTACGTTTCTTTATTTTCATGTCAAAATAAATTGATGATTGATGCCAAAACATTATGTCACGGAAAACCACTTATTCAGATAATAATAATTCAGAGGGTAATTGATATATATTTATTGTACGTAGTTAATAATTAAAATAGGGCCGTTTTCGCAATATCTTTACCTTAGAATTGTTTTTGTGAATATCAAGATAAATTTGGGTAATGTGGATATTAACTATTCATTGCTATAAGCGGTTTTATGGAGTGATATGATACAATGACTTGATCGACGTATATTTACCGGTCACAAATAACAACCAAACTTAGGATAATAATATGTTGTTTGCTCGAACGATTACGTTGTATTTGAAGCCCTGATCTCGTGCAAAGGAGCTGTTGGGACTGCTGCACTACCGATACTCTGGTTATCTCTTGTCTTTTTATTGTTATCTATAAATTGAATTAGTTACAGCTCTGTATATACTTACATAATTATAATTCGTATGTTCTATTTCCCCAATGAGTGGGCTTATGTAATGAAGATTTTAGAGTCTCTACATTCATTAAAGTAAAAAGATATCTTTAAAATATCAAAAATAATGTAAATCTATGTTTAGTGGCTGAGCTAGGCTTTCCTTTGACAATTAAGGTTTCAGCTGAAAATCTGTGCCACGTACCAGAACGAGCTTTATGCTAAGCTAGACGCTTTTCATGGCCCTAATCCCCGACTAAAAAGCAGCGTTTGCATAAATTTTATATCGTTTAAGTATATAGTCAACGTTTATTTAGTAAAATTATTGTAAAATATGTAATTCATATAAATTTTATTACATATCTATATTTATACTGAAGTTATGAAGGATTACAAACATATCAAAAGTTAATAATTTAATTAATTCCCTAGGGGTTGAACCCTATGTTGTGGGCACTTACAGACATGAAATTAAAGGACACAAAGTACCTACATGAAGGTTCAAGAGAATTGGGTTAGGTTAGATTATGATTAAAGATTTAGTTATAAGCGGCAAAGGTTTTTTATGCATATTTTATTTATTGTTGAAAACTATAGATTACCCATTTTTGAAACTGTGAATTGTACGTGTGGCCCTAACTAAATACGATAGAGTCGTCAATATGTTCAATCGATGTATTTATGTCCCCTGTGTTTATTATAGTACGGTGTCTTCATTCATATGTTGCGATTAGGTACAGTTGTACAATCACCCGTTAACTAACACTTAACTAATCGATTTGATATTAGTTAATCAGTTAATTTAAAAATGGGTTCAAATCTTACACATGGAAATTATTTGTCGGTTAGTTAATTTATTAGTTTTAAAAAGGGATTCGAATTTCACACAGAAAAAATATTTGTGAGATTCACTAATGATTTTCCTGCGTTTGGACACCTGTTGAAAAGACCCTCATACGGGCTTTGTCTATTATAATAAATGAACGAAAGCGAAATATATTAATATTATTAGCTGTTAGAAATAAGCTTCCTTAAACCTGTAGCCATTCTTAGAAAGGAGGAAAACATCTTACAGGTACACACATTAGCAGACTGGCTGAAGACCTATACTAATACTATTGGTGACCCTCAGGACATGGTAAGGTGTCCTTTCTTTACTGCCCCTGAAGTTGAGAGTTGTTCAAACCGCCCATAGACATCTGACGTGGCCTAAGAACTAGGTACACGAGAACTAGGTACACGAGAACTAGGTATGGTCGAAAACTAAATGGCTTTATCACCTCTAGAGTTACTGTTAGTTGCATGTCATAAAACTATTAGGTTCAATATCGCACAACAAAGTATCAGCTAAATCATGACGCTACTTTGACATATCAGTTCTCTTGTATTAGCAAATAGTCGTTAGGTATTTATAAAAACAAATAGTAAAGTCAACGTTAGTGACTGTTACTAGAGCATATTTTCGGTAAAACGTTATAATCTAATGAATTTCTCTCTTTTTTCCTTCTATGTCCATCCCTATCATTTCTTGTATAACGTCATTGGCGCATAATTCAATTTAAAGTTTTCGTAATTTTATAATATAAAACAAATTAGGGTAAACCACCTAATCGTTAGAAGTCCTACAATTATTGGCACTTAAGAGTTAAAAGTGAGTAAATAGAAAGAAAAAACTATAGATTATTCAAGTTCAGTATGATTATTCAAGTTCAAATATTATTTATTAATATTTTTATCATATTTTATTTATTTCATGTGTCAACATAGCAAAAATAAAAACAGAATCTTTTTATTGGCAATAGTGCCAATAATATTTTTTTAATACTATTCAATCACATAATAATGATTAAGTATAAGCAAAGATTAAAGTATTTTATCATTTTATGATATTTTATATTTTAGTCTGACACGAAGTCCACTCTTAAGGTGCCAACAATTGGGTGGCTTACCAGCCAATATTTGAATTCTACATTTTCAGTTTTTCGGAAATGACAAGCTTGTAATGTCACAAGTAACAAGTTGACTTTAGTTTTAAATTATTTAATGGTTTTTCATGGTTTTTCACATACAAACTCTATAGTTTAATTAGTGACATTTGTATTGTGTTAGTAGATTTTATTATTTATTACGTTGAAGTGAAAGTTTAGAATAGATTGCACTTTTAATCTAAGCAAAGTTTTGAATACGGTCAACCAATGACGTCACGCTCACGCATAAACATTAAATAACGATCTTAATGAATTTGAATTATGATAGGATTTTTTGTCAAAACTGATAAAGCCATTTCGTTTTCGACTATACAAGTAACACGAATACATACCAGCGCTGGTAATACATAACCACATATTATAGTTACATATCTTCTTCTTCATCTTAACATCCCATTAACGTCCCACTGCAGGGACGGGCCTCCTCCAGTGACGAAGGGATATTTGGCCTACTAATACCGCGCTGGCCAAACGGATTGGTATAGGGTTTAATTTCAAGTTTTCCTTCTTTCTATTACGTAAAGATAATATTCACGGATAGTCCCTTAGTCGGTTTTTACGACACCCATGGGATGAAATGGGGTGGTGACATATTGTATTCCTACTCCGTCATCACACGGATGTAATACATAACCACATTTAGTTACAAATGCTTTGTAGCTATCTCGTGTTTGGCATAATGTTTTATAATAAGCGTACAGAGACATTGTTTAACTAAAAGCGCTAAGCCAACATGAGGTACATTGTTTCACTAAAACAAATGTTTATGCTTTGTATTGTATTCTTTGTTTCTGTTTGAGTAAGGTACTTCAAATAAGAATAAAAGGCTGTTTTAAAAGGCAAATTGTTAGAATAATGTTTATTATTTTATAGAAGTTTTATTATAGTTCTGTAAGTGTTAGTGAAATCGGTGTGGTGACGGAGTAAGAATACAATATGTTACCACCCCATCTCATCCCATGGGTGTCGTAGAAACCGACTAAGGGACTATCTGTCAATATGTGTAACCTTTACATAGAAAGAAGGAAAACTTATAATTAAACCCTATACCGATCCGTCTGGCCAGCGTGGTGTCAGTAGGCCAAGTATCCATCCGTCACGGGAGGAGGCCCGTCCCTGCAGTGGGACATTAAGGGGCTGTTATGAAGTGTTAGTATCACTTAAGATTTATATTCATATGTTATGAAAGATAATATAATCTGGCTCTACTGTAAGATCATGTAAGTTCAAGTAATTATAAAAAATGCTTAAGTTTCCGTTAAATACAGTGTTTTTAGATAAAGTATATTATTATGACCATGCGGTTCCACATATCCCAAAGCCTAGTTCAGAAACGGATATTAGTTCTTAGTATAAAAACTTTTTTATAACAATCAAGTTCTTAAGTATAGTTTCATTTTGAAAAACCAACCCCCTTACTCATAAACGCCTCTTAAATTTAATCATTGTTTAGCGAGATTTTTATTAGCAAAACCAACCTGATACCAAACAATAACGTAAGAATTTAAGCTAATCAATTGACAAAAATTAAGAGGCGTTTATGTGTAAGGCGGCAAATGTTCCAAAGCGTTTCAGGCGTTACCCCAATAACTTAACCAATTACTTTTAGTTTAATAAAAAGTTGTGGTGCAACCGTCCCCATCCATCGGTCACTCAAAGCGCAACCCGCCCACGTGAAACTAAATCAATATTAATTGGATCATTCGTTTTGTTCGGCGTATTGTGTGATCCAACATTGATCCGACCACATCTGGGAGAGGTCAGTTATGTGTCTGTTTGTGTGTCTATCTGTGTGTGGCAAGTGACTAAGTGACAAAATAATTAAAGTGAACAAGTAATTAGTGATTTTAATGTATAACTTTTAATTCTGTTAGGTATATTTCAAGATCACCTTGTTACTATATTAATATAACAGATTAAAGATTTTACTTTATTATAAATAGTAATAAATGTATACAGTTTAAAACATAATAAACAAGTTAAATGGTAATAGGACATACAATACCAATAAAACAGTATTTTATGTCCTGTACTGCGAACAAACATGAACTTAATAAACACAAAAATATCCAATATCAGGACATTAATTATTGGATATCATAATTAGGTCTTTACCTATGAAATTGCTGATTTGTATGTAGATTTTATGCGAAGTTTGATTTTTCATACTAACGTTTTCTTAATTTTTTCAATAATTATTCAACTTAATACAATTAAATTTGGTATAAGTAATAGCGCACATCTTAGCTAACTTTTAGCATTTTAATCATAAGAAAAAAAATATAAAGGAAGAAGTTACATTGGTTTAAATGGTAAAATCCGCTGGTTTAAATTAGACCCATATTTACAGGCTTATTACTAATACAAATAATAATTATTTTTATTAATTATCTTTTGTTAGTTGTTGGTAATGTCTTGTATTTACCAAATTACAAAAATAATACAAGCAATCTATGTTTAAAAAGAAAGTAGAGGCTAAAGACTGCGGCGAAAAGAAACGGCAATTTCATAGGTAAATACCTATTATTATTTATCTTGCTGAAGCACCTCGACCTTGTACCTCGGCCACCGTATAATACGACCGCTACACCACTGAGCCAAGAATATTTTTCTAATTAATAAAATAAATTAAAAAATTAAAAAGAATAAGAAAATAAATTTAAAAGAAAAGTAAGGCGTATTTTTTATTAGATTCTACATCTCTATCAAAAATCAAAATGGCCCAAACAAAAAAAACTTTACATATAATCAAGAAAACTTACTGAAATTCAAAATTTTCAAGCTCTTATATAACTTTCTACATAATTAAGTATATATCAATAAAGCATATGTGAGGTTAATTGTAACGAATGGTGGAAAGAATATATTTAACTTCAATATTTACTTTAATTAACTTACAACATCTTTGTATTAGTTACAAGATAGAAGTACCTTTAATGAATGAAACTAATTAGAATTAAATTAAAAATTCGAGGACATTCTTGAAGACTAAATAGGTATTAAATATTGATTAATTCCTCTAGTATATGAAGAAGAGAATTAATAACCAAAAGAGGAGGCCTGACGAAAAGATAGGAAGAGTGCGTAAGAGAAAATAAGGAAAAGGAATTGACTGATCATATTACTTCTGATAGAAGAGTAAGAAAGAAAATACAACCTTACCCGAAGTAAAAGGGACATGTGTGAGAGAACGAAAGATAGATTAGACTGAAACCCACATTTGTTAAATAAAGAATTTTCTATTCGAACTTTTCCCAATAAAAACTTGCATTCATATTATAAGTTTCTTAAGTTTCACCTTTGTATTTCAAAATCGTAAAGAACTAAGAACAGATGGGACGATTGATAATCACAAAATACATATAGATTCTACGTTCATATAACATTCAGAATAGATTCAAAATAACATTAACCAGAATTCCTTCGTCGAAAGCTTATTAAAAGTAAAGTGCCTCAGTGATTTGAAAACCCGGAGCCGATTGCACAGGGAACAAAGGCGACTAAGGACTCCAAATTACTTGTTACAATTTATACCAGAAATAATTCTCAATAGATTGGAATTTGAAACAAATACTCGCTTGCGACCTTTTAGAGCTAAAAACGGTTTTGTCTCAGAGATTATTAAAGGAGAATTTTAAGCCAATTTTATTCTAATTATGATACTTTATATGCTCTGTTTAAAATAGAATAACTAGTTAATTGTCTATGTAAAGTAGGTTGTGTTTTGCAAAAAAAAAAAAAAAATTATCATACATCTTGTTCGGAGTGAATCAAGAAGGATATGTCAGTCTTTAAAAATAGCCTACTGACTAAACCCTTCACGGGTACATTTCTTAGGTGTCCGGTAGCATCACTTAAAACGCTTCTCACCTCACTTCAAAGTTTTGGAAGCGTCAAACACGGTCTTGGGTACTCGCGATTTCTAATTTCTTTTTATCGATAAATCAATGCTTGCCTTGTTCAATTAGGATTTTATGAGGTGCGACAAATATTATAAAGCAGTGAGGATGTTAAAATGTTTAAATATTAAAACAGTAGTATTTATTTATTAGGTATATGGATCTCCAACAAAGGATATACACGACAAAAATACAATTTAAGTTTGACATTATGTCGTGTACTTACTCAGACCACATCATGCAAATAAAATAAAATAATAATCAACCGTTATTCTAGTTTCTAAGTTATTACTTCTTATTTGCCGTCCACGTGGGTGAACTAAACCTCGTGTAGGCGTACTGTGAATAGTAGCTAGGTTAAAGTTTTCCTATGATAGGTTCTTAGTGTCGGTCTGTTCCAAGTTTTCTCACAGTAACCAAGGGTCCCTAAAGTTCCGCGATCGATCAGCCTACTCAATATTCCAAAGTTGTCCTGAGGTTTCGTCTGGCCCTCTATTTTTATTGAAATCGTGTTAAATGAAGCCATTACTCGTGTTTTCCTTAAAAATACCATTTGAATCAGAGATTCCTTTTAAATGGTGGATTATAGAAGATTTTTAAAAGGTTTTACATTTTGCTGTATTAAGATTCTAAGAGGTGAAACGTTTTATGTCTGGTGCTATGTTATGTAGGTATGTTTACAAAATTGTTGTTACGAAGTAAAATTATTAAATATCTACATGGTCTTTTGTGAATAGATGTAATCTATTCGTCTAAACCTATAGTATAAGTCTATTTAGTATGTCTCCATTTTCGTTGATAATATCAATATTACCATAATATAAGAAAGTATTTTCAAAGTTACTTACAAAGATAATTAAACTTAACGGCTTAATTTCAATAATCGACATTTCTCCGAAATATTAGGAGCTCTCATTCAGGGCCCGTCTCCTGTCAGAGGCTGTCATTTAAGTTAATATTTCCATCTGAATAAAACTTGTTACCATTATGACTAATTAGGCAGAGTTTTATTAATTCAGATAACAAAGTTCTTTTGTATTTTTGGCAAGAAAATTTATTTTAAGTATACTTCGTATGAATTTGAGTTTACTATTGTTTTAAGAAAGAAAGAAAAGCATAACTAAACTAAAATAGACACTCGGCTTTTGTTTTCATTGCTTTAAGGCGACAGCCTAGCAATTTGTCACCTGATAGTAAGTGGTAAACGATGCTTATGAACGTCAGATCATAGTTACACCGTAGAGATATTAATATACTATTCAGTCTTCCAGACTTGTAATTTCACTAGGTACTGTATGCTTCTACTTCAACACAGTCACATTTTCCTAGGTGGACTTAGCTGGCACAGTGGCAACACCAATCTAGACGGCCTCTTATTAAAGAGACCTAACAAGTAGTTTCAGTTGGTTCAGTTTTCCCTCAATATTGTAAGAAACCAGTATCTGCAGTTACATTGATTAAGTGCAACTATAGTGTCACACGTGTTTCCTTCAAACTACAATCCTGGTTCTTTCAAGCGAGGCGTGAAAAAGCATCTTCTTAAGCCGCCATAGTAGAGACATTCATGCCTCTACAAATATTGTAGCTGGCATGGTGCTCGCCATTCTTGGACTCTATTGGATGCTTAACATCAGGCACCATAGAGTCATTCTGGTAGGCCAATTTAAAAAAAGACTTATTAATTTTACGTTATTCTCAGGGTAGGTAATGCCACCAGACATGGCGGTGTCTATGAGGCACACAAAGCTGAAGCCCGAGGAAGCAGCTCTGCTTGCAGGCGAGATCTCCAAACCTTCTTGGGAGTCCAGGAACGAGGGCATCCACGAGAGAGTTAGCTTCGAAGATTCCATCTGGGGGTTCGACTTGGCTGGCGGTTCGTTCTACAAGACACCTTTGAGAGTGACTGCCGTGAGTATAAAATGATATTCTGCGTAAGATGCATGTATTGTTCATCACTGCAGGGACAAGCATCTCTCATTACTGAAGGGAATTTATGCCTTTTTAATTCCTTGCTGGCTGGACTAATTGGTATAAGGTTTTTATTACATGTTTTTCTTATTTTGTGATCACTGTGATGGTATTTCAGAACTTTCCTCACGGGATGGGTTAGTTCCATGACTTGCTCCATCACTAGACATGTCTATTTATACGTGGTCGTTATTTAAAAGCCTATCTGCCCATTTACCTTACCCCATTTCCTGTTCCAATACTTAGCTATTGTTTTACTGTTGTGTCTACTGGGGAGACAGGAAATCTGTTAATTTGCCATAATTCATGTCTTGTCTTTGTTCTATTGAGACACAGATTTAAGACAAATCTCTGCCAGAAGCTTTTCAAAAACTTATGTTCATATTTCATGCACAGGTAAAACCCGGCAGTCGTGCTGAGAAAGCTGGTATCAGACCGGGAGATAAGCTGTTGAGGATAAATGACATCGACACGTCAACCCTGACCATACAAGAGGCACACGAGCTCATCATCGAGTCAGGCATACACTTGAAGATTTCTGTTACATCGTGAGTATTAGTTTTTTTAAGTTTATAGGATTATAGTTTAAGTATACAGTTTCATGGGTTTAATTTTGTGTATGAAGAATGCATAACGAAATTCAGAATAGAAATTTTTTTTTTGTCTCTTATCACGCTGCAATCTGTCGCCACAGGGACATTAAACAGTGGGTAGGTTGGGTTTGTTTTTGTCATGCTCGGAATGCGACTCATGTCGCAGCCTACATTACATCATGTTGCGATTTTAGTATATCTTGGGGCATCCTCCGCTTCACTCTGCGGGTTGTTATGTTATCTTCCATCAAGACATTGGTAAGGCTATTCGGATGGTCCTCAATTATTTTTTGTACTTGCTGGTATAGCAAAGATTTTCTTGTTTGACTGTAGACATGTGAAATATGACAGAATAGCAATGAAATCCTGTTCATTGCCTAAAGGGCCTTTAGGATATATTATGATAATTTCAATGTTCACTTGTTTGAACATCTTTTGGTCATAAAACCTATTGGAACGAGTTAAAGATTATAAGGATGACGTATTTTTTTATTTTACGGTTAGTTCATCGGTGACTCCGTTCCTTCGACAAATTTTATCTAACTTGTTCCAGCTTTATGTACGTGAAGAAAATTATACACATCATAAACACTCACTAACTTTCGCCTTTATGGAATCTTATTAATTTTTGCGCGGAACTCTTATTGAATAAATTTTTTATTAAGTACCTATATTTTTTTTTCAAGTTTTGTCAGCATAATTCAGTCTTTTGTTTCGTTTACGCACTTTTTCCTGTCTTAATCAGTAATCCGTATAGATTATCCAATTCTTGTTATTATAGCTTCCTATAAGCAGCAATACATTATTTCAGCATTCCGCAAGAAAGGGCCTATTGCCTTTCCTTGTGATAAGCTATGGGTGTGCATGGTTTAAAGTTATGGGATATATGTGTATGGTTTACTGTCTTCATTATACTATATCAACGAGTGGACTTCCACTGCTAGACTTAGTCCTCCTCTAATAATTTCTAGCTTGCGCGATCCTGCCATCCTTTATCCATCGGTATCCCACCGTGCTAAGTAGGTCGTCTTTCACGAATTAAATAGTATTATTTTTATTTTTTCATATAGAAATCAGTTTCTCGTATGGTAAAACAATTTACTGAAAGTTTAAGATAGATATTAAATTGGTTTACATAACTACACAGAAGCAATCCTCTTCGCTGTTCCTTATAATTTCCACAGGGAATACATTTTTTCAATGTGGCCTCTTTTCTCTATATTTTGTAATATGTCGCTTAGTATAATAATGGTGGTGGATAATGGATAAATAAAAATATATTTTGATAAATTATTAAAAATTAATTCGTTTTTGGTGTCTACTAATTTGCTTTAGACTAGTATGTAAGAGTTAAAAAAAATTAAAGATAAAATTTAATTTTCTATTATTATTGTCACTACAAAAAATAAAAGAAAATATTTATTGCTCGACGCAAGGATCCTTCCCGGTGTTAACTGATTATTCGCCTCAGATATGCCTTATCTGGGCCTTCGCAATCTTAAGCTATATAATATTAATACTAATATAGTATAGAGTATAGACTATAATAGTACAGAGTAGACTATGAGGACTTTATTCTCAATCTTTTAAAGCATCATGAATATTTTCACAATAATTTTCATCCTTTTGCCTACATAAATTGATGTTTGGTTTTTAATAATTCTCCGTTTTGCGTAAACGTTGTACCTACTAAAATACCTTGTAGCCAATAGGTTTGAATATACTTAGTTTTTTTTATAACCCTTACTATTAAATGAGTATTTATAATCTTGTTTAACATACATAATATAAATTAGAATACGACTCCCTTACAACGTTTTAATTAAAAGTTTAGCAATCAAATAAGTATTTTATAATGTCGGTCTGTTTAATGTATAGTATAAAACCGTTTTATTTACCTACATTAACTAATTCTGAAAATGTATGAAGTAATAATTGGAATCTTGTAGTAACGGTCTGCCAGTTTATTCGTCTTTTCGGTCCTTTTCAAGTTTAAATATACGTTCCAAAAATTAGGTAGGTATCTTTTACTATCGCTTCTCGCGAAAAAAAAAACAAACTAAAATTCTTGTTTAAACTAATGGGAAATCTTGTAATATTTGTAAATTATCCGCATTACATTTGCTTGCCCTCGATGTTCGGTTCTCTTTTTATCTTTGACATTAGCAAAGATTAAAAAAACATATCAGGCCACCAGAACCAGAGCGGCCCAGACCACAATTTGTGATTTTTTTAGTTAGGCACGGAAATGCCCCCTTAAAACCCCTAAGTTTATAGTCAAAATGATTTTAAGTTAATTTTAAAATAAAATCATAAATGGCGTTATAAAAAAGAGTTTTGCCATTTCGAATTTTAAAGTAATAGGAAAAGAGCACAGTGACCCAGATCACTTGGGTCACTATGGTTTTCGGCGCCATTGTGGCTCATGTGACATGAGTTACTCTGGTTTTGAAACTTATGTATTTTCGGGTAGAGATTATTATTTTTGTACTTTTTATTAACTGAATAGGGTTTTTTAGAAATAAGTGTGTATTAATTTGTTATTATTTTATGTAAGCGTGCGAGAAGTTTGCAGTAATGCAATAAGTTTAAAGGGAAGAATATCAATTTATTAGTCAATTTTTTTTGTTTTTTGGCGGCAACTAATTCATACTTATAAATTACCATAATTTATAGTATTTTTGTTTAGGATAGATCTAACTGGAGTTACATTGAGTGTAATTAAGAATGAATCCACTGACTACATTGAAGTTGACTTAAATGGCAAGTTTATCTTTCTAGATTTCCGTAGTAAAACAATGTAAGTATGAAGTTTTTCGCGGGTCTTGGATAGTTAATTTGAAAAATCGTTTTTAAATGTAGGGGCGTTACAGACGGGTAAGAAGTTTACTATAATATATGATCTTAAGATTATAAATTATATATAAGCCCATCACAGACTACAAAGATATGACATACTTATCACTACAACAACTAATTATTACATACTTGTAATAATTACTTTGTAGTTTTCCCTCATCAAATTCCTGTAACTAAGCTTTTCTTTTTATCCGACTCCAAATGAGGAGGAGGTTCTCAGTCCGTCTGTATTTTTTTCATGTTTAGAACTTCATAACTCAGGCAATTATAAACCGATAAGAGAGAAAGAAAGAGAAAGAGTTTTCATTCTGATTAGTAATTTAGTTCTTGGTATTATGGTTATAGAATCTTTATTACTCAAAAGAAATACAAATATTTCACTTACTGAGTAACTTAACTTATAATTACAAAAATAATAATTTAAGCATTCCGAACAAACAGTGTTACACTTAATACTACGAGTATGATAACTATAATTAGTTTACATTTTATGCGGGTATCAAAGAAGAACTTTTATTACAGTACATTGTATTACATATTCATATAAAGTGGGTATGGTAAAAATTTCTAAGACAAATATACAGGGTCGGATTTAGATTTATTTTTAAATGAGAGGAACTTTATTAATAACAAAATATTTTAATTGTTTTTTAAATTTCGTGAAATTATTTTCTTTTCTTATTTGTAATGGTAATTTATTGTATAACTGTGCTCCTTCGTATCTTATATTCTTTTTCCCATAGTTTGTACGCGGTTTTGTAAGATTTATGTTGTTACTGCTTCGAAGTTGACGTAGTCCTATTTCTTTTTTAGTTTTAAATGTTAATTGTGATTGTATTTTATTGTCTAGAATTTTTCTTATTAATATGCATGTGTTGTAGTAATATAATTGTTTTAAATTCATTATCTTAGTTTCTGTATATATTATGTGTGTAGGTGTCAAAAAATCGTAATTAAAAAGAATTTTAATTATTTTGTTTTGTTTTACCTGTAATTTTTTAAGTGTAGTTTTAGTTGCTGTACCCCACACTTCAATTAGGTAGTCTAAATGCGGTTTTACTAAGGAGACGTAAATTGTCCAACGAATATTAAGTGGCATACATTTAACATTGCCATAAAGACACCCTGCTAAAGACGACAGCTTAGAACATATTCCGTTTATGTGTGCTTGCCAAGTTAGGCTGCTATCCAGTGTCAGTCCTAAATATTTATCTTCGCTAGATTCTTTTATCTTTACATTATTTATGGTTAATGGGGTATAATTATCAATTTTTCTATTTTTAGGTTTAAATATAACATAGCTGGTTTTGGCTGTATTAATTGTAAGTAAATTAAATTGGAACCACCTTTGTAAAGTGTTAAGGTCTTCTTGTGTTAGCTTTGTGATTGTGTTGAGTGAGTGTCCAAAATAAAATATACATGTGTCATCAGCATATAGACTGATTTCACCGTGCAAAGCTATTTGACAGATGTTGTTGACATATATTAAAAAGAGTAAAGGCCCAAGTATTGAGCCTTGGGGTATTCCACAAGTAATTTTGTGTGGTGCGCTTTTATATTTGCCTATTTTAACTAATTGGAGACGATTTTCTAGATAAGATTTTAAAATTTTGTGAGCGTTACCGGTTATTCCGATATTATGTAACTTTTTTAATAAGAGTGAATGAGAAACAGTATCAAATGCCTTCTTTAAATCAATAAATATTCCTAGTCCAATGTTTTTTGTGTCGATATTTGTTTTTATTTTAGTTACTAAGTCGATGGTTGCAGATAATGTATTTGATTTTTCTCGAAAACCGTACTGGCCTTTGTAAAAGAAATCAATTTGAGTTAGATATGTATGAAGTCTATTGTAAATTACCTTCTCAAATATTTTCGATACAACAGGTAACACAGAGACGGGTCTGTAGTTACTTGGATCGCTTTTTGTTCCAGATTTATGAATCGGTGTGACTTTTGCAATTTTTAATTCTTCTGGGAATGTTCCTGTTTGTAGAGAGTAGTTAATGGCTCTAGTGATAATTGGTAGTAAGGAAATTTTTATGCATTTAATAACTTTAGTGCTGATGCCGTCAATGCCAGAACTACAATTTGAGTCTAGTTTATCTATAATTTTGGATACTTCTTGTTCGCTACATGGTGTAAAGATTGAAAATTGTTGTTGATTTTTTTGTGTATTATTATTTGTTAAGGTGTATGTTAAGTTTCTATGAGATGTTTGTGGTATTTGATTAGCTAAATGAGGCCCAATCGTTGCGAAATAACTATTAAAACGCTCACATATTTCGTTTCCATCAGTTAGTAGTTGGTTCTCGAATAAAAGATTTGGAGGAGCACTGTCAGATTTTCTTTTATTGTTAGTTAAATTATTAATCAAGTTCCACATTTTTTTAGGTTTTGCCTTGTATTTTGTAAATAAGTTGTGATAGTATAATCTTTTCGTTTTAACAATTAGTTGTGTGGTTTGATTCCTTGCTCTTTTAAAAAGTGTTAAATTGGTACTATTTGGTTCTTTTTTCATCTTATGCCATAGTAGATTTCTCTTGTTTATACTTTCTAATATGTTTTTGTTGATCCAATCTTGTTTTGGTAGATTAAGTATTTTATATTTCTCTTTTGTGCTTCGTGTTATTAGGTTTGTGATGTACGTTTCAATTTCTTTATATTCCAAGTTATTGTTGTTTTGAAATGTCTCTTCGCTTGCCTGTTTGTATAGGGTTTTGTAATCGGTTAAGTTGTAGGTTACTTTTTGAAGTGGTTCTGGTTTCTGATTTTGCATACTCAAAATTATTTGCTTGTGGTCCGTCATTGATGAATCTATTATGGACATGTGGAAAAGTTTGTCGTTTACGTTTGTGATAATGTGATCTAGGATAGTACTTGACGTCGTAGTAGCTCGTGTTGCATATTTTGTATCAATTTTATTAATGATTTTGTATTTGTGTTCATTTAACATCTCTGTGTACAATTTTGTTGCGGTGTTTTTGTTTAGTATATTTATATTGAAATCGCCAAATATTATAGCTCGTTTTTTATGTTGTATTTGTACCTCAAAATCGTCCAGAAATTGTGTTATATCAGTATCACCTGGTTTATATATTAATCCAATATCTAAGTTAAATTTTCTCGTGTGTACCCATAAATAATTGTTCCCATGTCTGTATTTTTCTTTGAGTAGTTCATATGGTACGTCGTCGTGAATGTATATTGAAACGCCTCCACCTCTTTTGTTCGTGCGAATGTTATATTGATGTGTATAGTTGGGAATCTGCATGCGCTCCGCTTCCTGACTGCTTTTAATCCACGTTTCCGTTAAAAGTATGAAATGTACTTTGTTTTTAATAGATTTTATGACACACTTAAGTTCATCAAACTTTCCAGGTGCTGAAACACTTCTTATGTTTGAATAAAAGAAATTGAATGAGTGACTACTTGACTTCAGGTCGTTGTATGTGTTCAGTATTTGGTAGGATATTTCGTTCTTTGCTTTAAGGATATTTGGTAGTATTTGGTTCGGTCTCGATTCCGCTAGTTTTTTGATTGTAATATTATTTTTGGCACTCCATTGATGTATTTAATAGTAAGGTCAGTCTCACCATTATTAGTCCTTGTAGTTAGCTCTTGTCTTAAATCTTTTAAATACAATTGCTGTGCTGGCGTTTGATCAGCAAAGATTTTTATAGTTTTGTCGTGTGCATTGATTTTATTTCGTAGAATTTGTTTTGGTATATCTGGCGAAGCAAAAAAGGCTTTTATAGGACGATTAAATCCTGGTTTATATTTGCCCAGACGGAGAACTTTTGATGGCTGGGGAGTGTCTTTCACAATGCCTTGTAGTGCCACAGATACCTCAGTGGCATCACTTATTTGTCTTTTGCTATAGTCACTAGCTGAAGCCTCATCAATACCCGTAATAATCAGGTTACACTCTCTTAAAGAGCGGTCGCGTATTTCTTGTATGAGGTTTTCTTCATTCACTAATTTTGGAACAGGTACCGGCGTAAAATTTTTGAGTTTTGCTATTTCGCTTTCTATTTGGTTTATTTTTGACTCCGACTCTGTATTCCTATTTTTTAAATCGGTGAGATCATTAGAAATAATATTTTGTTGCGATACAAGATTATCTGTTGTAAGTTGAATCTTGTTTATTTTAGTTAACATATCGACACCAGAAGTATCAATTAACGTAAGGGACAAAATACGACTTTTCAGGAGAGCCAAAAAACCATTCCGATTTTACAAATTCTTCTGTAACTTTTTATTAGTTGCCCTAATCTTAAAAGTGTCTAGGACAAAGTTTCTTATAATTTTCTCTTCTTTATAACTATAAATAAAATATTTACGTAAACTTACGCGTTTAGAAAATAGCATGTCCCTTACATTAAAAAAAGCTGCTTAGTTCCTGCTAGTTGTCCTATAAGGCACTCAAGCTTTCAATGGAAACTATCCCATATTAAAGTAAGCACCAAGTTTAATAGGAAACTATAACACAAATCTACTGTAAAGGACATAAACTACTATGAACTGGATGAAATATGATGTATGATAAACTATTAAGAGCAATTTATCATGTAGTTTTGGACCTGATATCTTTATTATTAAGTCCATTAGTAAAAATATACTTAACTTACAATATTTTTAGATTATTTTGGAAATTTGGAGAAAATTCGGACTGGTCGAACAGTAAATACGACTTTGGTAAATGCAGGTAGGCAGTTCCTAGAGACAGGATCTTATGAACGGAGACCAGGTCACAGTCGTAAGCAGTGTAATTTTACTTGGCATAACCGTTTAATCTTCAGAAATGTCCTCAGGGACTGGTTCATTACATCAATTCAAGCACGTAACCAACTCCAAGAAGTTAAAAATGTGTGTGGGGGTATACGTACGGTCAGAAGAAGGTTAAGCTTTTAAAACTGCTAGAGGACACAGTTTCTTATTTCTCTCGTGAGTATAGGCAATGGACAATATATATAAGGCATTTTCGTCTATTGCAGACGATTTATGAGGTGGTGTCTGTGATACATCGCTTTTAATGACTGTACGGACCGATACCACAGGCTTGACAAAAGAAGTAACTGAACATTAATGTCGAACCATGTTCATGTCGTTTCTGTCTCTTGTCAGCAAGCACTCCAATCCAGGCTTCATCACAAAATTTGCGACCCTCTCCGACACGTTTGCGCCACTCAGGACGTATTTCCGCGAGCTTCTCCCAGTCACGGTGGTCGATTTTAAATGCTGCCATGTCTCGCTTGGTGCAGTCTTTGAAACGAAGCAGCGGCCTCCCAACATCTCTTTTTCCATTCGCTACTGCACCAAGGAGAACACGTCGTTGTAATGGAGAGGGTTCCATCCTATGCACATGCCCTAGCCAAAGCAGACGTCTCTATTTAAGAAGCACTGTCAGACTAGGCAGCTGTGCGATTTCTAGAACCTTCTCGTTTGTCATCTTGTCCTGCCATGCTAAGCCCAAGATCTTTCGTAAGCAACGCATGTAACATAAGTTAAGACGACGGCGACGTTCTTGTTTTGCATACGATGTCCAGGTTTCAGCTCCGTACAAGAGTATGCTTAAGATGGAAGCCTGAAAGACAACCATCTTGGTCTTAGTAGTATGGTGCTTATTGTACCATACCCTTGTACCTAGCTTCCCGAACATGGTTGCCGCCTTGCCAATACGGATGTCGATCCGTCGAGAGCATTCGAAAAATGTGGTGTTTACAGACGAATATCGGATATCATTAAGTTATCGTAAAGGTCGTCAGAGTTCTTACAGGCACAAAAATAAAAGGTTTGCCGCATGTGCCCCTTGAAACTGTGGTGTGCCAAGGTGGTTCAATAATGTGGTTGTGTAAACGCAGAAAAATATGTTACAGAGGCTTAAGAACCTCATGTGATGCCAATTGCACTATTTATTGGGGAATAATTTCTGTTAATCCATGATAGTGCCCGGGACACACATCTCTAAAAATCACAACTGAATACCTGAATAAGGGTGTGATTCGAAAATTACTATGGCCTCCTTAAAGTTCAGACTTAAATCTTATCGAACATGTCTAGGACAATTAACTAAATGTTACAGTTTTTATGGCTGTTTCTCATTTTGTTGATTTTTAAGGAAATTTTGTTCATTAAATGTTTTTAATTCATACTTGTAATTAAGTAAAATATTTGATAATACCGAAAAATACTGTGTAATGTACATTTTTTCCAAATTTTAGACGTAATTAAAGGTGGGCCCTTGTATGTATATTAAGGTAAGCGACAAATTAAAGTAAAGTTATGTATTGTGTTTTAACGTAAAGGTCATATTGTGAGAATTGTACAAAACTTTTGTTTAATGTAAGGGACTGAATTGCATTTCAGAACTATTTACATTATTTTTTCTAACACGTAAAAATATTTACGTCCGTTAAATTAATATTTTAGTATAAAAAACAGTCTAGACCTTCGAAAACGTGTACTGTAAGGGACATTTTTTTAACTATAGAAAAATTTCAAATATACCAAACGATAGAGCGTGAAATTACGAATCCAACGGTATATATAACTCATTTTGGCCAAAATGTCCCTTACGTTAATTGATACTTCTGGTGTCGATATCCGATAAATCATTCTTGAGGACACTAAAATAATCTTTTTGTGATTTAGTAAACTCCTGAAACATTTGCTTTATCTCGTTACGAAAATCTGTTAGTTCCAATTTACAGTCACAGTCCGTCTCTGGTTGTTTGCCTTTGCGGTTAGTCATATTCAAGTCATCCGTATCTTTCAACTTTGATAAATCTGGAAATGATCCACCCGCGCCACTAGTTCTCGGTGGGGACCTTTTTACGCTCATTTTAAGCGTTTTTTTATTATGTCTTGTTGTACTTTAGACAAAATAGGGTTCAATATTTTCTTTTGTCACTTCAAGGTTGACAATATAAACGAGTCAATATCAAGGAGAAAAAAAATATGCACTCACTCGTTTGGTCGGCTAGGTAGGGCACTCGCTTGCCGCTTCTGCTAACAGCGTAAATTACTCCAGCGTAGTTTGTACTTTGAATATTATTATAGCACAGTAAGTTCAATTTTAATACTTGATATAGTTAGATAAAATGTAATAAACTTGCGACACGTCTGCTCGGAACGACTGCTCGTGACGTATTACTATGTAATACCACCTACTAAATTACTAAAAACACCATACCATTATAATTAAGTTTCTAGCTTAAGTCGGTTTTTTAACTGGAAATTAATAATAAAAAAAACCGTGTGGTGACGGATTAAGAATACAATATGTTACCACCCCATCTCATCCCATGGATGTCGTAAAAAGCGACTAAGAGACTTTCCGTGAATATTATCTTTACGAAATAAAAAGAATGAAAACTTAAAATTAACGGCAATTGGATTGATGGTATAGGGTATATTATCCGTCTGGCCAGCGCCAGCAGCTTGCAAACTTTCATGTTCATGCTAACAAAGTTTAAGAGGGAATCAAACCAGAGTTTTAAATGTTTTGTTATTATTCACAATTGCTTTATTTAATACGAGACAAATGTAAACATATCCGTGTGGTGACAGAGTAAGAATACAATATGTCACCACCCCATCTCATCCCATGGGTGTCGTAAAAACCGACTAAGGGAATAACCGTAACTACTATCTTTACGAAATAAAAAGAAGGAAAACTTGAAATTAAACCCTATACCAATCCGTCTGGCCAGCGTGGTATTAGTAGGCCAAGTAACCCACCGTCACGGGAGGAGGCCCGTCCCTGCAGTGGGACATTAATGGGCTGTTATGATGATGATGAAATGTAAACATTTGTAAATTGAAATGTAAAATGGAAACTGGACGTTTGAAAAATCCAGTAATAGAGTTTGTAGTAAGTATCCCTTCTTCTTTATTACCTAGACAGCGGTGGAAAAGTTTAGTAATTTTTAACTGTGTAAACTTAGATTAAGTAGAATAAAATTAAAGTCAATAAGTTAATGAAATGAATTGAGTTGAGACGTCTGCTTAGCAGCCATGACCTATACCTCGTCACAGAAATGGTTTATTTATCTTTTAATCTGTGTTGGTATAGGATCTTGACACGCTAGTCTTATATTATGTTAGGTAGGTATCCTACGGAATATTAACTACGTCGGTCTAATTATTCGATATTGAGCCAATTTTCCAAAAAAAATCAAGCGTATGAGTCATAGAAAACTTACTCCAATAGTTTGGCTAATAAAAGCTTTAATATTTGCATTCGATTATTGGCACTTTTTATCCATTATTTTGTATGTAAACCTAAAAATTACCAAAAGTGCGATGTTATCATTAGAAGCCTTATTTATTTAGTTTATTACAATGTTCTGACATTCAAAAATAGTCTAGTACTAGCTGCTGTGCCCGCGACTTCGTTCGCGTGGCGGATGTTACTTACTTCGCAATTCGATTTAATACTGAAAAATCGTTTTTAAAACCTTATAACGAACAGATATACCTACATTACAAACGAATTGTAAAATTAACGAACGAACCAAAACCTTTTCAAAGTAAATAAATAGTAAATAAAATATCTATGAAGACTGCGTCTAAACTTATACTGAAAGACATGAGCGAACGTCATTCTTTCAAGGAAAATCTTAACACCGCGATACTGAAAATGACGTCACAGGCACAATGCTATCTGTTGTCAAATTTGTAAGTTAAAATAAATGACATCGCTTATTTCATCATAACTGCAAGGACGCGCCTCCTCCCGTGACGGAGGAGTACTTGGCCTACTAATACCACGCTGGCCAGTCGGATTGGTTGATAATATACGGATAGATTGGAAGATAATATTCACCGATAGTCCCTTAGTCGGTTTTACGCCACCCATGGGATGAGATGGGGAGGTGACATATTGTATTCTTACTCCGTCACCACACGGATACATGGCTGGCGTGCATGAGGTCGCGGGTTCGATTCCCATGGAGGACAATTGTGATACACAAACTATTGTCCTTAGTCTGGATGTTCTTTGTGTCCGTTAAATTGATATTTTTAAAGGCTAGTGTGGGATTTGTCTTTTGTAAAAAAAATGCTGAAATAAATTATTGTACCTCACACCTTTTTACCATCTAGCAAAAAATATTTGACTAAACTTAGACTCGACTATATTATTATCTATAGATAAACTGCGTGCAGTATTTTTGAATTACTTAATAAAATAAACACAAACACTTTGAATAATAATTTAATGTTTTGTGATTGTATTTCTTTATTTTATTGTCAGTTTTGTATTTTTTTATTGTTGACAAATAGCAATAATGTGTAAAATGATCTATATCTTGTGTGTTTATCAACCGATTTCTATAATTTTTTTTTTATGAATAAGATATTAAAGTGTACTTTTGAAATATGGGAGTTTTAAAAAGATATGTCTATGCAAATTACAATATATTTATGTATTTAATACACTTTGAAGAAAACCCTAACGATTAAACACGTTATTGTGGCTAATATATAAAAGATAGATATATACTATTCAGGACTTTTTTGTACATCTTTTGAAGACCATTATTTTTGTAATACATATTTTTGGCGTATGATCAACGTATGCGATGATAAGAGCTAGAACGCGCTTTTTGTCAACTGACTTGCTTCAAATTTTTCGTCACTGCTCAGCTCCTATGTGTCTTAGCGTTATGTTATACAGCCTATAACCTGTCCGGGAGTATGGACTACAATTGTACCAAGTTTGGTTAAAATGCCTTCAGTAGTTTTTGACCCATGCGTGCACATACAGACAGACAGACAGACAGACAGACAGACAGACAGACAGACAGACAGACAAAAAATTTATTGATTGCATTTTTGGCATTAGTATCGATCACCATTCATCCTCCAATATTAATTTTGAACATATATTCAATGTACAGAATTGATCTCTCTACAGTTTTATTATAAGTATATAGATAAGTATTAATGGCATTGGAAACGATTCCAAACTAGTTGTCTAAGTGCAGTGTTTACGTGTTATTCAATGTATGGTTTTGCCCACGTAAATGAAATGTTATTTTTTATTTAAAAAGGCTAAACGAAACTTATTTATTAAATAAATAACCATACCAGATTGTCCTAAGACGCGCTAAGTGTTTATAAATAAGCTAAAATGAATATAGTCTTAAGTTAAAATTAAACTAAGAAAAAAAAATTAAGATAAAACATAAATTTAATAAAAATTACACATTAAATAAGTTAGTTTTAATTTTAATTAATCTCATTTAAGTTTAAAAAGGCTAACTTGCATTTAAATCAAAAGAAAAGGTTATAAGTTTCATACCTAGTGGCCCATCCCACTACAATATTTTTAAATTTATTGTCAATGCTAAATGCCATAGTGGCCCATGTCCAAATAAAATGGCAAATAAGTAAAATACCGATTGTTTTAATAGTTAATCTAAATTTTAACAATAACTACATCATATTTTCACAAATAATAAACATACTGTCCATATATTTTTTTTAAGTTACATTAACTTAAAATTTCGCATAAACTCTTTTGGCAGATATCCACATAATTGTATTTTGGGTCTGGGCCACTCTGGTTCTGGTGGCCTCATATTATCTAGTAGGTGTGCTATCGCAAAGTTTTATTTCTTTGACCTGACCAATCAATGTTAATGTGAAATACAGAAATATTTAAAACTGACCTTATCTTGGTTGCAAAGTAGACCTATGTTTCTAGCAAATCAGTAAACGAGTCCCTTAATGCAGTAGAATAATAAGAAAAAAAGATAAATTAGAAACTTAAGACGTTAATTATATAAGGAGGAAAATAGCAAAACAATTAAAAGAAAAAAAGTTTTTTAATTTTCCTTTTTAGACAAAAGCCCCTTAAAATTTTTTGTAAACATTTTTCGATAGCAGTTTTCTGTAAATATTTTTTATGTAAAATAAGGGTTTTCCTTTGTAAAAATAAACTGGAGCTAAAGACATAATCCCAAACAAGATAAGTAGCTTAGTTTTTTTTAAATGTTTCTTTTGTGACGTGGTTTAGTCAAAATGTTGAACGTAAAAGCGAAGAGATAAAGCTTGGTACAGACGAGTTTTATGAATATGGATGTGTGTATGTTCCGTCATTGAGTGCGAAAAAGTATATTTTAAAAGACAACTGTTGTTTCCTTTACCGTTTTTGTGGCCGATGTATCTACTATGTATAGTACAGAAATAAAGCAACTGTAATAATTTGAAGAACGTATTTATTTTAGTCCGAAGAAGTTCTCATACCCAGATTTACACCTAATAAATAATACCTTATCAATTAGTCCTTATAAGTTTATGCCTCGAATGGCAAATTCATCAATGCCGAATTTCATCAACGCCATGAACTAGGGATATTACCTCCTTGAATTATTATAATAGTCCAATTAAGCAAATTCTCCGTGTGGTGACAGAGTAAGAATAAAATATGTCACCACCCCATCTCATCCCATGGGTGTCGTAAAAACCAACTAAGGGACTATTCGTGAATATTATCTTAACGAAATAAAAAGCAGGAAAACTTGAAATTAAACCGTATACCAATCCGTTTGGCCAGCGTGGTATTAGAAGACCAAGTATCCTTCCGTCACAAGAGGAGGCCCGTCCCTGCAGTGGGACATTAATGGACTGTTATGATGAATTAAGCAAATTAATTACTACCTACTGCCAGCTGCATGACTATTTTAAAATACTAACTTTATGATTGTTTTGTTATAGTCCTGATGATGAAGAAGATGCTTACTACTGCTATGAAGATCCATTGGTAAGTATAACAAAAGCGAAACTTTTTAAAACTGTGTATAGACACAAATGACACAAAGATACAGTGTTAAACAGTAAAATTGGCGCTTAGTGATTAAAATTTAAGAAAGAGTTATTGCGAAAGCTTTTAAAGTGGCCCGAGAAAAAGAAACATTTGAAAACAATTTTATTTCAATGTTTTAAACATGTCAATTCTCGTTCCATAAAATTGATAAAAATTCGGTTAAGTTAACTTTTAGTTGTCAAATTGACACACATTATGTAAGACAATTTGACAACTAAAAGTTAAGTTAGCCGAATATTTAACGATTTTAAGGAACGAGAATTGACATGAAGTATAAAGACAATTATTTACTTAAAATAGTCAGTTTTTACTCTTTCTTTACAAAAGAGATAAGTTAGTAAAGAAATGTATGAGTATACTAACAACTTTATATTCAATCATACTTTAACACAATTGTTCTTAAAGTAGTAAAATACAAAATTAAAATACGCTAATTATGATAAGGCATAAATGTATGACAATGGATAACAAACCAATGATAAGTACGTTGTAGAACAATCATTATCCATGAACGATATCCAAACATTTCATTTGCTTTAGCCAAGCTAATATCAACTTTATACGTTATTGACTAGCATACAATATTAAAACAAACGTCACTAACTGAAATTCAGATTGCATCATTATTTTGTACAATAAAAAGGTAAATAAGTAGGTTAACTTTTATAATTTATTTTACTTTAATTTTTGCTCTTTCGTTACTTTAAAAGACAACTCCCACACTAGGAATCATGCCCTTTGGATTTATAGACATCAGTTTAACGGACACAAAGAACATCCAGACTCAGGACAATTATTTATAGATCACACAAATAATTATCCTGCATAGGAATCGAACCCGCGACCTTGTGCAGTGACTAAAGACATGCGTGACTGCCAAAGAAAGAAAGAAAGAAAAACGATGGACCTGACCTTCCACTCCTAGTGTAGATAAAGTAAGGTAGATAATAAATAATATAAAAGGATAGTAGGACATAGCGTTTCGGTCTCTTCTGTAAGCAAAAGCACCAACTTTAATAATAGGTCTTTACCTATGAAATTGCCGTTTTGTATGAAGATTTTAGCAGAAGTTAGATTTTTCATACTAACGTTTTCTTAGATATTTCAATAATTATTAAACATAATAGAAATAAATTAGGTGTAAGTAATGGCGCCTAATATTAAACGACTTCGTAATCATGTACAAAATATATTCGTCCTAGGATTAACGTACTTATTTTTGCAATTTTTTTATTTCATTTATAAATATCATTAAACGACTAATTCAAGGCATAGATTTTGGTTGCACAAATTGAAATTAAAACGACCTCTAAATTTGCGCCACGTTATTTTTTTATACCATAATTTTAATGACGAGGCAAAGAAGTAGCCCGATGGAAAGTGTTACGTTAAAGTTACGTCCTTAGTGCCTCTGCATTTCGCTCTTTCAACCTAATTTAGATAATCGGTTAAGGCATAGTCATGTAATTTACTAGCTACTGTACCCTTCGCGGTAAATTGTGCGAAGGCAACAATGGACCCAACCCTCTTCATCATCATCATAACAGCCCATTAATGTCCCAATGCAGGGACGGGCCTCCTCCCGTGACGGAGGGTTACTTGGCCTACTAATACCACGCTGGCCAGATGGATTGGTATAGGGTTTAATTTCAAGTTTTCCTTCTTTTTATCTCGTAAAGATAGTAGTTACGGTTATTCCCTTAGTCGGTTTTTACGACACCCATGGGGTGAGATGGGGTGGTGACATATTGTATTCTTACTCCGTCACCACACGGATATAACCAACCCTCTTGCTGAAGAGATATTACATCCATAAATCTCATGCTAAACTTCTGTATCATCTGCTTAACGTCACAGAACATTCATTAATGTGTTATGATTTACGCACCAAAGCATTTTAGGCACGAGCTACTATAATTTCCATTGAGCGTGACAAGGACAAAGCTATACACAATATCATTTCATCTCTGTCCAACATTTACGTAAGCGTGTATTGCAATATTTCTGCGGTAATGGCCGTCTCTGGATGTAATTAAGGTTCTATTGAAATAATTATCACCTCGGCGTGCGTTAAATGACAAATACATTTAGGTAACATTATCGGATTATGTGGAGTTTAATTTATATGACTTGTAACACAAATGGTCCCTAGGACGGTCTATTGCAGCGATAAGCTAATATAGTGGCTATACAATTCAATACGCTTGTCAAAATTTAATACGTAATTAATAGAAGTTTGAAAACGCCTCCTTAATTACCATACCCTAAATACACGGAGAGACCTATGTCCAGCAGAGGATTACAATAGGCTAAATAATTAATTGAAATATTTAGGTAACATATTGTCATAGCAGCCCAAAAAAGTCCCACTGCAGGGTCGGGCCTCCTACCGTGACGGAGGGATACTTGGCCTACTAATACCACGCTGGCCAGACGGATTGATATAGGGATTAATTTCAAGTTTTCCTTCTTTTTATTTTGTAAAGATAATATGTAATTACGGATAGTCCCTTAGTCGGTTTTTACGACACCCATGGGATGAGATAGGGTGGTGACATATTGTATTCTTACTCCGTCACCACACGGTTAATAGGCTAAATAATTAATTGAAATATTTAGGTAACATATTGTAATACGGTATTTATTTTCCTTTTCTCTACAGGCTAATGGTTACGACAGCGATGAGGAGAGGCGGCTAGAAGCAGAAAGGGCAAGGAAACGAATAGTTCATGCTAAAGTGGTATGTATACCTATTAGTCTTCTTCATCATATCATCATTTCCTTGCCCTTATCGCAATTTTAATTTTTATTTGGAGTCGGCGCAGCATGTTTATTTTTTTTTCATACTTTCCTATCGGACGTTATCTCACAAGTAACACTCTTTGCAGCCATATCGTCTTTCACACAATCCATCCATCGTTTCTTTGGTTGTCTTCTTCCCCTATATCCATCCACATACATGTTCTTCTTCATCATAATAACCCATTAATATCCCAATAAGAACATGCCTTCTCCAGTGGAATTTTGGCGTACCTATACTACGCTGATTGTTATTTTTATGTCAAGTTCTTCGACTTTGATCCAAGAAATTTCCATTAGTCTACTTTTTCGACTTCCACGGGATTAATTGGAATGGGGATAGCATGCATTCTTAGTCTGTCATCACATTGTTTTCCTATTTTTATTCCTATCAAAAGTTGTAAACATTCTTAAATTTCCCAATGCACAATTTAGTGATAAAGGAAAAATTAGATTAATGTACTAATCGCTTTCACATTTCCATTTCTCAAACTAAGCAAACCGTCTTACAGTTGCTTTTCTTTGTTCTTTAATTATTTATTTATTAGTGCATAACAATTAATCGATGACAATTAATTGTCTCTCATTGCCATTAATTCTCGAGTACAGTTTCTTTGTACCACGCCTATTTTGCACATCATAATAAATCTTTGTTTGTCCGAGAATAGAGCTGTAATGTAACCTACTTATAGCCGAAGCGCATTCATTCATTGGCATCGAATTAACCAACGTGTTGACAAATAAGTTATTTTGATACTAATACTATTTTTAAGCTTTGTGTCTATGTATTGATTGTATATTGTAATACATAACAGAAAACTAAAGACCTCGTGAATAGATAAATCGTTTGTAATATCTAAACCTATATGAACTAGAGGGTCCGGACCCGTGCTTCACCTAGGTTCTCCACCTGGATGAAGCACGGGGACTTGGTAGGCCCCGTGCTCCAAAGAACATAATATCTATAGAGGAAACAGGCTGTGTGTGAAATTGAACAATAATAATTTTCTCAATGTTCCACTTCTACTTTGTATCTTCAAAACAGTAACATGGCTTTGCTTTTAGCAATTGAGTCATCACAACGCTCTATGAGCGTTCCACTGTAGGGAAAGTTTTCCTCCAGATACGGATGTAAACACAGGTAGCTCAGGTGTGTTTCCCTATAAGTTTTCAGCAAAATCAAAAAAATCAAAAATATTTATTTGTTCCAAAAATTATTACATTACATATTCATACTCCATTAAATGTTAAGTAGAAGGACTTACGGCACTTTTTACGATAATTTTTGGACGGTACCGATGGGTATCAATCTGTACCTATTCTTAATCCGTCAACACATCGCAATAATTACAATTTAAAATAGTTTTTACCCATAGACCTAACTATAAAAAAGTCTAGCAGCTGATAAATCCGTGCCCCCTTCAATATTACCATACTAATTTAGCTCTCGTTTCATCTTTTCAGAGTTCTTACTGGAGTCTCCAATGGCCGTGGGTCAGCAAAAAAAGATTGATATATAGGGAGTCTAATTGTTTCATGGTGAACAGCAAATACGAGGAGGCGAGAAGGTAGGTAGGTTTTCGTGCTGAACTGGGCCTTTATAACCCTGCTTGTTCCTAGCACGAAAAGCCTTTTCTCCAATACTATTACATATAAAATAATATACCTAAATTATACAGATAACTGAGTTACGTAGTTGTTATGAAATTATTGTTGTGTCAATTATACAGGCGAATGTTCTGCTAAATAAGTCCTAAGAAGTCAGTCGATTATTCCCAAATTCATAGGTACGGGTGTTTTGAACTCCAAGACTCGAGTAAATATGTTTTTTTAAGTTTTTGTGAAGATCAATGTAAACCTAGGTATAGTCAGATTTTACTGCACCTACAAGAATGAGATCCCAACGTATACTTTCAGTTCATACCCCAAGAAAACGATTAAAAGTCTTCCAGAGCAAGAAAGTTAATATAGTTATTTACTTTCAGAGAAAAATACCCCCTACAACCTGTTTTAAGATACACAGATGATGTAACTATGTACCAAAAAGATGGAGATAAAATAGAAAATAAAGATGTGGCGCCGGCAGAAGGAGAACTTGAAAAAAATACTGAAAAATCTGAAGAACAGAAAGTAACTAACGGTGACACAGAGACTGATGCTAGTCTTACTGATGATGAACAGTCAAGTCATAAAAGCGAAGTGGAACGACCAAAAGATCGCGATTCCAGTATATCTCCAATATCAGAAGAAATAACTGAAGAAGAATTAGAACAAAGAATATTGGCTAATGATAGTGATAAACCATCAGAAGTTAAGAATAACATCAAGAGTGATGAACGACCAAATGACCGCGATTCCAACATATCACCAATTTCAGAAGAAACAAATGAAGAGGGACTAGAACAAATGGAGTCAAACGATGACATTGGTAAACCAGAAATTAACAGTAATATGAATGGAGAAACTAGCAATGATGAGCTTTCAGAAGCATTAAGTCCTCTACCAGAAACTCTTGAAGATGTATCGATACGTGAAGAAGACCAAGATACAGAAGAGGTTATTACAGAAGCGTCGAACGACGATGATGTTATAAATGAAGTTCTTGGTAAAAATAATGACAATGTAACAAAAGACGATGAAGACAATATTCTTGATAGTATTTTAAGTGACGTAGGTCAAAATTTAGAGAGTTCTGAGGACAATAATGAAAGATAAGAAGACTTGTTTCCAGATTAATCTTAGGTCAAATTCGAAAGGGATTTATTCATGAGTTTATCTAATTGTTCAGTTGTGTTTAAGTGGTAAAAAGTATCTTATTTGTATATTTGAATGTTTGCTTGTTTACCTTAGTCTAGAGAAATCACTATTGATTCATTTCAATATTAACATTTCTATAAACAACTTAAGATTAGCACAATTGAAATAGCAAATTATGATATAAAAGACAATCGTAGATCTCATTAATTTGTGATATTATTCATTTGCTCAATCGTTATCTTTAATGTATGTTGAGCATTTAATATGATCAATGTTTTAAATTTTTAGTTAGTAGCAGTTTATCATTCCGAAGAAATGCTAAATATTCCTTTCAATCATCATTAAAATGATCGCTAGATTATAAAATTAATTCATCTTTAGTGTAATAATGATAACGATAGAAAGATAAATAAATTTGTGAAAATATTTCTTTATTTTCTTTTAATAAATGTGTCAAAATATCACTTATATTTTTGTTAAATTGGAATGATATTTTATCATTATAAACTGATTTACTATTTTCGACACTTTAGATGAAAAGTGAATATGATATTTTGCAATAAAATTTTATATTTCTGAACTTTCAATTGTTTCATTTTATCTGTTTTTACACTTGAGTGGAACCTGACAGGATTTCAACGAAATAGCTTGCGTCAGATAAAAGACATAAATTCAAATGATATTTAATAAGGAAAATATATTCTGCTACTTTATCATTGTTATGAATGTAATGTTTAATTCAGTAGTTGTTTAATCCTCGTTTGTCAACTTGAACTAAAGCCTTTTTAACAAATTTATCTTTGGTCCTTATATGACATACAAATTGCTTTCGATTTTTTTACTTAAACAAATTCTTTGCTTTCTATACAGAACTAGGTCAACGTATTAAAATAAATTCCTTAAAATAAAGTTACCTCTATCAGGTGACGCTTTCTCATGTTTAGGTTCACAACAGGCGTAACAAGCCTGTTTTAAATATTAAGCCTTTTTTAAACATTTTCTTAATTAAAAAACTTCAACCCCTTAAATTTCCCAAGAGCGAAATTTGAGAGATTTCACTGAACAGATATCCAACTAGTACTCAGTTTTTGTGCTAGCTAGTTTAAGATATCAGAGTGACATATTATAATATATAAATATATATTTTAACTGAAAAACTATCACGTATGTCCAGAAATAATATATTATATTATTATTATTGATACGTGTAAAAATATATGTTTAGAAATTGCTTTTTTAAACAACTGAAAATCTTTGAGTCATAGTCATCTATACTTATAATAAAACTGTAGAGAGATCAATTCTGTACATTGAATATATGTTAAAAATTAATATTGGAGGATGAATGGTGATCGATACTAATGCCAAAAATGCAATCAATAAATTTTTTGTCTGTCTGTCTGTCTGTCTGTCTGTCTGTCTGTCTGTCTGTATGTGCACGCATGGGTCAAAAACTACTGAAGGCATTTTAACCAAACTTGGTACGATTGTAGTCCATACTCCTGGGCAGGTTATAGGCTGTATAACATAACGCTAAGACACATAGGAGCTGAGCAGTGACGAAAAATTTGAAGTGAGTCGGTTGAAAAAACGCGCGTTCGAGCTCTTATCATCGCATACGTTGATCATACGCCAAAAATATGTATTACAAAAATAATGGTCTTCAAAAGATGTACAAAAAAGTCCTGAATAGTATATAATAATATGTATCTTTTATATATTAGCCACAATAACGTGTTTAATCGTTAGGGTTTTCTTCACAGTGTATTAAATACATAAATATATTGTAATTTGCATAGACATATCATTTTCAAACTCCCATATTTCAAAAGTACACTTTAATACCTTATTCATAATTTTTTTTTATAGAAATCGGTTTATAAACACACAAGATATAGATGAAAGAAAATTTCCAAATGTCGCCGCGCCATTATGAGTACGGCTGTACGGTTGATTTTTGTTTAACGTCCGAAACGGCCAACCGGTGCATCTATATAATTTCATTCACATTGACTCTTAATGCGAACGGACGTGGTTCTTATTGACTCTTCTCGGAATAAGTGCGTTTTAGATATTAAAATAAATAGATACGTAGTTTTTAGGTATTAAGTTTAAAGTAGGTAATCTATCTATCTATACTATAATAAAACAATCGGAATCGGATAAGTAATACTCGAGATATCGCTAGATCTCTTTATTAGAACAGTCCAATACAAATCAGGGGTAATGAAAAATGGATTTGGTTCAATGTTGAATGAATTTAAATTTCGTTTCTTTTGTTCACGAGATGGCGTTACCAGTAGTAATCATAAATTTTATTTTATTATTAAGTGCTATTAATAAGTTATTCCTTTTAAATGTTAATAAAATTAACCATGAATCGTATGTGTAATATCAATTATAAGTCTTCACACTAGCCTTTAAATATATCAATTTAACGGACACAAAGAACACCCAGACTAAGGACAATAGTTTGTGTATCACAATTGTCCTCCATGGGAATCGAACCCGCGACCTCATGCACGCCAGCCATGTAATGCGACCGCCGCGCCACCGAGGCAGGTAATTCTGCCGCACCATAACGTGGCGTGCAAAATGTATTTATTCATAATTAATTAGCGATTATCCGTGTGGTGACGGAGCAAGAATACAATATGTCACCTCCCCATCTCATCCCATGGGTGGCGTAAAACTGACTAAGGGACTATCGGTGAATATTATCTTTACGAAATAAAAATGAAGGAAAACTTGAAATTAAACCCTGTACCAATCCGACTGGCCAACGTGGTATTAGTAGGCCAAGTATCCCTCCGTCACGGGAGGAGGCGCGTCCTTGCAGTGGGACATTAATGGGCTGTTATGATGAAATAAGCGATGTCATTTATTTTAACTTACCAATTTGACAACTGATGGCATTGTGCCTGTGACCTCATTTTCAGTATCGGTATTAAGATTTTCCTTGAAAGAATGACGTTCGCTCATGTCTTTCAGTATAAGTTTAGACACAGTCTTCATAGATCTGTCTTTGTAAAGGTCTGTTTTTGAAAAGGTTTTGGTTCGTTCGTTAATTTTACAATTCGTGTGTAGGTATATATGTTTGTTATAAGGTTTCAAAAACCATTTTTCAGTATTAAATCGAATTGCGAAGTAAGTAACATCCGCCACGCGAACGAAGTCGCGGGCACAGCAGCTAGTACGTAATAAATCTTATATCTTTGCACATATTTTCGCAGATCACTGCTTGTAATTAAATAATTACGTATATTAATGATGCTGATAATCTATTAGGTAATTAATTGGGGCACAATGAAGAGCACCCGCCCATGACATAGAGTGTTGATTGACAAAATAATCGTAGAACTAAATTATAGGAGAGTGTATTTTAACTGTCACATAGTTGAATCGATCTTGGCACCCAATTATATCCTAATTCTTTTATCGGCGCCCCCTTGTTTAAATCTAATTTGGCAAGCATTCATGTTCTGTAATCGTTTTTAAATATGAAGGGTAACTGTAATCATGGTGGTTATGAATATTTGGCAGTTTAGTCTAAACAGTAAAGACTGGCAAGCAAAATAGCTTAAACTTTAAAATAAAACAGGTATTAAATTTGTGCATCAATTGATATCCACGCGAACGAAACCGCGTCGCAAATCTAGTATTACATAAAATCATTAAGCTGTATTCACTTAAATTTTAAAACACATTCTTTAGACATAAATAATGGACATAAGGTGACTGGCTATTTTCATAAACAAAGCAATCTGTACATGTCTGGAACATAACAAAAAAATTAACATAATAACCTTAGAGTGATCAAAAAGTTTAGTAGTTTTGGTTTATTTTTTTTTATTACCAAAGAAATCTACAAGTTTGAAAAAGGTAGAAAACTTAAATTACATATATTTTTACCTATAAAGCTCGAGTACCAATTTTTTCCATTGTCTTTCTTCTTTTAGGTAGAAAACTTCCCCACCGGTTCTCGTCACCACGGGAGTCATTATATCTATGTTTTCCATAATTGAGTTTTACGATCCCCTTATGGATGACAACATATGGTCAACGAAAAAAATATCATTGGAAGAGAAGAAAACTCGAGACATCAATATTATATTTAGTACAAGCTTTACTAAGTTTAAGAAATGTGTAAGGAAAATCATCATAACTGCCCATTAATGTCCCACTGCAGGGACGGGCCTCGTCCCATGACGGAGGGATACTTGGCCTACCGCGTGGTATTACGCAGGCCAGACGGATTGGTATAGGGTTTAATTTTAAGTTTTCCTTCTTTATATTTCGTAAAGATAATATTCACGTATAGTCCCTTACTCGGTTTTTACGACACCCATAGGATGAGATGGGGTGGTGACATATTGTATTCTTACTCCGTCACCACATGTAAGGAAAATATTATGTTATTATTACGCGACCCTATCTATTACTCAGTTATTAATTAAAAAAATGTTTTTTTTAATTTCATTGTCCGTTACCCATTGTGGGTAAGCCACAGACATATTTATCCGGTACTCTAGACTTAAACTAATCCTCTAGAGCATGTGTTGTTTAGAATAAACCTGACCTTTAAGTTATTTAAAACTGTGTGTGGTTGACGAAATAGGCCCCTTAGGGGACATACCCGATATGTTTTTACGTGGGTACTTGTGTTGAATTTATTGTCGAAAGGTCGCTCGGTTTAATTATAAAATTTATAGAAACAGACCTTACTTAAGGGGGTATCTAAATTACGGACTAGTAGATTAAAATATTAGTTGTATGATATATCGCTTTTATTACAATAGTTGACATTTTATTTGTTGTTTTTTTACTGTACAGTCACGAGCAATAATATGTACACATTTTCGCATTTTGTAAACCAGTTATCTAAAGTTCTGCCAATCCAAAATTGAAAATTCGAAGATTAATTCAAAACTGTACGGAACCTCTTCTAAATTACGAATTCATTTTGATATTGTAATGTCTAGATAAACGTGCAGATAGTTTAGAAAATTTGAAAATGTGTACATATTATTGCTCGTGACTGTACCCTATGTCGCGCGGACTTTTACAGAAATTAAAATAACTGTACCTCAAAACTCGTTCATTTCTTTACCAATAAAAGTACTGTTTATTAGATTAAGCTAATTACTTACATTTAAATTTTATTCTAAAAATGTGGTTGCTATCCAAGTAGAAGACATTGCGTATATAATAAACGCTCAGCTTTTAGAGCCTGTTTTTAATTAGAATATATTTATTAATAGAACAGTGATCCAATTTTCACAATCTATACAAAATGTTGATTGATTTGTTAATGAAAAGCTGTAGTACATCAAAATGTATTTGAGAGAGCCGTTTTAAATTAATTCTCCATAGTTTTGTGCCAACAATAATGAGAAATGAGGTTTAATATCAAAGGAGGGTGTGAAGCCACAGAATATAACTTTGTATCGAAATAATAATAAACTTAGTACACACATACATAACTATAATAAAAATTAAATAATATATAAGATAGATACTAGAAAATTCACAAACGTTCTTATGTTAAGTTATTTATATGTTGTTGTCTGGGCTAAAGAGAACAGAAACACTAAGCTGTTTTCATTTATCTAACCATTTTAACAAAATAGTTAGACTACGAGGAAGAAACGTTGAAGGGATATGCCGGAAAACTTAGCTTAGATAATGTAGGAACACAACACAATATACTTTAGTGTGCATACTCATCGAAGAAATGTAATATAATATATTGTGTCATCGAACGGCTGCGCCCACGCTATAGCTCGTGTTTTGAATACACTCGTATGCGGTTGCTTCTTTTACTCTCCGCTAAATAAATAAAAAATAAAAAAATAAGAACACTGGTCCTTTTGCTGGAAGTTACAGTAAAGAGAAGTATCGTAAGTATAGGAGTAGTACATCTCACAAAGATACAACGCTACCGTACTCGTTTGTATTGTATTCGGTTATGTTTCTAGTTTTCTTTCTTGAAGTGATGCAATACGTCAATACGTCAGTGATAAGGTGGGGTTGTGACATACTGTTTTTCTAATTTTCTCAACATATATAATTCATAATCTATACCACAATATTAAACTAATTTAGAACTACACTTCTGTGTGTGCTGGACTTTATTTAGTATCGAAACCTTTGTGCTTTGTTCTGGTTTTGAAACTATACCCCTTCCAGCGTAAGTTTAGCTTTTTGACAGTTCACGTCCATGAAGTTTCGTAATACTTCCGCTTATTTTTCGAACAAATTATATTGTATTTCATGGACGTACCCATGTTTTTTTCAGTTACCATGGTTACTTAGTGATGGACACTCATAACGATTACCACTATTATGAAACAAATTACAAATAATCGGTAGAAATAAATGCTATGAATAAACCTGAACTCTTCATAATACGTTTATAAAATGTAATATGTTATTTTAGATTAGCTATAACCCGCGAATGTGTCATGATAAATTATGTATTTTAAATAATACCTAAGCCAACTATAATTTTATCATTTTAAGCTATAGGCTAATTCTCTTAACATAGAAGAAAGAAACAGAATAAAATGATAATGTAAGTTGATGTAAGGATCCAAATGTGTAAAATAAAGTAATTTGAAAAATCGCGAAATCGCTTACAATCGAATGGCATTACATTCGAGATACTGCTGAACGTCACTAACGTTAATCTGTCAAATGTTGTTAAATATAGTGGAAAGGGTATAATAACTTTAAGCTGCCATTTTACCAATTGGTACGTGCACTGACTACTATCGCTAAAATAAATCCTAAAATTGAAATAGATACCAAGGAGAGAGAAATACAGTAAGGCTATTGAATATTAATTTAATACAATGGAATTTCAAGTAGTTAAAATTAGAACCCAAATATAATCAATACGAAACAGGTTTTAAAATATAATTTTGAACCTAAAAAAGAAAATCACAGCAGAGACAGGCCTTCTGCAAAGGCAGATAGTTACTTGACGAACTAATAGTAACTGCACAGGTCACGGAATCCAATAGGGTCATTGTCTCAAGTTAACCTAAGTAATATAAGTGAATCATAAATGCGAAATCATTATCCGTGTGGTGACGGAGTAAGAATACAATATGTCACCACCCCATCTCAGCCCATGGGTGTCGTAAAAACAGACTAAGGGACTATCCGTGAATATTATTGTTACAAAATAAAAAGAAGGAAAACTTGAAATTAAACCTATACCAATCCGTCTGGCCAGCGTGTTATTAGTAGGCTAAGTATCCCTCCGTCACGGGAGGAGGCCCGTCCCTGCAGTGGGGCATTTATGGTCTTTTATGATGATGATGATGCGAAATTACACTTTTAGTCAGGTTTTATGACACAAAAGATTGTCATATTTTATAATTTCACATAACGGTAATTGTAAGTTCTATACCTGTATATAATATTACCTACTCTACCTAATATTATGTGACGCACGTACCCAATACGTTTCATTTCCACAAGAGCATCACCTGTTAGGCCAAACTTAATTAAGCGCCATCTGTTGACTATATAAATACAACTTTTATTTACCGATGCCATCATTCGTTAGTCAATATTGGTATTACGTGTTCAGTATTCGGATGAATTGAGACTCTTGTTTGTAGATTTTTTACGTCATTGGAAACAAGGTATAATATACGAGTAACAGTTCTAATATTTGTTTAATAAATGCTTACTAAACGTTGATTGGGATCAGCAGGTATGTCTAGCAGCTATGGAGGACATTACCATTTACATGGTGCTTACAGCCTGTTGCAATCACTTTTCATTGACGATAATGCTGGTTAAGTCACGACGACGCGGTCGAATGACCTTGACGTGACCCTCAAAGCAAGGAGACGTTCAAATGAAATTGAAATTTATTCCTTTTCTTTGAAGGTCACGTAAAAAACCGCTCCCAGCTGTAGTCGCTATGCCAGAACGTTAAGTCATCATCATTATCGGGTACGCGGTCACCATTCCAGAAGCTTTTTGCCCCAACGGCTGTTGTTTCTCCGCGCTATGCTCACCGCCCCTTTAACCGGGCAATCCGGAGCGCTATGTCGGTCACTTTGGATCTCCTGCTCATATGGATTCTAATTCGATAACGCAGGGAAACTCCCGATATCGCTGTCTCCATTGCCCTCTGAGTGACCGTAAGCCTCATGAGATGGCACATGGTTAGCGACCACGTCTCTGATCCGCCTTCGACTTTCGTCTTCATACATTGCGCCAATGTGGACGAGAAGATAAGTTTTCATCACAGATGGATGGCAGTCTCAGTCACGATAAATTTTGAGACTAATGTCCCATTAATGGGGTCTAAAGATTTCACTGGCTACCTCCCTAGCTTATGGTCGCGTATGCATCTACCGTCCAAGAGGTCGCAGCTTCCAATTCAATTTATTGTGAAGATCTACAAATTGTTGTCCTGACTCTAGGTTACTTTAACTCCATTAACGTCATACGTAAAGGTCCCCGCAACACAAGCAATGACCACTAGCGGGAGTTATTTATAATTTTTTAACGAAAAATACGAAACAGTACAAATATTCACCAAAAATAGTTTCAATTTAATTAAAATAGTTTAACTTTAACGTTGAAAATGTCAGTAGTACTGGTTTCAGTGAAATGCTTTTCTAACCTTTGTGATGTGACCTCTGATGGGTTAGTTGAGATAGTGCCTTTTGTAACTGACCCTTAGCTATCTGGGTGACGTGGGTTACTTCATAAAAGAAATGCAGGTCATTTTTTAACATATTTTTTACAATATCGTATTTTGAAAATCTTATTGTGCTTTAAACATTGTATTAATTTACTAGCTATTGTTATAAAGGAATGAAAATCTAGTTACGATGGGGTTTTTACTGCCTTAACCTAAATATATCAAGTATTTACAATTTTAAAAGTAATAATAAATTCCCTAAAACTGAACCAAAAACTATTAGAGGGTAGATCTCCAGAGGCATTTTTTATCGTGTCGGACTGGAGAAACCCATTTTGAAATCGATAAACGTTTTCATTACATTTTTTTATGTATACTTTGGTGTTTAATCTATGTGGTGCAGGGCTGAAATTATGAATTAGTTTATTAGAAATATTTAAAAAAAATCATAAACCCTAAAATCCTGATTGCTCTGGGTTGACCTTACTCCCGATTGAATGAGAAAACATTGTGTAACTTTTTATTGAGAAGGTTCATATGTCCGATGTTATTTTATATTACATAACAAATAGTTAATCTTCATTGTAATATTTTTTTTTAAATTATTTTAACAATATTTTTGGCACAATTTAAATTTATCGTCATGACCTGGCATTTTATCTCATCGCTCTGCGCTGGAGTAAAACATCGCGCTCATCCCTCGTTATACGAAATAGAAACTCTATTCCCCTCTCCCGGGGTAGTGGCTGTAGTAGTCTAACCGCCGAGGAAGATACATTTGTGCCACGGTCCCCCACTACAACATTACGAGGGTAAGTTTATGATTTATCTGGGTTTGGTTCTCGAATTTGATGATTGATATGGCATGTTTTATAAATTAAATAGTAAGGTTGTAAATGTGCTTATTAAGTGAATTAAGTGATAGTAATGATGTTCTTTATGAGGCGTAAACACAACTTTCTACTGTTTTTATTTTGGACTATATTAATGCTTTTATGACTTTTTGTGATCGCTATGGCTATGATTGCTCTGTCCAAAAGACCAGAGCGATGATATTTTGCAATAATTGAACGTTATAAAACTACTTTAAGTAATAATACCAGATTGTTACAACGACAAATGTCACGACTCAGCTGTCAAAAATTCTGTGACGTCACGACTCATCTGTCAAAAATTCTATAACGCCACGACTCCCCTGCAAAATATTTTCCCGCCAGCCAATATTCTATGACGTCACGACTCATCTGTCAAAATTCTATGGCGTCACTAGTCACGTGACTCCCCAAGTAACACAGAAAGCATTTTAACAAGCAACAAGTGAACTTATATAGAGCTTAAGACCCGTACAAACTCTTATATAAGTTCACCGAGCGTCTTGAAGCTGAACAATGGCATTTGAAAATCATTGTAATGCTTTACGCTGTATAACAGTTGGATAATGGCATATCAGAATGCTTTTGTAAAGCCTTTAGCTATTTTTAGTGCTTTTGGTTCTACAAAGACATTTTAAAGTAGTTAATAAGTGCTTGAAGCTGTTTTACAGCACAAACGTGAACCACTATAATGCCATGTAAATCCGATATCCAGCTTTAAGCTGTTTTTTGTGCCTTTTGCTGTGTAAAAGCACTTGTAAGGGGTAAGTAAAAGCTTAATGCTGCTGAACAGCATAAATGTGAATCAATATAATGCTTGCATTTTAAAGGAAGAACTGAGTGCTGTTGTGTAGCTAATAGCTCTTTAAACAATCACACGTGAGTAGTTGTAATGCTGGTGGCATTAATTGGGCTCACCGGGCTGCTTAAGGCTGACCACCATTTTGTAAATATTTTATAACCAAAAAATATTTTCTTTCGGATCTATTTATAAAAGGAATTGTCATTTAAAATATTTATATAACTTAATTTAATACAGTACAAGCAAAACTATGATTGTATTAATTCAAAACTTATTCTGTACTAGGAATACACATTTGTTTTGGTTTTACACACATCATTTTTATAAAACATTTTGAATGAAAACCACAAAATATCGAAGGCGCGTGAAAATTTTCAATGAAACTTATATAAACAAGTACAGTAATCTACACTGCGCAGTAATATTTGAAGGCAAGAAATAACAAACGAGTCAAAAACTTATCCGATGAATTTGTTTTGATGCAAATTATAATATGGCGTCACTCACTGTTTTATTTTGACCGTCTTTATTTATTCTTTTTTTGATTGTAATAATTTACACGCAATAATATAAAGTTTCCTAAGTGTGAACACTTAAATTGCTCCAATAATTCTTTTAGCACATTTAAATGCTAGTCTAATGCTTTTGTAATGCCGTTGGCATCTTCACTATCAATAATTTTGCTATTATAATGCTTCTGTAATGCAATAGGCTATCTCATTGACCATTTTAATGCTTTCTTAATGCGATTGGCAATATTATTGACCAAAATGATGCTTCTTTAATCCGATTGACATCTTTCTTGACCATAATAATGCTAATATAATGCGCCGGTAATGCTATTAACCAGCTACTGTGAACCTATATACGGCATAAAGCTGTATAATTTGTGCCCAAATAAGCATTACAGTAGCCATATAAACGTTTATAATGCGACTATAAAACTAACTCAAAATGCTAAAAGGATACAAGAATACTCTTATTCGGCCCTTATTATGCTTTGATGTGTTACTTGGGTCAGCTGTCAAAATTATTAAGACTCGCACTTGACTGGTTTTATAAGGGTTTCGTACCGATTTTGGAACAACGGAACCCTTTGTTGTCCGTTTCTCTATCAAGACTATTTATCTCAGGAACGCGTAGAGGTATCAAGCTGAAATTTTTACCAAATACTAAGGTCTGTTGCCTTTTAGTGCTGTAAAAAAATCAAACTTCTAATCTAACGAAATCAAGACATATAGCCGTTTATGTCGCAAATTTTCGATGAGCAAAGGGCAAAAAGCTACAGGGTACTTCAAATCTACATACAAACTTGAAATTTGGCATGAAGCAAGGTCTCATAGTGCATGTAAAGGAAAACTTCCGAAAACTTGAAATTTTGGCTTCCGTCATATTCATCATAACATCCCATTAATGTCCGACTGCAGGGACGGGCCTCCTCTCGTGACGGAGGGATACTTGGCCTAGTAATACCACGCTGGCCAGACGGATTGGTATAGGGTTTAATTTCAAGTTTTCCTTCTTTTTATTTCGTAAAGATAATATTTACGGATAGTTCCTTAGTCGGTTTTTACGACACCCATGGGATGAGGTGGGGTGGTGACATATTGTATTCTTACTCCGTCATCACACGGAGCTTATTTACAAAATAATTATACCGATGTGATAGCAGCATTATACTGATGTTATAGCAGCGGCCCGTAGATTGCATCGGCAGTAACACTGCACGCACTGTTAGTTAGCTCTGCTTAGTTTGGACCTCTATGGCGTAGTTCAAAACAAATAACTTTACACTATGTTACACGTGTTTTCTTCCATTTGAACAAACAGTCAGCATAATCTACGTCATCTATCAGCAATTCTCTTAGCGTGGACACTCATTCCTTAGTTTAAGTACCTCTCGAGTCCCAGAGTGGTACTTCCAAGCCACGTCCAACAGTTTCCAGATAGTTGTAACATGAAACTGTTCCTACGGGACTCGTATCTTTCACACAGCCGCAAACGATGAAATAAAATTGTGTAGGTATGTTTGTGGTATTTGTTTTTACTTAGGTAAGTATTAATATTAACATGATTTCAATATACCTATCGACTCCCGTACTTTCTATCATATTATGATGTGGAAGGCGCAGGACTGAGTTCTGTGGCGCGTGTTGGGAGAGGTCTATGTCCAGTGGACTGCAATAGGCAAGTTGATTGATTGGTTTGATTAATAAATCTAAAAAAAAAATATTTATCTCAAGTACTTGCCCAATTTTTTTAAGTACTTCTTCTATACGTTTTTACAAACATCTATTTAATTCGAATTTACGACCTCTTATGGATAACATAAAATATTCAATTCAAAAAATTACTTCATTTAATTAAGTAATGTCTTGAATTGAATATTTTCATTATTATAAATTTTTCATTTTAATAGTTGGCAAATCGGTTGGTGTATCTGCCTGCTACGCTCAAAGTCGTGGGTTCCATCTTAATCAAATTGCATCAACAAAGCCATTTGATTTAGTCTTTTTTTTTTAAAGTAAGTATTTCCAAGAATAAGAAGTTCAAGTTTCTTTGCGTCATTAAAGTAGTTGCATCTCTGCAGTGTGACACTAAAATGCTGCTGTGGGGACTGTTATGACTACAATTTACGTACATATGAAATACTATTTAAAACTGAAACCATTCAAGAATATTGCAAGCAGTTATAGTAGGTTGAATGAACCGAATTAAATGAGCTATCTACAGAATGGTCTCGGCCGTCGGACCGGAAATGAAGGGTCCAGGAGAGCCAGTATCCGGTCGCCGCCATGTTCAAATGTCTCGGCTCCAAGTCCCCGGAAAGGAAAGATCTCGTTATAGAGCCTCTTTAGTATGTATATCAGTACATACTACCTTTTTGTTAGCATAATATATGTTGATATGATATGGCAGTCATTTAAATATTAAGTATGTGTATCTGATTTGTGTGTCATGTATTTCATTAATAAATATTTATAAATTCCTTACACATTTACACAACGCCATCTAGTCACAAACTAAACAAAGCTTGTACTATAGGTATGACATCGGATAAACATACTTATACTTTTTTTTTTGTAACTACATACATACATAGAAAACACTCAGACCAATGCAAACAATCATGTTCATGCACACAAAGATTTGCATTGAGCGGGAATCCAACCCGAGACCATGTAATATACCGACTGCGCCAGAGAGGTCGTCAAATAAACAGTTTTTTAGCGCTGTAAAATTTAATTTTAGTTTTTCTCAGGACATCGTATCAGACAAATGATTTTCACATTAAGCTCTTCTGAAAGTTTCTACCATGCGTGATTCTGTGCCTCCTTCATCCATCGACTTTCCAGCACCCTTATTAAGTAATAAATAAATATTCCTGACACATTTACACAACGCCATCTAGTCCCAAACTAAGCAAACCTTGTACTATGGGTACAAGACAACGGATAAACATACTTAAATATTTTTTTTTGTAAATACATACTTATTATACAAAGAAACAGTTAGACCAATGCAAACAATCATGTTCATGCACACAAAGATTTGCATTGAGAGGGAATCGAACCCGAGACCTCTGGGAGCAGTCATGTTAAATAACCACTACGCCACAGAGGTCGTCATTATTAAGTCATCATTCCATCGTGTGCAAGGTCTGCCTACCTTATGTTTGCCTTCCAGTCCTCATTTCAGGATGTTGTTTTGAAGTGTCGGTCCACTTTCTAAGGATCTGGACACCCTACGTTACCCGGTACGCGGTGCGCGTTATCCTTTACCCCAACGTCGAGGTATAAGGTTACTTTAAATAATCTTATTTCTTTTCTCATTAAATATAATTAACATAACATATACTTAACATACATATAATTAATATAATTAATTACAATTTTAAAATATTCCACTATAAATATTAGAATTAAAACATTATTAAAAGTTAGACATTAAATTGGTATGTGTAAAATAAAATTATATTATAAATTCTATTTAATATTATATTTTGCTAATATAGAATAATTATAAGTAATTTAAAATAATAGTCTTCCTCTCTCCTGCGTATGCTGTGCCCGACAGGGTCCATAATGATGCTATAAATACTTACTGTGTATATTATGTAAGAACTGTAACTACATTATGGTGCAATAAACCCTTTTTGATCACAATGTCTACACTGTAAAATGACTTTAAAGGATTACGCATAAAATGCATATTGACTAAGTAGCAAAATGCCTCAAATCATAACGACTTAGTAGTAATACACCTTTAAATGAAAATGACTTTGTAGTAAAATGACTATGAAGTAACGCGACTTTAAAGACAAACGTCTTAAGTGAAGATGACTTGAAATCCAAAATACCTAAAATGTAAAACATCTCAGTAGGTAGTTTTATGACCAGAACAAGAAAATGCACCCCCTGTGGAGCACGAACCTCGGCCTGGACTGTCACTGACTAACAGGACGTGCGGAAGGCTCGCCCTCTAGGAGCAAACGCGGCGAGGACGGGATGTACCCGGACGCGTCAACCACTAGTTGGTTGGGGTGAGTGTCAGCCGTTTCAAAGTAGCGACGGGAACAGAGTTCCATGTGTTGCTGGATAGTCGGCAACTCGAGTTCTATGTGAAGATTCTCATTACGCATGAACCACAGTGCTCCCGTGCCTCGCTTTGCGCATTAACCTATTCTGAAGTGTTTGTAACCTATGGACCCTGTGTGGCCTAAGGTAGGCGAAAACTACGCACGCATACGTCATAATTGGTCTAATACAAGTCGTGTATAACCTAACCTTGTTTCGTATCGACATCTTAGATTTCATCCGGAGGAGCATGTGCAGCCGTCCCATCACAAACGAGCACAGCTTGCGAACCATGTTTATGTGGGGACGGAAGGAGAGTTTATCGTCGAGTATGAGTCCAAGATATTTGACTTCCCTCGCCCAAGGGATCAGGGAGCCGAACATCTTGACTTTTGGTGTCTCTGCCGAGAGGGTCTTGTGGCTTTGTTTCTTGTGAAACATTACCGCTTGACTCTTTTCGGGGTTGACTGTTATCCTCCATTTCTGGAATCAATCGCTAAGGGCGTTGGACGCAGATTGGAGTCGCCTAAATATCGAGGAGGGGGAGGTGCCAGAGGCTTAAATAGCTGTGTCGTCTGCAAAAAGGGGTGTTTGAAAACATTTCATTTATTTGAACAAACCTGTTACTCGTCTACTTTGGGAAATAAATAAGCAGTATTTTTTAAATAATTATATTAATTAAAGTAACATTTTATTTCATTTATAATAATTCACAAATAAAAATAATGATTATTTGATTTATCGTCGTTTTGATTCTTAGTCCTAATGGCGTATTGTGTATTATCCTTTAAAGTCGTTTTCAATTTTGAGACATTGTGCTGCATAGGCAAGAAACAATACAGATGTATTGCAAATAAGTCAAAACACTTTAGAGATATTGATTTGAGGCATTTTGCTTCAAAGTCATTTTACAGTGTAGACATTGTGATCATAAAGGTTGATATTCGTGTGTTTTATAAACGTCCATATTTTCTTAAGGAAAAAAACATGATGCCTGAGGCAATTTCCTATTTGATGTTTACTGTGTCCTGTCCTTTTTTAGTTACTGGAATCCGCATGGGTACTTAGCCATCCATATAGTTATAGAACACCCCTCCCTTTTTACCTGTGTAGGGCAGATGTGTGATTTGAATATAAAAAAAAAATTGTCCTTTGGCAAAACATTTTTATTATGTTTCTAACTCTTCAACAAATATTCTGATGTCAACAGATCTTTGACAGGCATGGTATCTATAAAAACTTATTATTCGGATTAATATGCCTTAGGTTCCGTAACTTTTTGGATAAGTAAGTTTCAGCGTCAGGTGATTTCGGTACCTCATAACCACCGTCACGAAAAAATTGCTAACTGTAGTGAACCAAAAGCAAAGAAACGTATATTATATTACTAGCTGACCCGTGCCCACATCGTTAGGCGGCGAAAAAAAAAGTCACCTTTTTAAACATATTTCATTACTGCTCCACTCCTATTAGCCATAGCGTGATACTACATATCCTATGACACTCCCCGATAAATGGACTATTCAACACTGAAAGAATTTGTAAAATCGGTTTAGTAGATCCAGAGATTACCCCCGACAACGTCACAAACACACAACCTTTACCTCTTTATAATATTAGTATAGATAGCTCTGCTTAGTTTGGGACTAGATGGAGTTGTGTGAATATGTGAAAAGAATAAATAAGAGTAAGGCGGGAGAAATCTATTCTCAGTTCTTTCTCCCCTACCTTGGACTACAGTGCTGTAGTCGTTGTAGTAGTTTGTTGCAGTATTATATGAATAATAATTTTCAGCTCATCATGAAGTAAAAGAAGGAAAACTTGAAATTAAACCCTATACCAATCCGTCTGGCCAGCGTGGTATTATTAGGCCAAGTATCACTCCGTCACGGGACGAGGCCCGTCCCTGCAGTGGGACATTAATGGGCTGTTATGATGATGAATTTTCAGCTCATCATGAAGTACTCGCAAATACGGTGACCTTTACCTTGGGTGTTCATAATTAGCTTCTATTTAACTAATTTAAAACATTAATAAAGTTAATAAAGCAATTATTGCGCGGGAGGATGTTGTTTATATAATATTTTTACACAAAATGTTTTATCAAATGTAACATCCTGCTTAGATGTTAATTAAATCTAGGAGGGTGTTTACTTTTTTATAACGCCTCTTATATGAAAATGACCTTGTAAATTTAATTCTAGACTAGGGTCTGGATTTTATTTCTTTTTAATTATAAGAGTCCTGGTCTTGTTGATTGCAGATTTTTCCGTGTCTCCATGTCGTTTGCTGGCCTTAGCCTTAAAGGTCTTGTATGTCACAATATCCAGTTTCTCCTTAATTGTTTTATTTTTTAACTTCTTATATGTATAGCGTCCACAAAACTCTAGAACTTAATTCCGCAATTTCTTTTACAATTTTTTATTAAAGAACCAATATAAATGGCATCATTTTCTATTAAAGCTTACGACTTCTTATTGTTAAGATTTTTATTAAATTCGTGTATAAAGAAATATTTTATATTAAATTGAGACATTATCTTTACCTACACTGTACTGTACAATAATAAAATAGATAATTTCGTAGCTCCGTTCGCATTCAATACAAGAAAAAATAGTGTAACGACAATTAAGCGATTCTGAAAATCAAATAAGTACTTATAGGTACATAAATTAACCGTTTCATTGGCTATGTGGTCAGGGTATGCGGGTGCAGTACAACATGAAAATTGTTGCAAAAATTTGTGCATTTTTAGCAAAAAACACGTTTCAATAAAAATACCACATTTTGCAATAAATAAATACCTTGATCTAGATAGCAATGCAGCAAATATGTGCACACAGCGAAACACAAAACATAGATCAACAATAGCTCTATGTTTACTAGAGGCTGATTTACACAGGGTCAGTAGACAAGTCAGTCGCAGCGCCAATGTCGGCGCCGCGACTGACTTTAACTGTTTACATGAAGTAAGTAGAAGTGGTGCGTTTCACACGGTGACCACACGTGTGTGAAGTCAGTGGTAAAAATGAATTCGCGAAAACAACTGAAACGAAGATTTAATTATTTGTTAAAAAAAATATCAATTTTGCTGTTCAATGAGTTAATAGAAATGGTAGAAAATGAGATAACTAAAAATAAACGACCGTAGGTAAGAAAATGGATTGACGATAGAAACGAAACTGGTGGCTCTGCTTTGTTGCTGAAGCAATTGCAATTTGAAGATCCTGCGGAGTACAAACTGGTTATGAGAACTTCATTTTGAAAAAAAACGTGGTTACTCTACAACGCAGCGGCAGTGACAAGCACGCAATGACTTGTCTGTTTACACGGGGTTTATTTGGCTGTCACGGGGGTGCGCGGGTGGCGGGGGGCGCCAACTGACTTCAAAATATTCGTGTGCGAATATTCAAGTCAGCGCTGACTTCAAGCCACTGTACTGACTTCAAATCAGTTTACACGGGCTTTTTTTCGAGTCAGCACTGACTTGCCTCGAATTTGAAGTCAGTTACTGACCCTGTGTAAATCAGCTTTTAAGTATAACCTTTTTTTTTAAAGACAGTTGTTAAAGACATTAGGCATCAATACCTCTGTCATCGGGACTTTTACAGACATGAAATACGACCTCTGTGGCGTAGTGGTTATATTACATGACTGCTACGCAGAGGTCTCGGGTTCGATTCCCGCTCAATGCAAACCTTTGTGTGCATTGGTCTGAGTGTTTCTATGTATAATATGTATGTATTTTTGAACTTGTTTATAAAGGAGACCTATTCCTAAAACATGTTTAAAAACAAAAAAAAAGAGCAAACTGATTCATACACTAATCCCTCAATTAATAATTACACTCCAATATGCTAATAACGAAACTACGAGCATTACAGGAAACTTTTATTAAACTTACTTTTATTTAACTTATAGAAAACTTACAGGGGAAAGTCCGACCGGCGCCGATACTCTGGATTACGTAAACGCTTGGCAAAATGCCTTCCCCCATTGTCAGTCCACCATCAATAGTTATATAGACACCATGTCACATTCACCCGCATTCACCCTCTTCGCATATTTTGGGGTAAGTTTTTCAAAAAATACATAAAAACAATAAACTTAATTTCAAAATTCCTAACTTAATTACTATGTATATTATTGTTTTATTTCAAAAATTCGTATTTATTCATTTTCATTTTTCCCGCGCATGCGTTGTCTATGTTTTGATGGGATGAAAAATGACGTCAGTGATTACACGATCATGTCAAAGATGTGTTTTTGTTTTTGTATACTGTGCGTGTGGTGATAGTTTTTAATTTAGCCGTATTACCTTTAGATGAAAAGTAAATAAGTTGTAATGCAGTGTATTCTTTGTTCGTTATTTAAGTATTAACAAGTATGAAAATATTATGTTTTTTATTCGATTATTTGGTTTGAGTGGAATTGTATTAGTTCAAAGGTCTTAGTGTTGTGTATACTGTTTGTTATTTTCTTCATGATGTGGGAGTTGAGTAAATGTTACTACTAAACGTTTGTGTTTTTGTTTATTGTATAAAATTGTATGTTTTATGTTGATCGTATTTATTTATGAGTCAAACTCACCTTTCGTGTGTTTTTCTTAAGAATGTTAGTAAAGTTTCTTTGAAACGATTAACAAAATAAGGTTGTAATATTTTCATTAGAAAATATTTGTTATTGTAAGTAAGTACGAGTAGCTAAAGGTTTAGTAGATGTGTTGTTGTTGATTAATGTGCTAAAAATAGACGTAGTAAGATTCTTAATTATAAAACGTAGTTTATGGCAACAGTCATGTACCTATAGTATAATTATTTTTTAATTTACTTCTTCAAAGTTATACTTAGAAGTATAATAATATAGTTACTGTGAAGGCAAGCACTGTAGGTATAAATAATCTCACATAATGATTAATTTTTCTACGTGAGATTGAGATTTCAATTTACGAATTCTTGCAGTAAAAGCTTATTCTAAAACATAATAGATTTTAAATTATCGCGATTTGTATACATAATACTATTTTTACGGGTCTTACTCGCGGTATATACTAATTAGCCTAGATATGTTACTAAGTATCTAGGCTAATTAGTATATACCGCGAGTAAGACCCGTAAAAATAGTATTCTAAAACATAGTTTTGTTTCAGATATACATCATATTTATGCTCTGTTTCTTCATAATACTCTGCCTGATATGTGTAATCTGTGTGGTCTGCGTGTACCGAAGGCGTCGCTGCGACCCTTCATCAACAAACACAGAGCCCCGGGAAGAAACACCCTTCAGGAAACCGTGCCTTGATGACTTTTAACCTAGTGCCTATAACAATAAAGTCCATTTTTAAACGAAGCTCAATACTATGATGTTATAAGACAACGAACTTTTGACGTACGAATATGATTGAGAAGGTTTTTGCAAAATTTTGTTTTATGAAAGACAGTGTGGATAAACATATTTATGTGTTGTTGACCTAGACAGACTAAGTAAACCTCGAACAAAAAATCTTCCGCAATAATAATATCTTTATCGTTCAAAAACAGATATACACATAACTAAGATACATCTCTGGTCTCCACACTAGAATTCCCTGTGTCGTGGATCGTGGAGACCAGCCTCTTTCAAGATGCAAGCAATGTATACCGTATTCATCCTTACTTGATTTATTTAGTAAACAAACACCACATATTGCAAATTCACTAGTTTTTACATCAATCGCACACTTTGATATGGATGAAAATTTCTGGAAAGTAGCATTAAACGTTTATGCAATAGAAAACACGTAAATCACTTTGATTTATCCACTATCTTTCGTAAATTTTAAATAAATGTATTTTTTTCCAACATAAAATTTCACAGATAAAATTATTTTTACGATTTGACATTTGTAGAATATAGAATTTTGTCCTTGATTCCTATACATTTTTCAAAGATTAAAGACTAAAGTCTTTAGTCTGTGGTTGACACGACGCCATATATGTTTACGTTTTAGAGCAAGTCTGTTTAAATAGACAGTAGACATTAGATATTACAAATCATGTAAATTATACCCATGTCCTACTGCTGGAATAGTCCTACTCTGTTGACGAAGGGAAACTTGGCTTACTCTATAAGTAGACTAAGTTGAGATAGGTTAAAAAAAATAGAATGAACTGTGACAAGATTGTAGTAAGTATGTATAGTATTTATTCTTTCGTAAAATCTGTTTATTTTAAAAATGTTATCTCTCTGTTAATTGTACGTTGTATTTATTTCTTATACTATACTCTGCATGACGCGAAGGTTGGCTGGTATACAATGTACAAAAATAGAATGCCATAAGGCATTAACTTTGCCTTTGTGCGTTGTACAAGAAGAATAAATAAATTTAATATTGTTAGAAAAGGCAGTACTTTGCCCCTAAGCTAGATAATAATAAGTATATAATATTTCACATTATGTACAACAAATATAAAGACAAACCTGATTGATGCATAAAACGTGATCTAAATAGTGACCTTATATTAAAATTAATTAATAAGCAAAGTGCCATTTTACGTCTTAAGTAATGACTATAAGGTTTATTTTATTATGACTGATACAGTGCCAAATAAATTATTATAAATTGATGTATCTACATATTTTATTTGAATGGACCTAATTCAGAAAATTAAAAATGCGAACCATTTCATTTCTGTCATTAATCGGCAAACCTTAAAAGCTGTGTGGGTTTAATTTTTTATTTGATCGCGCAGGGAAACTTGCAACAAGATTAGCGGAGCCAACAGGGACTAAGGGCCATTTTGATGGTAATGGAAGATTAAAGGCTTACTGTAAAAACATGGCCAAAGGGGTTGGTAGGTATAGGGTTAAATTCAAGTTTTCTCTTTCTGGCAGGGATGACATCTGGTAAAAGGTATCGCTTTTACAACCCCTAAGGTATCAGATATAACATCAACTTATATATACTTTGTCACCACAAGTACTTTAATAAATAAATTTGTTTGTTATAATAAACATAAATAAAATTAACTTTTAGTGCCGCATAACTAATCTTCAGTTTAGTTTGGCTGAAAGTTCAATATTTCGTATCTTCCAGTCGAAATGGTTTATAGTCGTATTGATGATCGTGAAAGTAATAAAATACGACATCATTTGCTTTTTCGTGAACTTTTACGAGTTCTATTCGTATACATGCATAGATGAATATGTATTAAGGATTTCATTCTATTTCGATATAAAATAATCAGATTAGCTTCTTCTGGAGTAAGAATACAATATGTCACCACCCCGTCTCATCCCATGGGTGTCGTAAAAACCGACTAAGGGACTATCCATGAATATTTTCTTTACGTAATAAAAAGAAGGAAAACTTAAAATTAAACCTAATACCAATCTGTCTGGCCAGCGTTGTATTAGTAGGCCAAGTATCCCTCTGTCATGGGAGGAGGCCTGTCCCTGCAATGGGACATTAAAGGGCTGTTATGATGATGATGTACTCTGAACTCGCTTGATTTGCCTTATTTGACATAATATCAGAACCATGACAAACAAAGAATTTAAAAATAATATAATTCTAGCTTACTCCAGAGGTTTTTAAGTCGAGCAGTGGTAAGGTCAATAATATTTATGTCGATAAATAGTCAATAACACACCACAGGGCAAAAAACGGGTTGCGGAGTGCTAGTTTGTAAGGATGTAGGCGCTCAGTGTACTCTGCCTGCCCCTATGGGTAAATGGCGTGAGTTTTTTTAATTTTATGTATGTATGTAATAATTCAATGTTTTAGATGTGTAAACAGTGTATTATGCTCTCATGTTTATATATTTGTAAACACTCAGAGCAGATTAATAGAATCGTTACGCAAGTTGAATGCACCTGAACGCATCTTAAACTGACGTAAGTATATATTAATTACTCTCATGACCATACGTACAACAAGTACCTACTTAAGTATTTAAAAGTAAAATTAACACTAGCTAAGCAGGACGTCTGGCCAGCGTGGTATTAGTAGGCCAAGTATCCCTCCGCCACGGGAGGAGGCCCGTCTCTGCAGTGCGACATTAATGGACTGATGATGAAAACTAAAGAAGGAAAACATAACACATACATTTGGGAAAACCCTAAGTATTAATTAGTAGGCTACATTTTAATCAATCACCTTTTTTTTAGAGCATTCATGATAATATCTGTTAATCTATACTAATATTATAAAGAGGTAAAATGTGTGTGTTTGTATGTTTGTGACGTTGTAGGGGGTAATCTCTGGATCTCCTGAACCGATTTTAAAAATTCTTTCTGTATTGAACGCTACGACTAATAGGAGTGGAGCAGTAATGAAATATGTTTAAAAAGTGACGCGTTCTTTTTGCCGCCCAACAAAGTGGGCACGGGTCAGCTAGTAATAAATAAAATCTGTTGTCTACATACATACCTTTACCTTACCATATCTATATTTGGCCATTCTCCAATATGCAACCTATCTGGTCATGTTTTCCGGGTCCTACCGGCACCGACTAGCCCTTTCACATTAGCCTTGTATACTCGTTTTGTGAAACGCTCATCGTTCATTCTCTCAATGTCAAACCAACGCAACATTCCAAATTTAGTAACATAAAATCAAACCGAATAAAAAAGGTAAACAAATCTTTAAACTTTACAAAGAGCCAACAAATCCAATGAAAGCGCTTTACATCTAAATCGTACCTACAATCCTTACAATCACTCTGTGGTTCTGTAATTTGTACAAAATACGTTCTAAAACGAGATACATTCGATTACAAGGGTACGATGTTTAAACTGATCATTACTTTGTTTTGTTTGATTAAAAATAAAAGGGATACTGTAAATATATGGCATTAAGTTGGAGGAAATAGCATGGTTGCTTTTTGTCCTGACGCTGTAGTAAAAAGTGACCAAGACCTTGGAAGAAAAAGTTGATACGAAACAAATAATATAAACTCGGCATCAACTAGTAGTATTTTATTTAAAGTCGAGGCCCTGCGACATTGGACGTTCAGGATCTGATATTATGATAAGTCGATCGATAAAGAACGCTCCACGGATGATGCAGGCAAGTAAAATTTTACAATATTGAGAGGCTTAAAAGTAATAGATTCTGTGCAAAAACTTTACAGTCGCCTACTTATAGTTATTTAAAAAAAAACTAAAGTGAAAAATTGAGCTGACTGTGCTATTTTCGATATTGAAATGAACTTTTTAGCATGTCGAGTCACTTAAAATACGTTATAGTAATTTTTGCATTTAGTTCTAAGCTGCCTTATATATTTCAAACCACCCTTAAATAACAAGGTTAAAAAATTGCAGGTTTTAATTGAAAATGATACAGGAACAAAATATTTAGTATATTACTATAACACACAAGTTAATCTGTTTACATTATTCAGTCAACGTTGCTTACCAAAACGTGATGTGAATTTAAATATAATTTAAATTAAATCAGCCTCAATGTTCTAGTTTTATGACAAATTAAACATCGCACTAATTGCTTTTTGAAGTTAATTGTTTCGAAGACGAAAATGGGAGATACTATCTTAAGGATCTATGTCTAACAGAGGTACTTAAACTTGTTAATGACTGCTTAACGAGTTCCTTCGTACTTATTTATGTATATAGAGGGAAATCTATTTTAGGTGTTGTATTTTAAATGGGGCTTTTTCATATTTATCATTCCACAATAGTGACTCTTATCCGTGTGGTGACGGAGTAAGAATACAATATGTCACCACCCCATCTCATCCCATGGGTGTCGTAAAACCCGACTAAGGGACTATCCGTGAATATTATGTTTACGAAAAACAAAAGAAGGAAAACTTTATATTAAACCCTATACCAATACGTCTGGCCAGCGTGGTATTAGTAGGCTAAGTATCCCTCCGTCAGGGGGGGAGGCCCGTCCCTGCAGTGGGACATTAATGGGCTGTTATGATGATGATGAGAAGTGACTTCTATGAGTCTCGTTCAATTTCGTCGATGTATTACAAGTATTACAATAATTCTCATAACATAGCAAAATAAAAGATGAAGCGAGTGGGGTTGGTTACATAGCTAGAGTCAAACAAATACACAAAAGTTTATGAACTTCTACATGATTGCAAATATTAATTAATGTCTGTTACGACAATAATTATTTTATAAATTAATGCTGTCAAGAGTTTTGAACAGTTATCAGATTATTAAAGAATAGTTTATACCGGTTTTATTCCGATCTGTTACCTTGAAGAATTCACCCTAGGGTAAATTTTGGGAAACATGTTTTAAAATGTACCTTATGCTAGGTAAAATAAATTAGAAAGGTAAATTATCAGACATACGTTTCCCAGCTTTCACCCTAGGGTGAATTGTTTAGGGTATCACATCGGAATAACCCGTTTATACTAAGTATGTATCATATAAAAAGATAATGATAATGGTCTATGAAAATCCATCCACACATGCCGTGTAGTCATAAGCTAAGCTCATCTTGTACTGAAGCTTCGCATAGTTTATTAATAGATGGCGTGTTTCAGGAATATTATAATATCTTATTTGTTTTCGACTATAAACTAAATAGTTAGCAGTTAAATAATATTTGTTTTTGATGGCAAGAGTAAAACAAGTTTCACTTTACAGTTAAATTTTGTTATGTAAAACACGCTAGTGCTTTGTGTCACCTTTTTGTAAGCCTGCAGTCATGCACTTACCTAAAATTAAAATGCAAAAATGGTTGTTTGGAAATACACTCTATATACCTTACTTTTAAAAAAGTGTAGGGGGAGTCCCCCGAGTACCGGACACTTAAGGTTTATAATAAACAAAAATTTGATTAATTATGTTTTATTTCGATATTTAGCATTTTCGATTATTATATCTTATATGACATTAAAAAAAACGAACCATGACGAACGTTACACATGTTTTGGCTACTTAAAATTTAATCAAACATCGGTTTAGTTTTTGATTTAGTTGTAATTTGGCACCTAGTACCGGACAAGTGTAAATGGAACCCATAAAACCGGACACCACCACTGGATCCAGTCCTCGTCGTTGTTACTTTGTCGTCGTTTTCTTCGTCTCCATTATATCAAATGATCTGAAAAGATAGATAACAATATTATGTAGAATATAACTGGCACACCGCTTTGGCAAATATATATGTCCGGTACTAGGGGTTTTGGATACCTGTCCGGTACTAGGGAATCATTTATTGTCCGGAATTACCGGTGTTACATATTGTATTATTGTTCAGATTATAATAATGTTTATTAATAAATCTGCTAAGAAACAACATTAATGTAAAGCGTACTTACCAATGATTGAATCAAAAGCACCAAACACAATTAATTCTCTTCAAAAATATAATCTAAAACGTTCCGAATATTACATGATGCAGCAAATTCCCGCTCAAAATGACTAACGTGTAACCTGTACGGCGTATCGAACAAGGTTGACCACTCCCGCGCCGCGAGGGGGATGTGACCGTTGACTTGAACCTTTTCGATTATACAAATGCTACTAAGAGCGTTATTCCATCTATCGACATGTTTTGTCCGGTACTATGTGCTGTCCGGCGTTAGGGGGATTCGCCCTAGTGGATGTAGAATAATCTTAAATATCACAACAGGCGCTTTCTAGTCTCGTTGCCATCATCAGTTAATTATTGTCCCATTGCAAGGGTGGGCTCCTACAGTGTTGGAGAGAATTTTGACCTACTAATACCGTGCTTAATTTTTTAAATATTATACCAGTACTTAGTCCTTTTCCGTGAATATTATCTTTACGTAATAAAAAGAAGGAAAACTTGAAATTAAACCCTGTACCAATCCGCTTGGTCTGCGTGGTGTGATTAGGTCAGGTACCCCTCCGTCACGGGAGGAGGCCCGTCCCTGCAGTGGGACATTAATAGGATGTTATGATGAAAATGAATAGTTTTTCCTACAGTTGTGTTCCGCTTTTCTAAAACTTAATGCAGCTTTTAAGCGTTACCCCCAACAATAAGTCACCTGAACAGAACCGTATCACAGATTCAAAACTAAGTTAACTAAGTTTAAATCGTTTGAGATCGCCGACTTAATTAAGATTAGTCATTCAAACGGCAATCCACACCATTTGTCCTCTAGGGAGGAGGGTGTCACACCGGCTTTTGGGAGGAGGACATAGAAAGAGGAAACTATAACAGTGTGACTAAAACTTCTAGGCGATTGTTTAAAATACATCTTGTTTTTTATAGAGATGCTAAGTAAATAAGGTTTTGCTACTTAAAGTGCTGGCATGGATAGCACAGGTCGGTGCCAAAGCGGTCGTATTTGCGGCTGAAGATAACGAGGTCGCGGGTTCGATTTCCACGCAAGATTTGTGTCATCCACAAACTGTTGTCGTCCCAATATTCACGCAGAACAAGTGTCTAAGCTCTCTACAAATTACCGTGCCGATCCTGGATGTCTAGGTGTCTGCCTTTGCGGGCAGAGATAATTATATTGCCACCTAATTAGCAACTCTAATAACCTTGTAGTAAAGGTCAAAACCAATGAAGAAACGATGTTACTTAAGCCTGTTATAGGGTTAAATAATGTAAAAAGCCATCGTGATACAGATCTAGTCTAAGGCGGGAGATAAATAACAAATAAGAACAATCTATCATTCTTCTGCACCTTTTACTATTTCACCTAGAGATATAAAAGCTTATAACGGAGTAGCTAAAGCCCTGTTAATTTGCATTCGGGGTATCATCCTAGAATAGCTTATATCGATTGAGCTAAAAGTAATCTAGGTTAAGCTTTGTGCAGGTTCAATATGGTAGTTTGGTTTGGTGGCACTTGAGATTCTGTATGTCTAAACTAGCTGACCCGTGCCATCTTCGTTAGGCGGCGAAAGAAACGCATTACTTTTTTAAACATATTTCATTACTGCTCCACTTTTCACAAGAATTTTTAAAATCGGTTCAGTAGATCCAGAGATTACCCTCTACAACGTCACAAACACACATACTTTACCTCTTTATAAAAATTAAATTAGTATAGATAAATTTGAAATTAATAAATAATAAGTACAATTTTGTTTTTCAAAGAGAAACTTAATTTATTACCCTTAGGTTATGGTAAGTATAATAAATAACTTAAGTTTGTAATGCTACACTACTTAATACTATTCAGCCTTTAATTTTTTGTTTTCTTCTTTCTTTTCGTTGTAAGATAAGATATCATTTCTTACCTATCATTTCTAAATTATCGTCGCCTTTGCTTCAAACAAGTGAACATTATTATAGAAATACAACAAATCACAATAATAGCAACTAAGACGTTTGTAGTACTCTGAAAATAATAATAATGCATTAAAGCAAAAGTCCGTGTGGTGACGGAGTAAGAATACAATATATCACCACCCCTTCTCCTCCCAAGGAGTTCCTTAGTCGGCTTCTACGACACCCATAATTATCTTTACGAAATAAAAAGAAGGAAAAATTTTAATTAATATATATAATATAATAATAAATATATATATATAATAATAATATAATATAATATATTACAATAATCCTATACCAATCCGTCTGGTCAGCGTGGTATTAGTAGTCCAAGTATCCCTCCGTCATGGGAGGAGGCCCGTCCCTGCAGTGGGACATTAATATGCTGTTATGATGACTGGGTATCCAAGTGAACCAATGGTTTGATTTGAATGCTAGGTGGTACGGAAATGGTCGAGCTAAATGTATAAAGAAATAGTCATACCTCGCTTGTAACAGTATTTTCTATTCCTACCAGGATACTAGGAGCTATGAAGAGGTTGCTTATACTGTAACTTTGTATTGCACCCAATTTTTTCCAACTTATATTGAACTGAAATGACAAAGCAATGGATTTAAACCAGTCATGTTATATAACCACTACTTACGCCACAGAGGTCGTCAAAGATAGTGTTTGTGTAACTAATATCCCTTGGTTAACTTTTATGTTAGGTTATGGCATTTTGTATTTATCACCATTTATCACACACAAATAACTTTATTAAACCACTAGCTGACCCGTGCCGACTTCGTTGGGCGGCAAAAAAAAGGTTATAAAGCGTCCCTTTTTAAACATATTTCATTACTGATCCTTTTCCTATTAGTCATAGCGTGATATTATATAGCCTATGGCACTCCCCGATAAATGGACTATTCAACACAGAAAGAATTTTATAATTCGGTTCATTATATCTAGAGATTACGCCCTACAACGTCACAAACTCAAAAACTTTACCTCTTTATAATATTAGTATAGAAGTATAGACTTAAACAATGCAAACCAATAATGCTAATTAAAAACACAAAACATCAAAAGCATTATTAATACATAAAATGTCTACAAATAACTTAAAGCGAATAAATTTCTCATTGTCCTGTGAACGTATTCATTCAACATCTGAACTGACATACGATGACGCAAGACCTCTTTGAATATCAGAGCTGTAGTTAATTAATACGATGAACTACTGTTATTGAACCTGACTTATATTGAACTAGCTTTTACCCCCGGCTTCGCTCGCATTAAATTCGGGGTAGCAGTGGGGGGTTAGAAAGAGGCAAAAAGTAGCCTATGTTACTCTCCTCCCTTCAACTATCTCCACCTAAAAAATCACGTCAATTCGTCGCTCCATTTTGCCGTAAAATAAAGACAAACAGACAGACACACTGTCCCATTTATAATATTAGTATGGATTTAGTACAAACGAACTTCGGAACAATGATTAAATCATCAGCCAATGGAGCCTACGTCCTGCTATGGTGGTCAATTGTATGATGATGATGGTCTATAACGTGTTGCTTTCATCTTGGCTCTCTTTAGTATATTAATATTTTTAAATAGTAACGCTAAAAGTGGAGTGTCTTTTTAAAAGAAATAATATAATATCTAGGTACGCAGGCGAACTTTTTAATTGTTTAACATGTTAAAGTTAGTCAAGTTGGTTATTTAATACGGTCTGTCAAAGTCATGCAGCATGCGGGCTATTTCAAAACGGAATGTTCATTGTATTTACGTACTTTTCGTTTAGAACTTCTTTGTATAAAATAAAGAGCTTTGTGTTTTGGTAGCAAAATTAGTTTTTTGAATTTTTGTCAGCAATGACTCATCTTTTTAACGATAAGATAAGCAGGATATCTGGCCAATAGACTCAGTTATATTTGAATACTTTCGTAGGTAATGGACTACATAAGCAATTGTCTTGTAATTTTGCCATGACTAGGAAGGTCTTTTAGTATTCGTTTATTGGCCTCACTTCTGAGTATTTATTTTCCTTTCAATAATTATATAAAAATCCATGTTTTCATATTTACCAATTTTTTTTAAGTATAAAATATATACATTTACATAAATGATCTTCGTTTAAAACATTAATCTAATTCCCATTATATAACACCTTTCCAATACATCATCATATCATCATTCCCCTGCCCTTATCCCATTTTATTTTTGTTTTGGGATCGGCGCAGCATGTCTTCTTCTTCCACATGCTGCTAACAGTTTTGGCTATATTTTAAGGTCAGCCGCTTGCCTGACGTCAACCTGTTGGTCGTCATTTGTTGGTAGTTAACTCCCCACCAGGAGGTTGGCCCGAGGTGCTAGGCGGTATGCACCGGGTCGTGGTATCCCTTAATCGCCTCTTACGACACCCTCGGAAAGATATGGGGCAGTCCTATTCTAACCGGGAACCGCACAGCATACCTTTCCAGTACAATATTATATAACTAATTTAGATATCAACACGTAGAGAGGACGAACGATCGACTTGTATACTTCTACTGCCTGAGTGATAATACATTCATCGCACGCACTTTTATATTTCGCGTACATTTGATGTATCTATATAAATTATTTAGCGGAAAGAGGAAAAATATTCTATATTAGAACCACATACATACCGTTGAACATATTAATATTGGGTATATATTTATACTACGTTTGTATAAATATACATTAAAATGGTTTCCGGGACGCCTTTACGAGTTAGATGGTGTCATAGATTTTTTTTTAAAGTAATAGGAGGCAAACAAGCCTGCAGGTCACCTGATGGTAAGTGATCACCGCCGCCCATGGACACCCGCAACACCAGAGGAATCACAGATGCGTTGCCGACCTTCTTTATAAAACTTTTCGAAATAATCATTACGTCGTGAAATATTTTTATTTTTTACCTGCAAGCTACGGCCTTAGTAGATATGTCTTGTGTGTATTAACTTTATAAAAGTAATATGCTGTCTTTAACAATCAATAATAACAGATAGGTATAAGTAAAAGATATTTAGTATCGCATCAATTCTTTCGAAGCAATCTTCGGTTCGGATATACAAACTTACAAATTTTACCTTTTCGTTAAGTATATTAATAGATGAGAAGCAAAGATCGAAGAAGGGATACTCCAGTGACGAAAATAAACTTGGTTTACTAATAAGAAAGCTGAGCGGGTCACTATGAGGACAAACTTTACTTTTTTGTATTCGTTCAGATTCTACGAACTTTTCAAAAGTTTGCTTTTACAACACCATGCTACGAGATGGAATCATGTTACAAGCTTACTGTCACTAGACTTCGTTCAAACACTACACCGAAAACATAAATATTCACGGACATCTCTACACAGCGCCATCTGTTTCCAAAGTACTAAGCTAGGCTTAACCTGCTTGTGTTATAGGTAACAGAACAACGGATATTAATAATTACATACTTTGTTTTGTAAATACATACATATTATACATAGAAACACTCAGACCAATGCAAACAATCATGTTCATGCACACAAAGATTTGCATTGAGCGGGAATCGAACCCGAGACGTCTGCGTAGCAGCCATGTAATAAAACCACTATGACGCAGAAATCGTCAAAAACATAATATTAATTTACACACGAAATAACAAATTTAATCGCACTACAAAAACGAATACGACATTGTAGAGTAAAATTAATTTTGAGTAAAGCTATGAGCTGACATAAATCAAAACGAATGAGTTATGGCTCGCACTGTACACAGTGTATAGAGTATTTGTTGTGTGTGTCTCCGTGATACATTGAATAACGATCATTTTGCAGACGAGACACGTTATTGCTTTAGTAATTATATTATAATTGATCCCCAGCTAGGTGGATCGACGACCTCAAAAAGGTCTCTGGGTCGGACTGGATACGGAAGGCGCAGGACCGTGTTCTGAGGCGCGTGTTGGGAGACGTGCGCGTGCTGAAACATAGGCCATGTTTAGAAGTGGCCTGCGATAGGCTAGTGGATTGATTGAGTGAACTGCACGCATGCATGTCAAATCTCGTACCTTAAAATCGTTAAAAAATCAGTTAAGTTAACTTTAGTTGTCAAATTGTCTTAGCTATTGTGTGACAGTTTGACAACTAAAGTTAACTTAACCGATTTTTTTACGATTTTAAGGTACAAGAATTGACATGCTCATTGTATCATTTTTTATGCTAATAACCTAAGTTTATAAACATTTCAAAGTTTAGAAAACTTGACCACCTCTTTCAAAGCGCTAATAAAGAAGAAGCGGCGTAACAAACTCTACTGCTGCATTTTCTAGACGTCAATTTATTACATAATACATAACATTATAGACAACTGTAATTAGGCGCTGCAACCATTGTATACCATAATACATAACCATCAAACCAAGGATTATTAAATGATAAATGTAGCATCATGTAGGTAGTACATAAAAGTGGGAGCACCAAATCACACCCATAAACAATTATCCAGTAATAAAGATGTAGCTCAGCCAAATATGTAAAAAATAAGTAAATAGTTTTTACAAACCAGTGTAAGCATTGGTGCTGCTGAATTATTTCTTCTTGGCGGCCTCCATGGCCTCCCCGGCCTTCCTGGTATTCCTGGAATTCCTGGTCTACTTGGTCTACCTTTCCCTGGCTTTCCCCACTTCTGCACTGGTACATCCAGAGGTGAATGGTAATGTAATGTTGTATTATTCATGGTTCTTCAACTTCTGAAATAATTTTAACCCTTTCACAGTGCTGCCAGCAGACACAATAGTAAAACAATGCACGTGTACCACATGGAGTAATGTTGGGTTAGTTTGGTCACATTGAGAGAATGAATGATGAGCGTTTGACGAAAAAAGTATACAAGGCTAGTGTGAAAGGGCTAGTCGGTGCCGGTAGGCCCCGGAAAACATAATGGTGACCAGATAGGTTGCATATTGGAGAAGGGCCAAATAAAGAGCACTCGTAACCGACGCGCATGTATGACTCGCTTAATGAATGTGGACGAGGCCGAATCTGTTTGCCAGGATCGTGACAAGTGGCGTTATGTCGTCTCTGCCTACCCCGGCCGGGATAAGGCGTGAGTTTATGTATGTATGTATGTATGTGTACCACATATGGTACACTGCACTGGGAACGTCTATTAAACGACTATTAATGATCAAGCTTACTCTTAATGATTTTAAGATGCCTCGGTGTGTTGGTTATAGTCAATTGCCTGAAGTAAGCTATCAAATAAGTTGTATTACAGTAAGAAAGCACCCGTCTCAATAGACGGGTGCTTTATTTTAGTTAGATTTCGAAGTAAATGGCGAAATGCCAATGCATTTGACAGCTGGGCAGCCTACAACCAGTTCAGACCAGCTGAGCTAGTTAGCACTTACTGTATATATTTTTACTCTTCTGCAAACTTGCAACTTCTCTCTTACAGCAAAAATGCAGTGCGAAAAAAAAAATTTTGAAACAAGTTCCTTATCATACGGTGAAAAAAACTGATACATTTATTACATATTCTCCGTGTGGTGACGAAGTAAGATTACAATATGACACCCCCCCATCGCATCCTATAGGTGTCGTAAAAAGATAATATTCACGGATAGTCCCTTAGTCGGACTATCCGTGAATATTATCTTTACGATATTAAAAGAAGGAAAACTTGAAATGAAACCCTTTACCAATCCGTCTAGCCAGCGTAGTATTAGTAGGCCAAGTATCCCTCCGTCTTGGGAGGAAGCCCGTCCCTGCAGTGGGACATTAATGGGCTGTTATGATTTATTACATTAATCCATGGAAATTAACATCTTTATAATATGAGAATATTTATGTAGTGTGAGAGCTCAGGAAATGTGAACAATTTATACAATCAAATTAGTTTATTATCCTTTTACATAGATTTGATAGCACATAACATACATAAATCGCAGTATATCCTCAGTAATTCAACATATCGTATTCGTTGTATTCACATTTGGACGCTGAAAAAAAACAAGAAATCCCGCCATGTGCTCACTACTTCAACAACTAAAGGAAGTAGCTGGCGCATTAAAAAAGAGGTTGTAAATGTTAGGTTTTATCATTTTATGTTTATGCATTGAATTTACAAAATAAAAATAATAATAAATTACAGTTTCAATTTATTATTATTTTTAAACTGATTCTAAATCAAAATAATGTTATTATAATGTCAAGTGACAAATGACAGCAAGGAATTTACGACACGATTCTAACAGTAGACTTACCAAAATGAAAAACCAACAAAATCACAATCACAAAACTGCGTTAGTAAGTCACTAGACACACAGCGAATTCGTAACTTTAATATTTTAATTTATACTCGTAGTACAAAATTAAATACAAACGGTACCAAAATAGTTTTGACGTTTAGAAATGTCATTTAATATTGTCTTTATTATTTATTGCTTGTCTCAATTAAAATTTTAGAGCATGAAATATAATAATAATATGCAACCTCGCGTAACATTACTTCTTTGTTTAGGGATATGTTTATGTATAAAGTGGCAAGTATTTAGGTTGGATCGCATCACCGACAAGGTAGTTCACCAAAACGAGTAATAGGAACTTAGCAGAGTTTCTTGTGGGTGTCTTCTCTGACATGGTAGTGTTCCGAACCCTCAGTAACCTTAGCCGTTAAGTTAGACGTGCATATGTGATCACTATAAAAACGCAGACTTTCAGTGTCACTAACGTGTCATAAATGAATTTTTTTTTTTTTGCACGTTACTATAGTATTTGGCTAACAAGCTCCTTATACCAATTGTTTTCTAATAGTCTTTATGTAGTCAGTACCTTAATCTGCTTCACTATTTATTTAAAAAAAGGTGATAGGACTATTATTATATTCCTAATCAAATGAATCCGTGTGGTGACGGAGTAAGAATACAATATGTCACCACCCCATCTCATCCCATGGGTGTCGTAAAAACCCGATTAAGGGACTATCAGTAAATATTATCTTTACGAAGTAAAACTTGAAATTAAACCTTATACCAATCCGTATGGCCAGCGTGGTATTAGTAGGCCAAGTATCCCTCCGTCACGGGAGGAGGCCCGTCCCTGCAATGGGACATTAATAGGCTGTTATTATAAATTAAATGAATTGTGTAATCAACATTATCAATGTGAAGATGTAAAAAGCAACATTAACAATCTCTCATCTACATTAAACAAGTTAGATATAATATGGAAAATTTACGTTTAAATTCCTAATAAGCCCACGCAAGAGTACGAAAAACAAGGGCAAAGATGTATATTAAGAAAATATTGGTTCCTGTTATAAGTAGAATGTTGCCTGAAGGTATATTCCGGCAAACGTCATGTTATATTATATGACATAGAGGTCACACGTGCCGCTTAGATGTTAAGTGAGTATGGACGACAGTTATTTGTTAGCGTTTAATAATGGAGTGAGGTGAACTTTGATTGTGAACTTTTATCATAGGCATGTATATGTCTTCAAACTCAAATTTCAAAATGCTTTATTTCATAAAATGTATCACCAATTGTTTGAAATCGTCTTTTACAATTTACTTGAAATCGAAAAATTATAGATCGACACAGACAAACGCCACAGCACTAAAAAAAACGTATTGTCATTGTCCAATGTAAATTAGAGGAGAAATCTACTTGTCTGTCTGTGTTGATCCATTAATTCCAGTTTCCCAATGCATTCAGTAAAAGATAAACTCTTTCTTTCAATACAATAAGAAATAGAGGAGTCGAAGAAACGTCTCTCATAATTGACTTTATAGTGTGAGAACTTTTTAGAATAGCTATAATAATATTTATTTATTTTATTTTATTTATTTATTTGCATCAATATGATATCTTACAAACTATTATACAAAGACTTAGAGATACAACTTTATCGTAAGATACAAAACTCAGTGAACATCTGTGTCTGAACTAGATAAATTAATATCTGTATTTCAGACAGCAGCGCTCTTCCCTAAGGGCTAAAAACATGTTACATATTGAGGAAAAAAACATTAATGAATCATTATTATCATAGATATCATCATAAAATTGTAAATATGAATTTGAAAAAAATTGGAATAATGAAAAATTGAAAAAAAGAAATTAAATTTAGAGATGTGGAGTGTAGGTATGTATGTATGTAATCCTCCTTGTGTGTAGTGTGACTGTGAGTGTATGTGTGTATGTAGGAGGTTGAATATAAGATATTAACAGAGTATGTTAAGTAATTTTTCAGTTTCGTCATAGTTTAATTTTTGTAAAAATTCAATCAGTTTGAATTTGAGCTCTCTAGCATTCAAGTAACGTATGTCAATGATCCTACTGATCCCGGTGTACAAGTACGGACCCAAGAAAGGAAACATCTATTCAAAAATCTATTCGCGAACTGGTGTTTAAATGAAGGTCTATTGGGAAAAGTTATATCCTTACGACGAGATGAAGTCATGTAGTTAGAAGCAGAAATGCAGGCTGAGTGTTGTTTCATAATTGCAAGCACAATATAAAGTTGACGCACTGTGAGGACTTCACAAGATTGGTACAGAAGATAGGTAGGGAACATATAAGGTCTGAAAGTGCTGACTTTAAGAATAGCTCTTTGAGCTATTTCAAGTGGCTTAATTATAGTTTTGGGTGCACCTCCCCATACGGTAATGCAGTATCCCACGATGAATTGTACAAGAGCAAGGTAAACTTGTTTGACTAGTTGATAGTCTCCTATGTTTCTCAAGTTTTTAAAAACGTATGTGAGTTTTCTTAGCCTTGTAGTAATTAGATTAATATGGGGTTGAAATGATAGGTTTTTGTCAATAATTATACCAAGGTATTTGACTTCATTGGCAACAGTGAGGGAGGGGCAATTGCACGCTCTAAGATTGCAGCAGTCATGTGCCATTAGAGCATACGACGATTGGCTAGATATGTTGGTATTTCTCATAGAAAATGGGATACAAAGAGTTTTATCTGCATTTAGAGTCAGACCATTGTCTCTTAACCAATGACACACAGTGTTAAAACCCTCCTGCGCTATCCCATAAACATCGTCCCATTCGTTGGCTGAGAACAAGATCGCAGTGTCATCCGCATAGGAGATAACCTTGCCACCTATTAGACGAAGATCGCACAGGTCATTTAGATAGGCTAGAAAGAGGGTAGGGCCCAAGATACTACCCTGTGGTATACCGTAAGTCACAGGTTGGTCATTACTAATTATGTCATCAATTTTAGTGCATTGGTAGCGATTTGAGAGGTAATCTTTAATTAATTTTAGTTGATTATCTCGAATTCCCAACCAGTAGAGCTTCTCAAGTAGAAGAGGGATCGGCACAGCATCAAAGGCCTTTGACAGATCCATAAAGATGCCAACGGTCTTTTTACCGGAGTCCATGCCCTTTACCACATGGTCAACAAGTTCATGGACCGCATCATATGTTGATTTACCAGTTCTAAAGCCAAATTGGTTATCAGACAATAATTGGTTAGTTTCTAAGTAACCTATAATTCTATTATTAATAATGCGTTCCAAGATCTTGGAGACCGAAGGCAAGATAGAGATAGGTCTGTAATTCGTGACAAGGTTTTTATCGCCCATCTTATAGATAGGCAGTATCACTGATTTTTTAAAGACCGAAGGAAAAATGCCGTCGTGCAAGCATTTGTTGAGAATGTAAGTGAACACAGGTACTAATATATGTTTATTTTCTTTTAAGATGTAGTTAGGTATAGAATCCCAACCAACTGAACAGACATTTTTTAGATCCATAATCAGGCGTCCTACTTCAGCTTCGTCAGTGTCCAATAATACAAGAGACTGTAAAGATCTATTCGAGCTCATTGAGAAGTCATTTATGTGTGTAGGATTCTCGCAAACTTTGATCCTCTCAGCCAGAGTCTTCCCCACCGAAGCAAAGAACTTATTAACACCATCCACAGATTGTTTTGGTAAGGCTCTATTAATTAATTCTGTCGCCGAAGTTTTCTTTTTAGATGTGTTTGTGATGTTTTTAATAGCGTGCCAAAGTTTTTTGTTATTATTACCAGCTGTCTTTAGGAGGTTGGTTTCGTAAGCTATTTTTAGTTTTTTAATTAATGTATTACAATAGTTTCTATATCTGGTGTATGTTAATTTAATAATATTATTATCAGGAGCATTATTAACTTTTTTATGGAGCTTATCCCGGTGTTGCATACAGCGCAACAATCCGGGAGTTACCCATGGCTTAATAATTTTATTTCTCCTAGATAATTTTAAAGTGATTGAGTTATTAATTATAGCGTTATGAATATTTTTAATTACGAATTCCATTAAATCATTGGCGGAGTTGATGCTATAAATTGGATCCCAGTTAATGTTAGCTAATTCTGACGATACTTTATCTTTATTGATTTTAGTATAAGTGCAATGGGCGAATATTCTATTTTGTTTATGCTTAAGACACAACAGTACAGCCTGGTGATCCGTAACAGAAGACTGTAGTACTATGGTGATAGCCGGTTGTGTAGTTTTTAACATAGTATGATCAAGGCATGTCCTTCCTTGTCTCGTAGGGAGTGTATGGGCTGGCAGAAGACCATGAAAAGAACAGAGATTTAAGTATTCAGTTTGTGCCGCAGAAATTTGATCAGGACAGATATCTATGTTAATATCGCCAATTATTAAAATGTTTTGAAAATGAGATAAATCTTGTAAAATTTTGTCGAGAGATTGCAGAAAATTATTGATGTTTTTGTATGACGGAGATCTATATACGGCAAGTATCACTGATTGCTTTCCAATTTTTATAGTTAAACAATTCGAATCCTGACAGGTGGGTTCCTCTACAATAACATTGAGGTTAGATTTAATATAGGCGGTTACTCCATCGTTTTGAATATGCAACCTCTTAGTTGAGAATGGTTTATACCCGTCTAGGCTTGGAATAAAGGGGCAGCATGATAACCAACATTCCGTCAATACAATTATGTCACAATCAAATTTAAGTCTATTTAGCATCATTAAGACATTATCAAAATTTGCAGAGATGCTACGTATGTTCTGAGTAATAATTGTGAGACTTTCTGCTGGGTTGGCTACCGATTTATGGTAATCATCAACATCACAATACATGGATTCCGAGACAGATAGCTTATCTATTTCTAAATGAAAATCGTCCATTAAGTGAGAGATGTATGGAGCATATAATCATGAATGATGGTACAGAATTTTGTTATATTAATTTTAAATCTTGTTTTATTAAAAAAATTAAAAAACAGCAAACTGTTATGCAAAACTTAGGGCCAGATTCAGAGACCGCACTTTGACTTTACTTTAGCAAAGTCTAGTTATTTTCTCTGAATTTGAACAACATTAAAGTAATCTTTTCGCATGAAAAGTTTACTTTGTAGTAATAAATAATGAAAGTAAACTTTTTCATGCGAAAAATTACTTTAATGTTGTTCAAATTCAGAGATAATAACTAGACTTTGCTAAAGTAAAGACAAAGTGCGGTCTCTGAATCTGGCCCTTAGACTTCGTCTAAGTCACCTGCAGTAATTTGGAATTATAACAATTATGTAATAATTAATTAATAATAATACGATATTTATAATGTAATGATATAATTAATCTATATTTTTTTTGTTTTTGTTTTATATAATTTTAATTTAATTATTTCTTTTTTCTGTTTTATTATATTATAATCAATAATGTCAATAATTAAAATATTGTTCACCGGGAATTTGTGCATGCGGGGTTAGCCAGTAAGTGGTTGTTACACAAGTAAATGTAAATATGTAAATGAATAATGCAATATGTAACTGTGGAAACAATCGTTGGTTGACCTAATAAAAATAAATAAATAAATAAATATTATCTTTTCTACATATTGGATGATTTCGGTAAGTGATGCTGAGACACATACTGATAAGTATTTGCCCAGTCTTCTTATGAGTAATGATTACTTTATCTAATATATTAGGTTGGGGAAAAAGTCTTTTCGTATTTTTGTATGAAAAGTCAAGACATTGTTTTCAAAGTTTATTTACATTTATTTACAATATATATGTACCGTTTTGTTGAACAACTTTCTGCCATTTTGTGGGCAGAGACATTATCCCGTTACTGTAGAAACTTTGGGACTTCTGATCAAAAAAACGGGACAAATAGTTTTGGCAGTCCTCTCTTGAGGTCAACCTTACAGAACCTAAAGAATTCTGAAGAGACCGAAACAGGTGAAAATCTGAAGGCGCAAGGTCAGTGCTATATGGTGGATGCACTAGGACCTCCCAGTCGAACTCTCTTAATTTTTGCTGAGTGGCTAAAGATGTGTGTGGTCTAGCGTTATCGTGATGAAAGACCACACCCTTCCTGTTGATCAATTCCGGCCGTTTTCTCTCGACTGCTTCCTTTAATCTCATCAGTTGCTGGCAGTAAAGATCAGAATCGATGGTTTTGCCGGGCGGTAAAAGCTCATAATGAACAATGCCCTTCCAATCTCACTATACACACAGCATCACCTTATTTCGTGTTAGGCCAGGTTTGGCCACAGTCTGTGAAGCCTGGCCAACTTTCGACCACGACCTTTTTCACACGTTCTTGTCGTACGTGATCCACTTTTCATCGCCAGTTATCAATCTCTTCAAAAACAGCTCGGTTTCATTACGTCTCAATAATGAATCGCAAATGAGTACACGGTTCATTAAGTTTCTTTGAGTGAGCTCGTGTGGCACCCAAATATCGAGCTTTTTTGTGTAACCAGCTTTCTTCAAATGGGTCAAAACTGTTTTGTGGTCAATTCCCAGTTCTTCAGCTACATCGTAACTACTAATATGCCGATCTTGCTCCACTCTTTCAAAAATGGCGTCCATTTTATTCGTAACAGGGCGACCAGAGCGAGGTGCATCTTTAACATCAAAATTTCCGGACTGAAAACGTTTGAACCAAATTTGTGCTACTCTTGCTGACACTGCATCAGGTCCATAAACATCACAAATTTTTTTCACTGCTTGAGTTGCATTTTTGCCTTTTTTATAATAAAATTTTAAAATGTATCGAATTTCTTCATTAGATTCACTCATTTTTACGGAGAGAAAAACAAATGAAAAATAGCGGGAAACAACTTTTTTTTATTTTTTTCTTTTCTTTATAATGTAACCTTTTTAATGTTACCAAAACTAGCCAGACACAAGTAGTACAGTCAAAGAAATTTTATAATAAGTTTATACCTACGTTATGCGAAAAGACTTTTTCCCCGACCTATTAGTATTTTGAAACTGAAAGAATGTATAGATTTGTGTAGAGTGTGGAAGTAAAGAACATAATCCGATCACTAAGTTCGGAATTTGTTTCCTACATTGCATAAAATTATAATAAGTTAGAATATACATTAACATAGAAACATGCACTTCAAAAATGTGTATAACAAGTGTTATTAAAATCAAGCAGTATTTTAAAAAGGTAAAATTATAAACAATGAATTTAAAAGCTAGTCATATAGAGGAGACCTTTAGTTTGTCAAGATCAGATTCTTCCTGAATACGAATGTGGGGTGTACCTTCCTTCTTACGAAGGTAGATCTTTCCATATGATGTCCAGCAGTATGCATAACCTTGCGTATGAGCTAGATCTCTCGCCATGTAGAAAAGTCTTCTTCCCTTTGCCGTAAGACTTTCCGAGATAAAAATAGGTTTTTTCGAGCTATTTATGTTAAAAAGGTTTGTATTTAATTTATCTCGTTTCTCTTCTAAAGTTATTTTTTTGAGGTTGCACAACATGCTTTCTTTTGTAAGTACTGAGTTCAGTTCCACAATAATTGGTTTGATAGTGTCGTTTTTAGCGAAAGGCCTATAGACATCCTTTATATCAGAGGTCTGCAAAGGTATGTTTAAAACATTACCAATTTTTTTCACTGCGTCGGCAAGTATCCGCTTATTCTCATTAGGTATTTTTGGTACATTCCTGATTTCCAATTTAATGGCACAGGACTGTCTCTCCAAGGTCTCAACTTTATTTTCCAGATTTTTAATATAAGATACTAGTTCTTTACGTTCATGTCGAAAAGACTCCAATTCTTTTTGAAAATCGTCGTATTTAGCCGATAAAGTAGACATTGACAAGGTAATACATTCATTTTGACTTTTAATTTCGGTTAAGGAGGACTCGAGAGTTTCAAATCTAACATTTTGCTCCAATACAAATTTTGAGAACATTTCTCGTACTTCTTCCATGAAACTAGAGAGCTCGCTTTCTCGTTTTCTCTTCAAACGTCCCTTGTTTATATTAGCGTTTCTGGCTTTAGATTGTAGATCAGAAGTGCTACCACCCACGCAATCCGAGTCAGTCTCAGAAGCAGGTTGCAACATAGGTGGTGTGCGTTTAAGCGGCATTGTAGCGTAGTAAAACCGCGTTTGTAGTACTAGGATAACAGAGCAAACGCAGAGGTAGTGGTACTATCGAGACGGTGACGCAGTAGTCCTATTAACGGCAGGCGCAGTGTTGCTATTATAAAGCTATTATAAAGAAAAGTTTGCAAGCCAAGAGAATCACAGAAAACAATATGACAGAAGACAGATAATCATCTTCAGGCGATATTACACAGTGTACCCGAGAATTTTAGACAATAAAGGTATAGGTAATAAAGGTTTTAAGCGGAATTATATGAAAATAGTCCGTGTGGTGACGGATTAAGTGTACAATATTATGTCACCACCCCATCTCATTCCATGGGTGTCGTAAAAACCGACTAAGGGATTTTCCATAAATATAATCTTTACGAAATAAAAAGAAGGAAAACTTGAAATTAAACTCTATACCAATCCGTTACGGGAGTAGGCCCGTCCCTGCAGTGGGACATTAATGGGCTGTTATGATGATATGAAAATATAATCGACTTCCATTCTTTATGAAAACAAAGATAAAACTCAGAAATTAATGCAAAGTTAGCTTTAGTAAATCCTGTATAATTGAGGAAGGGAATATACTTCACGTAAACAAAACTTTTCTAATAGCGTTTATATAATACTAGCTGAGCCGTGCCCACTTCGTTGGGCGGCGAAAAAATCGCGTCACTTTTTTAAACATATTTCATTACTGCTCTATTCCTTTTAGTCATAGCGTGATACTATATGTATAGCCTATGACACTCTCCGGTAAATGGACTATTCAACACAGAAAGAATTTTTGAAATCGGTTCAGTAGATCCAAAGATTACCCCCTACAACGTCACACAGACACAAAAATACAAACACACAAACTTTACCTCTTTATAATATTAGTATAGATGTAGAGAGGTAGGTATAGTTGGCTACATTGCGGCTAATATTATTTACTTGCTTAATTAACTCACTGTAACTTATTTGGTAAAATTACCTTTATTAGTAAAGTTTCTAAAATGAAATCATAGCTTAATAATATAAATAAATAGCTTTCAAAAGCTGTCAATACTTTTAATTATTCAGTCAATTATCTACATAAAAACAAAGAATGCGACAAATAAAACAGTAAGCCCTTAAAGTATACACTAAAAGTTACATGCTTAGTCCACTTTTACTACAAGCTCGTGGTAAGATGTACCTAGAGCTAACAACTTACATAAAATACAAATAATACCTAGACTAGGTGCAGAAAACAACTGCTAGATCGCACATTTGTTATCAATTGCATAAGTATTCCAGCGGTAAAATATTGTCCCTTTTGCCGCATCAGTGCTTTTCGGGCGTAAGAAATGTAGATTTATAGCGGTAAACCCTTTTTTAAAACATGGAAAAACATATGATTTTGGCCATAGATTCAAAGTATTTTTGGGAATGTATGTCTTGTGCAATGCCCACCAATAGTATTATAATTAATATTCCTTCCTATACCTGTTTTTGTAGAGATATTACCCTTTCGAAGGGAGTTAAAGACAGCTATGGGGTAAGAACTAATGGTAATACTGTGTATTCTTACGGTGTGATTACACATGAACATTGTTTGTAACAACTCAAATAATAAAATGATAAATAATAATAATAAAAATTTCTTTATTTTTCACCAAAATATTACATGTTTCACATACAAATACATGATTTATCATTATACCATACTTAATTGTTGTTAGTTTAAAAGTATGTAACATTTGGGAGGACTGGATCAGAACTCATCTAGGATATAAGTAGCAATAGATTTTTTCATTGTCCTCTATTGTTTTAAATACGTTTAACTTAATATAATGTAATAACTTATTACTAATAATAACTGTAATAACTTAAACTCCATAAATTAAGATTTACTCTAATGACTATGTTTTCCTTTTAGACAAATATTATATTCGTACAGTTAATAACTATTGAAATATAAAATTGCCTATTACTTCCTTCCTGTTTCACATTTAATCCTATACCCTCAGAGAACAAGACATGTGCCGCCGGCTCATATATTCAAATACGGCTTTATTGTAGAAGAAAATTCTCTCTAACAGCCACACCAAAGAAATTCTTCACGCCGACACTTTATTTATCTCTCTTACTCAAGTAAACGATCGGAATACACAACTAACCCAATTTTTCTGACCCTGGATCATCGATACATCATTCCCTGGGTTTATTACAACGATACAATCTATATTACATTTATGTCGAATATCTGTCACTCGTAAAAATACGCGTTAAGCCCCCCCACAAAAGGGGTGAAAACAACGGGGAGTTTTCCCACCCTCAGGTGTCATTTTCCCCTGATTTCCTATCGTCCAAACAATATTTCATTAGCGACGAATTTCAGTAAATATTTGTTCCTGACTATCTTAGGCGAGTGATTTCGTTCTGGTAATCTGGTCTCCATCAGTCGTTGATGCGATCTCGGTGCGAGCGGTCGTGTTAGGCGCCTTCCAGTGTTTACGTGTCCGTGAAATACGTTTTACGAACTCTCTTACTTACTTTACAAGTTTTGCGAACTATTTGCATGAGTGGATATTTGGAATTTTTATTTAGTTTTTGGACTGAGTGAGTTTGATTTAAGTTTTTTTAGTGTTTAGTGTTGCGCGGGTGTTTTGTTTTCTTTGGTCGTGTTTTTTTTCGGAGCTTGGTACTCGTAGATTGGACTCGGCAGAATTTAATGTAAGTACACATTATTGATAGTTAAGTTATAGTAAATCTTTTAAAATACTTTTAAAGAGTCATATTAAGCTTTATCGATTTCTGTGTTACTCAATAATGAATTTTTATTAATAAAAGCTACTACTAGCACTACAGATTAAATTTTGTGTGTTGAGGACAACCATGAAACAAGACCACATCAATAATTAGTAAATCACACTAATATAATATGTTGCGTGTAATTCGAACCCGCGTCCTGTATATACTTACGACCGCTGCTCCTCCGGAGAATTTTAAATGTTATTGTTCTTACTTTAGAATAAAAAAACAAGTACAGGGAAATATTTTTAATAATCCTATGCAGGTTTCGGACAGTTGCTTGTGCAATTCATAGGTTAATAGCCACAGGGTGTTTGTTAAATGTATCTCTGTAAAAGTCCCCGCGACAGTGAGCAAAGCTAGAATGTTCAAACGATTAATCATTTCTGTTTTCATAGCTTTCGAGGCAGTTGATGTTTTTCTGTGATTCAGATTTCCAAAACTATTTTCGATAATCGACTAATAATATCAAAGAGTCTCTACCAATACCTAAGGAGACCTTTAGGCAATTGGAATATACAGTCGTGGTTAACTAATTAGGGACGGACACAACTTCTTGCTGATAAACAATTAATCAATAAAATTATAATGGGCACAGATTATCTCGTGATATTTTATTATCTAGTTCCGTTGTGTATTTTGTAGTATTATTTAATAATCAGGTTAACTACGTTACGGTTACTTTTATCATTGATTTAAAATTGATTAACCAATTTCGATTAAAAATCTTGTGTTACTTATTTCTTTTATAAATAATATAGTAACTAAGCTACAAAGCGCGTAAATAAATTAAAAAATAAATAAAGACAAAGCACGGGCACCATGAAAAGTAAGAAAACGGTTCAGCAATAAAGCAAAAGCTAGTCTTGAAATCAAGTATAAAAGTAATGATTGACGGTTATACAACATGACTGCTACGCCGAGGTCTCTGGTTCGATTCCCGCTCAATGCAAATCTTTGTGTGCATGAACATGATTATATGCATTGGTCTGAGTGTTTCTATGTATAATATGTACCTATGTATTTACAAAAAAATAGGATTTAAGGATTAATATCCGTTGTTCTGTTACCCATTATACAAGCAGGTTAAGCCTAGCTTACTATGGGAACAGATGGCGCTGTGTAGAGATGTCCATGAATGGCGAAAGAGTGCATTTTTCGCCATTACTTTGCCAATGTGTCCAAAATAGTTTTAAAGCTTAATTTTAAACACTATAGATAGCGCGTTAACATCTAAGTACTCTAAAAATATATAGAAGATTATACAAGAATTAAAGATTCGTAAGTGCAAGCGATAAAGATATAGAATTGATAAGGCCCTAAGACTCAGATGATAGCGTGAAAATTTTTTTTTATTTATTAAAAAAGACAACTCCCGCACATGGATCATGCCCAGTGTCGCGGAAACTTTTACAAACATCAATTAACGGACACAAAGAACATCCAGACTCAGGACAGTAATTTGTGGATCTCACATATAATTGCCCTGCGTGGGGATCGAACCCACGACCTCGTACACGGAAGCCATTTGCGCTACTGCCGCGCCACCGAGGTCGTCAAAAACTATAATTTGAAGGGCTCTATGTCACAAGGTGGAAACATTATGCCATGAGACGAAAATATCCTTTCACAATATAATAGAGCGCCGTACGAAAGAATTCCCGTACTTTTTGTTATGCGCTATGATATCGGACATACCATCCGACTATGACATCGAATACTGTCGCGAGTTGTGCTGTAGTGGAAACCGGAGGAAGGCGGGGCTAGATCAAATAACTCTTGTACAAGTGATGGAAAACGTTAAGAGAAGTGACATCCCGCCATACACTAAAGTTACTTCGGATGCCTGTTATTTGAAAAATATCAAATAAATAAATAAATAAAAAGAAAAAATTAATTGCTTTGCTTTTGATACAATAACTAATAAACATAGGGTTTAGGGTGCATTATATAAAGTTGTAACCTCACAGAATGAATCAGCAGAACGGATCAGAGAGGCTTCGCATCTGGTTGATTCGATCCGTCGTAAACGCAATGTGCGGCGCGGCGTAGAGTTGCCTACGCATGCTTTCTTGAGCTAGCCGCTAAAGTTGTAGTCTCACGGGAACTTTTACAAACATGAAATTAACGGTCACGAAGAACATTCAGGCATACGACAATTTGTATGTCAGTATAAGTAGTAATGTTGTATGTATGATCATACAAATCAATCTTAAGTGGGATTCGAATCTTTAACCTCTCTACAACGATGTAAAAATGAATTTGATCCTTATTATCATATTGTGAAAGTATAATTTTATGTGTTTCGTCTATACAATGCTTTAGTTTCAAAAGGTACTAAGAGTTTTCGGCTTCACAAACGAATGAAAAAGAAAAGTGACGTAGGTTTTCTTACTCCCAGTGTACATTACTGCTTTCCCACCTAGGCAGTCGGCATCTTTGTCGGCCTTTACAACAAACATTTTTGTTTTTTTAATTGGCCTACCAGAATGACTCTATGTATTATATCTATCTCTTTCTCTAATCTCTCTCTACTCTCTCTCTACTCTTGTATTATTACTACGTTAAAATACAGTATCTAAGCACGGTATACAAGCTTTTAGCAATACATATTGTAATATCAAACCAATGTGTTTGATGTTCTAACGCAACAAGTGTAGTGTATTGTCCATTATTCCGAATTCGATATTTCCAGGAATAGTAATAATATTACAATGGAATATCTAGGTTAGTTTCAGAGAGACAGTGCAAACAAAATGGTGACTTTATGCACATAAATATGACAATACTGTTGATATATTCCCACGGTAGGGATCGTGCTCTATCTCGCATTTTAATACATTGGACATGAAAAATATCTAGACTTTTGTGGAGCCCACAAATAATTATCCAGCCTGAGATTAAAATCTGTGAACTTGCAAGGTCGGTGCATATAAAATATGTCTGCTGAAGAACAACCAAGACTTGAGTGATTAGCTCGAGATTGCTAAAGTTTGTGTTAATTGTCCCAAAGTTTACGTAGGAATGATATCATCATCATCATATCAGCCAATCGACGACCACTGCTGGACATATGCCTCCTCCAAGTGTTGCCACCTTGTGCGTCCTGTGCCTACATCATCTATGGGTTCCCCGCCGTCCTAACTATGTCGTCGGTCCACCGCGTGAGGGGTCTGCCCATAAGGAATTCTGAATTCAATTTCTCGAATTCTCAATAATATGATAATCACACTTTATTATTCGAAAATGTTTTAGAGTTAAAAAAAGATAAGGTTCAGAATAAAATATGACGTAAAATTGACATATTATGCGTGGGATACCATGAAACTTTGTGAAGGGCCCTGTTCTTATTAGATAAAGCGATAAGTCAATATATTCAGAAAGTTGGGACCCTACATATTGACTTTTTACCTTGCGTAACCAATATGTAGTTGGGGTCTGAAATATTGATGTTGAGTTCTTGCCCTTAAGTTATATATTAAACCTATTTTTACTTGACTTATTGAGGAGTAATGTTTTAGGTAACCTCGGGATGAAACGGGCTGTGGAGAATATGCGTTCTTAATCGATCGCTTGACAGATAAAAATATACAAGTAATACAATTAATTATTACGCACATTTGCCCTGCGTGTAAATCGATATTGCAAGTTAGTAGACGGTAGTCAAAATCATTGCGAGAGACCATTGCCATAGAGCTCTATAAGCACTCCATTAACATGCTATTAAAATACTAATTTTCTCTCTTTCGATTGAAGAGGACTGCCTCCAAATACTGACATAACTGACTGACTGATGACTTGTAAAAATTCATTGCTTTTAAACTTTATTGCTAATAGGATAAAGTTCAAAATATTGTAGCAATATTATACCCATTGTCTGGTAATTGGTTACATCCGCCTCTGTGCATCATAATTACTGTACATGAAGTTTAAAATAAAATAAAAATGGTATGATGAATACACGGTATCATATGCTAATCATGATAAGGAGATTAAAGCAGATACTATCCCACCTATAGGTTTATGATATACATCAGATTTGACACGTTATAAATCCCAGTATTATATCATCGATTGTCGCTTCGATATCAAACTCACATCAAAAGATTAATGTCCCTGTGCTATGCAGTGCCTTTCTGCAAAATTGTTTGTATACTGGCTAAACTGGTAGATGATAAAAAATTTAGTTGAATGTTGCAAATAGATGGGTACTTTGTATTATTTATTAGTAACACTTACCGTGTGGTGACGGAGTAAGAATACAATATGTTACCCATCTAATCCCATGGGGGTCGTAAAAACCGACTAAAGGACTATCCGTGAATATTATCTTTACAACGTAAAAAGAAGGAAAACTTGAAATTAAACCATATATCAATTCGTCTGGCCAGCGTGGTATTAGTAGGCCAAGTATCTCTCCGTCACGGGAGGAGGCCCGTCCTTGCAGTGGTACATTAATGAGCTGTTATAATGAAACACTTACGCTCATCGGTAAAAGTTGCAAACCAGGATCAAACGCGCGTGATCATACAAAAACATCAAGCACATAACATACAGGAAAATCCTTAACTTACTTACAAAGAATTTAGTCAGAGGAAAATGAACAAATTGAACGAAATCCTTTCTGGCTTGCTTGTATTTCGTAGTGGCTTTATGAAATAAACTATTTCTATTTCATTCAATATAAAATATAACACCTTATAGCACGAAGTTACAAATATAATATAACTTGTCCTGAAGTAAATGGAATCATTTATTTTGATGGTATTTTCTGTAACGAAATAAAACCGTTCCCGAACATTATGATGACAATAAACGACTCGTGAAAAACATGATTTTTCCGACATTCCTTTTAATAATCCTGAGGGACGCGCGGTCTGTTTTTTTCGATACAATTCGTGTTACCTTTTATTAAAAAACATTGTGTAAAAACAGCATGTAGGATTAATGAAAGCCCTATACTGAACTCTCTGTGTAACTTTATGCTTGTTTTGATACTTTAGATATTTTTTATTTAGGTATATTTTTTGTAAGTTGTAATAAAAATGAAAAGGAAATCCTTTATCAGTGGTAGTTTAGTAGTTAGGGAAAAATCAGACAAGTTGGCGTTCTGTCGTCTCTGCCTACTCCGGACGGGATGTGGCGTGAGATTATGTATGTTTGCATGTAAAAATCAGAGGTTCTCTAAGGGCCAGATTCAGAGACCGCACTTTGACTTTACTTTAGCAAAGTCTAGTTATTATCTCTGAATTTGAAAAACATTAAAGTAATCTTTCGCATGAAAAGTTTACTTTGGGAAGATTACTTTGAAAGAAAGTAAAGTCACGACTCTGAATCTGGGCCTTATATCTCGTTTTTGTATCAAAGTCTAACTTTTCTTAAAAGTAAAGTCAAAGTGCGGTCTCTGAATCTGGCCCTAAGACACCCAATAAAGGACGCAAATTAAAGTAGTCGCTGCTTGTAATCTTGACTTGTACGTAAGATAATGGGTTTCGTTAGTACATTACTTTATAGGGACTTCAAGAGCCGTGTGCTATTATTGAGAAGCATCAGCCGTAGCTGTCCTGTTAGAGAGAGTCAATGTCATGAGTGTCGAATAAAAAAAAAAGACAAGCATTATTCATATCTAATTTTTTCAACAAGTTATCCTACTATTACCTTACCATTAATCGAAACAAGTTACTTTCCAGTTTCACATTCTTCGGGTTTTCATCTCTCTAAACAGTCACGTATCCGTGTGGTGACGGAGTAAGAATACAATATGTCACCACCCCATCTCATCCCACGGGAGTCGTAGCAACCGACTAAGGGACTATCCGTGAATATTATCTTTTCGTAATAAAAAGAAGGTATACTTGAAATTAAACCCTATACCAATCCGTCCATCACGGTAGGAGGCCCGTCCCTTTACATAGAAAGAAGGATAACTTGAAATTAAACCCTGTACCAATCCGCCTGGCCAGCGTGGTATTAGTAGGCCAAGAATCCCTCCGTCACGGGAGAAGGCCCGCCCCTGCTGTGGGACATTAATGGATGGACTGTTATGATATGATTAAAAAAGTTACGTAGCCAGTATTTGAAATACAGAAATGCCATCAAATCACTGCTATATTTTTTCCCTCGTTCCGTACAAAGGCTGGTTCAAGTACTTATTGCAGTAGGTAGTCACTGTTCGCAGAAACTATTCACGAATAAATCAAAGGTACGTTCTAGTGACGTCACCGTATGAAAGTGATATTAGAAAGGTTTTTTTATTACTTTTTCGTAGTGCGAGTTTGAACTCGTTTCGAATCCTTTTGCCGTATACTACAGAGATTTGAACCTATTACTCTTTTTGATTAGTTTCTCTGAAGCAATTGAACATGGGCTTGATGTCTGGAGTACAATTCACTAAGGAGTTAGGTAGCGGTAATTAGTTGTATTTACGATTTAATATTATTAATAGGAATGTGTAAAAGCTTTTTTTATATTAAAAATTACGCTTCGGAGTCTTTAAATATTGAAGTTAAACAGACAATTAGAACAAGAACTTTAACAAGAATATGAAGAATTTGCAGAAAAGACCATTCCGAGTTGCGACGCGGCGTAGCAATGTCAGGTACGGTAACTGGCAAGGTGACTTTAGGTGCAGTGAATTACGTGCTTAACGTATATAAATCTAATGTTGGATAGTTCTACGGATTGGGATCCCTATCTACTCGTAATAACTAAAGTAAATGCAAGAGAATTTAAAATATACTTTCTTTCTCTCATGACGTTTTATTCAGTCATTTTATAATTGTATAATTAAATACAATTATAAAATTTATATACATACATTTTAATACACATTTTAATACACATTTAAATACATTTTATAATTGTATAATAAAATATAATTGATGCTTTATTATTGATTTTTACTCTTGTATCTAAAATGTATTTATCTAAAATGTATTACAATTCATTTTAGATAGAAGTTTTCCAACACAAAATATTTTTATTTCCGACGAAAAAAAAATCAATATGCATTGAAAGAACATATTTGAAAACCAATTTGATTATACAACAAAAGCGTACTTCTAATATATTCTAAACATAATCTAACAGCATTTTATACGAGTTATATTCATAAAGCGAGGTCGCCATTGATGGAATATTAATAGGTTTAAAGGAACGTCACACTGCCATTGCGTTAAGATACTTATATTGTAAGTGACAAGTATGGACGTTGAGGATGAAGGGTCTTTCATGACGCACTTTATCTTGCCGCCATCTTGTTCTGCATAAAATTGTTACAATATTGTTTGTTAAGGGTACTCGAGGTTACTTCCATATTTAAAGTTCCATCCTTTAAAGCTCTTTAAGATTAGGTTTTGAGGGTAGATTGATATCTTTTGTTAAAGGATTAATACTTTGTGATTGTATTTGAGGGGTGTGCTATGCCGAATCGAATGCCAAATAATCGAATTATTAATTTATCGACCAATATAAATCGAACATCGAAAAACTCAAACGTACATAAAACCGAACGGGTAATAAATCGAACATTCAATACATCCAGTATTCAAAATTCAGTAAGTTTATATAGGTACAAGATTTTTAAAATCTTCTACCTTGCTAAATCTGAATGTGTTTTATACGATGTCCGTGTAATCTTATCTGTAGGTACACAGGTATAAGATACTTATGTTTGTACCTTGCTTTGTCAGGGATAAAAAACGTAGGTAGTTCAGTTTCTTTGATTCCTCTTCCTGAAATGTGAATACATGGACGATTCTTTGAAAGTACGGTAAACAAGTAGACATATAAAATGGTTTTATTGTAATGGGTTAAAAAAATTACTTTTTTCCTAGTATGAGTTCTTTTACGGTTCAGATGGTAAAACACAAATATGGACTAAAAACAGAATTTTGAAGTTCAGAGCTGTGAGCCAAAATAAGCACAAAGTGATGTCCGGATGTGTGTTACAATATTATTGTAGGTACCACTTTAAATAAAAGATATTTTAGTTTTGAGTTTGAATAGCTTTAATTCTTAGTTCTGACTCCGATGCCCTTTAAGGAAGCGGTAGATCGACAAACTAAGAAGGCACAAAGTTGTTGGAGGAGCTCTACGTCCATCAGTTGACAATAAATAATATGATGACGCTCAATAAATACAATAAATATTCCTCACACATTCACACAACGCCATCTAGTCCCAAACTAAATACTTTTTTTTGTAAATAAATATATATTATACATAGAAAACATTCAGACCAATGCAAAGAATCATGTTCATGCACACAAAGATTTGCATTGAGGGGGAATCGAACCCGAGACCTCTGCGTAGCAGCCATGTGATATAACCACTACGCCGCAGAGGGCGTCAATAATTGACTGGCTTCCCTTCTGATGACATTAAATAAAATATATTAGAAGTAAAGATCAGTAAAAGATTTTAAGGTAAGAGTATTGGTATTAGAAGTAAGTAGCCACCATGGTACTTCGGATGGCAAACACTTTACATTTGAAGAGAATACTCGAGAACAAGCGAGAGAACTTTCTTTGATTGAATGTTTGTTTGTTGAGTAGTGCACTTAGTTATAGTTCCAATAAATTGTTTTAATTCAAATAATAATGGTATACAGCCTCGTCGGCAAATTGTGGGGTTGGCGAGAATAAGGTTTTGGGTTCGAATCCTACGCAAGTCAATTATTTGTGTAAACCAAAAATTATTAATCCACCACCGTCACCACACGGAGATAATATTTATCATAATATTATATCCGTGTGGTGATGGAGTAAGTATACAATATGTCACCCCATCTCATCCGATGGGCGTCGTAAGACTATGCGTGAATATTATCTTTATGAAATAAATATAAGAAAAACTTGAAATTAAACCCTATACCAATCCGTCTGGCCAGCATGGTATTAGTAGGCCAAGTATCCCTCCTTCGCATGGGAGGAGACCCGTCCATGAAGTGTGACACTAATGGGCTGTTATGATGATAATCTTATATTGCTCATGTCAGTATTTAGTTCTTCGTTACTTAGGAAAACATTACTCCATTAAACAGACAACATAGTATAAATATATATCTCTCGTATACATCAAAGCGTATTATAGAAGTTAGTTCTGACTAAACTATTTATATTGCAACCTCAAGCGATCTAAACTTAACCCACTTTGATGGACTTGTACATTCTAATAAATTATTGCACTTGAACGACTTACCCCTCCTAAGTATTCATAGTTTTATTTAACTTTGAAACTAAATCGATTAAGGGTAATAAAAAAATTACAATAATTATATTTATGTTAGTTAGATGAAAGGTTTTTATAGTGTAGGTACTAATATCCCTCACACAAGATGCTATCTAGTCTCAAAACAATGCTGTATATTATATGTACATACTTGTACTTACTTATCATTTTCTTTTGTAACATATATTTATTTATTTCTATCAACTGTACTTATTGTACAATTATTACATTGAGAAAATAAAGAATCGAAAATAACATTATACCAAGTAGTCGATGTCTGTTACTTAGACCTTAGATTCATCAAAACAGCCCATTAATGTCCCACTGCAGGGACGGGCTTCCTCCCGGGACAGATGGATACTTGGCCTACTAATACCACGCTGGCCAGACGGATTGGTATAGGGTTTAATTTCAAGTTTTCCTTTTTTTTACTTCGTAAAAAAATATTTATGCATAGTCCATTAGTCGGTTTTTACGACACCCATGAGATGAGATGGGGTGGTGACATATTGTATTCTTAGTCCGTAACCACACGGATCTTAGATTCAATTCTACTTAATAAAAAAATTGTGTGCATGCACATGAATTTTTGTAATAATATGTGTTTTCTGTGTATTTCTAATAGTCTAATAGTCTTATTTTATGTATATTATATATACATAAAATAAGACTATTAAGTAATTATTATTTTATTTTAGAAATGTATATAATAAGTAAAACCCTTTTGAAGTTAAGTATCTATTTTAGAACCTCCTACTCTAGTTATGATAACAATAAGTACCACTTAAGAACCCAATTTTCTTGATAAAAAATGCCGAAATCATCAGACAAGATGCTGTAACATTATCTAATCTTATTGTTTTATCAATAAAACTAAAAACAGAAATAAATAGTTAAGAGATAAACGGAATTAAACTGCCCGTCTATTGAATTGGCTGGAGACATCCTGAGCCGTGGGATAATAGAAAATTATTGGCAGATAAAGGCGCTTTTATGCGATGGATAAAGCGATTTTGCTGCTTTCGTAGACATTTTTATGGTAGCAAAACAATAAGAAATTATTATAAACGAATTATCGGGATATTTACCATGTTTAGAGTTGTTGAGTTTCCGATGTTTCGACGCCGTTACAAGCGCCATGATCACGGAGGAACTGGTGAAATATCGGAAACTCAACAACTCTAACAATGGTAAATATCCCGATAATTCATTTAGTAATAGTGAATGTGACCATGACAGTTTAAATAATTAGAAATTGGTAATCTACTCTGGATGAAATTTCAGTAAAGTTTAATATATAAATTAAATCAATAGCGTTTCTCTTTATGTATGTACCCTAGTGATGGGTATATGGTTGGTGGAAGTACGCCTAGTCCAAAAGTATGATTTGAGAGAGTAAGTTTACTTACTGCTCCATCCGGTCTTGTAAATATGCATTACACTTGAAAAACGCGTAAAGACATTTACTACTGGACATAGATCTCTCACAAAATGTTTTCATCTTTCGCGGTATAATTTAAAATATGTTAAGGGAGCCACCCTTAACATATTTTAAATTTGTAAAAATAATTCCAGGTATTATGTTTTTTCAGCAAAAGACCGTTTACTTAGGTTGGTACCGCTGTTTTTTAGATTGATAATACTGAAAATATTTCACGAAATATATCAAGGAAATCAAAAAATACTACTAAAATACTTTTACAATTAATTGAATTCAGTATGTCTGTAAGCTATAAGATGTCATGTCTTATTTCTATAAAAAAAAATCTAAAACTAACATTAGCCTTTATAACTAAAGGAATTTTCCTTTTTAACTTATCTCAAAATTCGAGTCTATTATTGGTCTGAATCGAGATTCTTATTACTCGATTCTGACATTCTCGATTCTAACAAATATTATTGGTAAAAATACGCAATAAATATTGAAATAAATTTTGAATTTCCTCACCAACACTGACATAATCCAGCCAATATACTCAGCCACACTTCCACAGGAAATAATCTTACGTATGAAGATTATCTTGTAAGTATAAGCCTTAAATTAATTTTCTACGCCTCACTTATGTCGTTAACAAAAAGCTTGAGATTTGTTTTTATCTTATTTATTCTTATTTTAAATCCACTCTGAAAAAGGAGGTGGTTCTCAATTCGGTTACATTTTTTTAATGTTTCTAACTTCATAACTTAGTCATTATAAAACAATTTGCAATAAAAACACCTTTTCATTTGGAAGAGTAAAAACAGATTGGTCCAATAGTCATCAAAACAGCCCATTAATGTCCCACTGCAGGGACGGGCCTCCTCCCGAGACGGAGGGATACTTGAACTACTAATACCACGCTGGCCATGGATTGGTTTAATTTCAAGTTTTCCTTCTTTTTACTTCGTATTTACGGTTAGTCCCTTAGTCGGTTTCTACGACACCCACGGGATGAGATGGGGTGGTGACACATTGTATTCTTACTCCGTCACCAAACGGTCCAATAGTAATTGCATCAAATTGGTTCAGTTATTTAGTTTCTATCTAAAAAAAGTTTAATGTAAGTAAACGAAATTGCGTAAGTACATATTATAAGTAATTAAGTTTCTAGTTGGAATCCGTATTTATAATTAAAAAACTATTTAAAATATAATTTACGAAATCTAATTTTAGACAATATTCCAGTTAGAAGAATTATTTTTAGTACTTTGATGTAACTCTACAGGGACGGGTTTCTTTTTGTAATAGAGAAATACGGCGAAATTACTAATGCGGATTAAGATTGGGTTATTCGGCGAAAAAGATGATAATCAATAAGGGTACTCGGCATTGGATGCTGTTAACCCGCAAATTCTTTACGAAAAGTTTATTTAAGTACAGTATAAAAGTGGCCGTATTTTACACGGTGAGCCCACTATTTATATTAATAAAAGATAATAATGTCACCAACTCACCATGCCTTAACATCATTTTTTAGGTCCTGCATTGTTCAGGTGTGAGGACTTTATTTAACTGATTCAAAAAAGGGCACGAGATTTTTAATTTATTCCTCTTGTTTTATCTTTCTTAACTCAGAACTCACTATTTGACCAATAACTACTATTTGACGACTAGGTGACGAGTAAGAATACAATATGTCACCGACCCATCTCATCCCATTGGTGTCATAAAAATCGACTAAAGGACTATTCATGAATATTAACTCTACGAAATAAAAAAGAAGGAAAACTGAATGTTAAACCCTATACCAATCCGTCTGGCCAGCGTGGTATAAGTAGGCCAAGTATCCCTCCGTCACGAAAGGAGACCCGTCCCTGCAGTGGGACAATAATGGGCTGATATGGTGATGATCATCGTAATCATATCAGCCAATGGACATAGGTCTCCTTTAAATACCTCCAACTTGCGCGATCCTGTGCCTTTCTTATCCCACGGTATCCTGCCATCTTAACTAGATTAAAAAATAAAGAAAAGATTTGATGAGACCCATTGAAAATAAACATTATACAAAGAAAGTAAAATCAATCGTCGTGCGACCTGCGCACGCACCGCACGTGTATCGCGAGCGCGCACGTAATATTACGAAAGTGTTTAAACTAAGTGAAATTTTGTGCAATGGAGTGCCAAAAGTGTAAAAAAGTGTTATCAAGAAAAGGATCACATTTTATGTGCCAAGGGCAATGCCAAGGCACATTCCACAGAAGCTGCGTAAAAGGTTTGACGGCAGACATAAAAGCCGGTAAAACCCGCATTTATTGCAATAATTGTGAAGATGATGAATCGGAGACAGAGGAGCAGGAAGAGTATGGACAGGAGGGAGACAAAATACTAAAAGAGATTCAGAAAAATGTAAAAGTAATCCCGGGGCTCAAGAAACAACTTGAGTCAATCTCAAACTTCATGAACTTACTCTCGGACAAGTACGACACTTTGTTAGCCGAACACCAACAGTCTAAAGAGAAAATTCACAAATTAGAGAAGACTGTAGAAAACATTAATAATAAGTGCACCTACATGGAAAAATGTAATACGGCATTAGAACAAAGACTACATGAGTACGAGCAATCTACACGCAAACACAATATTGAGTTAGTGGATATTGAGCAGACTAAGGACGAAAATCTAATGTCTGTTGTCAATAATCTGGGTAAAATTCTTGATGTCAGCTGCGAGGATATTCATTGGGTGCGCCGGAATCAACTACGGAAAGAAGCAAGTAAGCCAGCGTCGATTATTGTCGGGTTTAAAACATCTGGAACGGAGGCCCGCGATGCATGGCTTTCACAACGTCGTAAGTTGATAGGAATCACGAGCAATATGGTGACTAGCGGTTTGAATACAAACAGGATCTATATCAACGAGGATCTAACAAAGACAAACAGGAATCTACTATGGAATACGAAAAATCAGTTATCAAAAATGTTTAAATACGTGTGGGTGTCAAACGGAAAAATACTGGTAAAGCATAATGATGGTGACAAATCAATCTGGGTGAGGTCGGAGAGCGACATCAGCCAGCTACTAAAAGCTAAGATTTAATTTTTATTATATCTCTTTGAAGTTCTTTATTTTATTTTACATTTGTACTTGTGTTTAAATATATAGCAAAATTCACGGATTTCAGTGCCCTTGAATCCATTACGGATGATTCAATAGACGCCGTGGAAGTAGATAATATTAAAACATGGCTATCGTCATCGTGTACTAAACGTGATTTCTGTATATTGCATTTAAATATAAGATCGTTAAAGAAAAACTTTAATGAATTAATTGTAGCTTTGGAGGGTAACCTAAAACACATCGACATTCTTATATTATCAGAGCCTAATATAAACTATTCGATGTTAAACTTATTTACTATTCCAGGATTTAATGTTTATAGTTATACACGCACTGAGCGATCAGGCGGAGGTGTGATTGTGTACACGCGCATCACACACACAGTCCAAGTCAACGATTCAATATACATTAGAAAAATGCAATCAGCGGAGTGCGTTTCCATCGTACTTGAAACAAGGGAAAATGATACGATATTACTATTATCCATATACAGACCTCCTAAAATAAACAACACTAATAAATTAAAACAATTTCTTGTAGAACTACGTAATATACTAGAGCATCTACCAAGCAGTACAAAATTAATAATATGTGGCGATATAAATATAAACATCATGGATATAAAAGATAACCACGTGACTGAGTACGAAAATTTAATGGCTGAATTCGGTTTAATTAGATGTATCAATAAAATAACCCGTAGAGAAATTTTAAATGGCAATATTGTTGAATCCTGTCTAGACCATATTTACATTCGAGCACCATTAGCAACAATCAACTCGGCGGTGATTCAACACAAAATATCGGATCACTTCCTTGTGTGTGCCGCAGTACGATGGAACCGCGCACCGCGGCGATGCGACTACGTCACACCAGCTGGCGTACAAGCCGAACAGGAATGTAATTTACCTGTTGCGCGTCACCGCAACGTACTAGATAATCAGATGGTCAGGGAAAAATTATTAGATTATGATTTTAATAAGCTTATGTCGATTTCTTGCCCAATAGAATTATACAATGCTCTTGCGCATGTTTTCACTAATATTTACAAGGAGTGTCAGAAGACTATACCTGTGCGTACTAGTAGTAGAAACAATAAAAGCTGGGTAACAGATAATTTAAAAAATATGTTAAAGGAGAAAGATAGATTATTTACAATATGGTTTAACGATTCTAAAAATATGTTAAAAAGACTAGAATATACTAAGTATCGTAATAAATGTTCTAAAATAATACGGAAATGTAGCAATGAGTACGACAAACAGTGTATAATTGATTGTAATGGAAATATAAGAAAGATATGGGACAGAATTAATATATTATTAGGTAGAAACAGGAAATCAGTAGATATGGCTATACTGTCTAGCATGCGTAAGGAAGGAAGCCCCCAAAGCATATCCAATCGGTTTGCATCTGTTTTTGATGAACAAATACAACAAATTAAACATACATGTAATATTAAATTGTTGAATAGGGATACCTACGTAGTGGAAGCGGATAGGTGTATTAGATGGCGACCTGTTAGTCCGGAATATGTATCCACGGTCATTAAAAATATGAGCACTAAAAAATCACCCGGAAGTGATCAAATTCGTATGTACGATGTAAAGTTGATTGAAGAACGTATAAGTCCATTGATAACCAAACTCATTAACTCCTCAATTAAACAGGGTAAGTTTCCTAACAAGCTGAAAGAGGCCATAATCCGCCCCATTCATAAAAAAGGAAGTTCAAAGTCGTTCCTTAATTATAGGCCAATTGCTATATTGTCTAGTATAGACAAAATTATAGAAAAATGTATAGTAAACCAATTAGGAAACTACTTACAAACTAATTCTATTATAAATAATTCACAACACGGTTTTCAAAAAGGCAAATGTACAAACACACTATTAACCAATTTTACAGATGAGATAAATAAATATTTAAATGATAGGAAGTTTGTAATAGCAATCTTTTTCGATTTCAAAAAAGCGTTCGAAACTTTAGAGATTAAAACACTATTAGGAGCCTTAAAAGAATGCGGAGTGGGGCAGCCTCTAAATGAATGGTTTGGAGACTACCTTACTTCACGTAGCTACAGAGTAAAGATAGATAACGCACTTAGTGACGAAAAAACTGTAACATCCGGTGTATCCCAGGGTTCGGGAAGTGGTCCCGTATGCTATTTAATGCATGTAAATAGTATATATGGAACACTAAAACACTGCTCAGCATATATGTTCGCAGACGACTTAGCTATATTAAGGGCGGGGACCGACATAGCTGAAACATATCGTCTGGTGCAGCAGGATGTAGATGCCGTGGTCAAGTGGTCTCACGATAACGGGATAGTGTTAAACGCGGAAAAAACAAAACTGTTGATGTTACAATCTCCCTATTTACCGATTAAAAACAGTTCTTGCAACATGTTTACCCATACATATGACTGTTTTCATAATGACCTGGTCAACTGCAGGTGCAAACCGATAGAAAGAACTAATGTTGTATCATATCTAGGATTAAGAGTAGACGAACACTTCTCCTGGGCTAGTCATATTGATTATTTGTGTAAAAAGCTAAGAGTTATATTATGTAAGTTCACTCATTTAAGTTATAAAATTCCTAAAAATACACTGAAGATAATATATACCTGTATGGTGGAACCGATATTGGACTATGCACTTGATTGCTATGGACTCACTTACAAAACTTACATTGATAAAATTGAAAATATACAAATGAGATTTATTAAACTACTAGTAGATAAGAAAACTAAAAATAAATACAAAAATGACTATACAAAATTATTTAAAATATGCAACATCCTACCAGTTAGTGTAAAACACAAGTATCTCTTATTATTAAACAACCATGGCAGACAAGAGCATAATTCCACTTTGTTGAACTGTGTGAGCAATGTATATAACACGAGAGCAATGACCTCGAATAAATATATAGTACCTAGAATCACTAATGTATACGGTGATAGAACCTTAAGTAAACGCATTCCTTATTTATTGAATAGTCTACCATTAAATATAAGAACAGAGAAAGACAAAAACAAGTTTAAAATTATGTTAAAAAAGTATTTAATAAATGGATTGCCTTAATCTATGTATAATGACCTCATTGTAGCTTCACATACATCATGTTTAATTTAGGCAATAGATAAATATTGTTATAAAGCATATTATTATATACTTACTTTTAGGCACATACATTACTGAATTAAAAGATATGTACGATCTCACAGTCAAACTGCATAAGCAGTTTTGCGAGACTTTGTTATATTTTGTAAACATAATTATAGGAAAATAATAAATAATAAATAATAATAAAAAAGAAATAACAAAGTCTCTGAAAAGAATATCAGAGGAACACACGTAAACAACCTGTGATGACGAGTGCCTTAAAAAAAAATTGATCGTCAGTCCACTGTGAGATTTATCTCTCATTGACCAAAGTATTCAGTGTAGAAGAAACTATTCAACCTCTTCGTAGCTGAAGAAAACGCTTAATGCCCCGCTTTCCGCTTTGCTTAACGCTCTGAATTTTCCCGAACGAAGTATCTTTCGACACGTGTTTAAACCCGTCACTCGACTGTCATTGAATAAAACCTTTATAAAGTAAACTGATACATTTCCAGGTTGAAAGTTTGAAGTAGTTTTAAGTAGATCAACAAGGTTCTATACGTGATTGAACCTTTGTTAGGAAGGGATGTGACACGTTAGGAATGTTTAAGTGTTTACTGATTGACTAACGCAATTGAAATCGGGACGCGCGTGTTTAACAACTTAAGTTTAAGGCTACTTTTCGCTAACCTCTTGAGGTATTGTACATCATTTCCTGATTCATCATCATCATAACAGTCCATTATGTCCCACTGCAGGGACGAGCCTCCTCCCGTGATGGAGGGATACTTGGCCAACTAATACCACGCTGACCAGACGCATTGGTATAGGGTTTAATTTCAAGTATTCCTTCTTTTTATTTCGTAAAGATAATATTCACGGATAGTCCCATAGTCGGTTTTTACGACACCCATGGGATGAGATGGGGTAGTGACATATTGTATTCTTACTTCGTTACCACACGGAGAGAAAAGTGAATAGTACCTAGTAAAATTACACCTCACGGAGAGATTTCCTGATTGCCATGCTTCATAATCCGACGCCAATTATATCCTACTGCAGCCTTTCTTATACGTTAAGTAGATTATTCAGTACTGCTTTAATTTGATTGGTTCAGTACATTGTCGACCTTTCGCGCGCCCTTGTATCATTAGCTTTATTCTGCACCATCAACCTTTTCACCTGCTTGTAATTCTTATTCTTGTTATTCTTTCTATAGGATACAGGTCTCACCTAGTCTAAGAGGCAGACTCTATTTCTAGTGTGCATAGATACACATGTCATATTGTTATAATGTATAGAAAATAATACAATGTAAACATTTGTAAATATGTATTTTTTGGTAAATAAATATATTATTATTATATTATATTCGTACGGCAACAACCAGTGCTATGGCAAGCAAGGCAATGAATTAGATGAACCTTTTCATTCTTTTTCTTTTCTTCTTTGCTCTAATTGATAAAAACGTTTTCTTTTAATATACGATAATATAGGGATATTAATTTCTTAATATTAAACTTAATTTTCTACAGAATGTGTTAAATTCAGTTACTTATCTTTTTCGTATTTCTTTATTGGTAAATTTTTCTCTCTACTTAATAGAGTTTTACGCAACTGACATTGATAAAACCGATGCATTATCTCGGCGTGTCCAGTATGAGTGTTGTATCGAAATAGAAAGCATTATTCTCTTTCTTAGAGCTCGTAAAATAGAAATAGACTCGAATTTTTATATTGGCATTGTTGGGCTCACGCAACTAATAGATTTTGTGACGTAGGTTCATATATTTATACATAGAGACTCGTAATGATTGTAGTAGAACTAGAGTAATCATGTTGATTGCCGCATAACTCTATTTCTAATATTCAAACAATAAATTGGTCAATAAAAACTATTTAACTTGTTATTTTAATCAACTCATCATAACAGCTCGTTAATGTCCCACTGCAGGGACGGGCCTCCTCCCATGACGGAGGGATACTTGGCCTACCAATACCACGCTGGCCAGACGGTTTGGTATAGGGTTTATTTTAATTAGCTTGATTTTAATCATCTAATCTACAGCAATTAATAATGTTAAAAGGTTAGAAAAATAAACTGTACTTCTGAATTGTTTTGTCATATAAATCAAAAAGCCATAGACCAATTTTTAAACACCGGTAGTCCACCCGATCCTCCAGTTACCTCGTTTCCCAAACTTGTTTATTGCCTTGATTTGTATACTTTGAGGTCTTTCTTTATATTTTTCTTAAAGTTCCTGTTTGGTGTGTACAATTAAAACTACTTACTACCATAATAATAATTAAAAAAACAAAACAGAATTTTGGAGATTATTGGAGTACAAGCAAAGTTCTTGAATTATTTATTTACAAGCTAACGAAACGAACAAGTCGCTTTTCTCACAGGTAAGCTCCACGCTAATCGGTACCAACTGCACAAGAACACGGTGTCTTACCAATGAAAATCTCAGTGTGCATATTTTATTATCTTTGCACGTTGCATTTATCCATCGGCATGGAGAGGAATTAGACGGCAGCATAAATGTAGACAGGCTATTGCTGAAGTTTATTTCTAGCATTATCCTTCGTAACAGCCCATTAATGTCACACTGCAGGGACGGGCCTCCTACCGCGACGGAGGGATACGTGGCCTACCAATTCCACGCTGGCCAGACGGATTGGTATAGGGTTTAATTTCAAGTTTACCTTATTTTTACTTCGTAAAGATAATATTTACGATAAGTCCCTTAGTCGGTTATTACGACACTCATGGGATGAGATATGGTGGTGACATATTGTATTTTTACTCCGTCACCACACGGACAGCATTATCCTTACGAGGTAAGAACCAGGAGTCTCTGATACATGACAATTGGGAATAATAGCGTGTGGTTTTAGTCTGTTTGAATCTGATATGTCCATGCCACTGATAGCCCTCAATCTCATTGAGTCTGTTCAGGATTCAGAAATAAAAAGGCTGTTGCTATGGACTCTTGTCACTAGTCAATTTCCATTTATTTCTTAAATCTACACAAGCAAGCTTCAACCACAATACAACCAGTAGTCTATCTCAGCCGAATATTTATTATGAACGCCTACGGCTGCGCGGTACGTAAACATGCGATAGGGATGTCCACCAGCTTTTTAATTACATTTACCTACTTTACCGCTCGTTACTGCGGCACAGTCGTGACTGTGCACTCCGCAAAGCCAACGCTATCGTGAGCGTGTAGGTATAACTCGCGTTTCGTCCGTTTCTATGAAGTCGATATACTGTATATATTTGTACTATGCTTCAACGCCTTCATGGTCACCAGTTTATCTGTAATTGCATTAACATTGTTACTATCATCCATTTAATAAAGGGCCTCTTAGACCTTAAAGTAAGACCTTATTTAGAAAATAGATAGCAATTTCATTGAAGTTTTTTTTAACTTGGAAAAAGGATAAAAGGTTCTGTTTAGAATGCTTTGCTCAAACAAACAAATCACGATGTTTGAGCCTCTTGGGATTATAACGGGGCAAAGCTTTATTGTTTGCAAGAGTAAAATCAAAAGATATTTATAATAAATAACATTTCGTCTGTTTTTTTTTTTTTTTTTTTTTCTTTATTTAAGGAGCTTTGTCACTATTTGACTATGTCGCTCCGTCATAGTCTCCCTATGTATTACAACTTCATGTGCTTATTATAAAACTTATATAAACATTTCGCTTAATCAGATCCAGGATTAGCTAATGTACTGTTACATGATCCTACATCAAAGCTGTTAGTAAACATTTGCATCCTAAATGGTTCGCTCCGAACACATTCCAACAGGACGTGGTAAATGTCCTCCACTACACCACACACCTCACAGTTGGGGGTGGTTGTTATACCCATGAGATAGGTAAACTTCCTAGTAGGAATGTGTCCGGATCGAAGTCTCATTGCAGTTACAGAATTATACCTATTCAGTTTGTAGTAGTTGATCCAAGGAATTTTTAACGGTTCCGATTGTATTGTTTTATACCAGATGCCCTTTTCAGCCGACCTCTGATTAAAGTATTCTCTCCACGTTTTATAGCAATATTCTCTGACTAAATATAGACAATCTGAGTAGTATGGTTCAATAGGGAGATTGATTCCCTCAGAACAAGCTTGTTTAGCAAGAAAGTCTGCTCTCTCATTACCCGGGAGGCCTACATGAGACGGAATCCACTGTAACTGAATACTTTTTCCGTTACGTTCTAGTTCTAGAATTTGGTTCATTATTGTGTAAGCTATCGGTGTTCCTCGAAAAGTCGAGGTACAACGAGCCACATGTAAGAGAGCACTTCTAGAGTCAGTTAGAACGTCAAATTTGTCGAAGTTAATGGATTTAATGTAAGACAGGGCTTCATTAATTGCTAGCAACTCAGCGTACATGATCGACACAGTTGGTATAATTTTAAATTGTCCATAAGTACTCTGATGTGGATCAAAGAAAGCTGCTCCTAAATCGTTTATTTCTTTAGATCCGTCTGTGAATATCTTATAATAACAGTCAAATTCTGATTCTAGGTAGCGAGAGCAAAGGTCATTTAAAATGTGTGGATCGTAATGTTGTTTAGGTTTATCTATAGTATTTATATTATCTTTAATATGTTTTGACATGTCATAATAGCCGGTCCAGTGAGAGTTCATGAATATCTCTAGATTTTGACTGCAGTGAACTTTAACTTCTATTAATTGTTGATACATTATAATTAAAATAGGTTTAGTCTTTCTGGACCAAGACGTAATACACTTCTGTAGGTTATCTAGAAGCTCATTAATTATATTTTGGTCAACTAATGATTTACTTTTTAGTACAAATTTACCTGCCAAATAGGTTCTACGGATATGTAGTGGGTATAGTCCAAGCTCACTGCCCATAACGTGTATGGGAGTGGATTTAATGAAGCCTCCTATTGTTCGCATAGCCTGGTTTTGTATCTTCTCTAGTTTGTTTAAGTGACACTGACTACTATCACCATATAAAAAGCTACTATAATCAAAACGACTTCTCACAAGAGATATATATATCCTTCTTAAATGAGTTGGGTGAATTCCCCAACTAGACCCTGCTAAAAATTTAAGTACTTATAATAAGATATTTAGATGTCCTTTCGATAATATAGTTAATATGTGGAGCCCATCTAAGAGAGCGATCGAGCCATAATCCTAAATGTTTGACAGATTCAACTACTTCTAAATTTGTATCATTTATTTGAATAGACAAATTGTTTCTATTAATGCCTTTTTTAAATACGCAAATTTTAGTTTTAGCCACTGAGATTTCTAGACCAAGTTCTAATAAATGTTGTGTAAACAATACTAATGCTGACTGGACGAGATCTGCTGCATGGAATATATTTTTATTTGTACAGTATATTACGAAATCGTCCGCATACTGAGAGACATGGATAGAGTTTCTATTAAATTTATTGCATATATCAATTGTAGCTATATTAAATAACAAAGGTGAGAGAGGGTCACCTTGCGGTAACCCACGACCAGTGCTGCGCACTAAGGAGAGACCATTTATTTCAACTTTTAATAGGCGTTCTCGAAGAAACTGCCAAATATAATTACACATAGCCTTGCCTACACCTAAACGGTCTAATTTTTGCAAAAGTATACTTATATCTACATTATTGTACGCGCTATCTATATCTACAAAGCAGCCCACAGTAATACAATTTCTACAAAATCCTGTCTGAATCCTAGTTACTAGCCTACTTAAATTATCAATGCATGATCTGCATTTTCGGAAACCTATAGTGTTAAAAGAGAATTTATTATTCTTTTCTAAAAACCATTCGAGTCGTTTTTGTATAATTAAATGAAAGATTTTACAGATACACGATATCAGTGCTATGGGTCGAAGAGGTGATGCAGAATTAGGATCCCTACTTGGTTTAGGTATAGGAAGAATATTGATATCGCGCCACTGTCTCGGAACAAAACCCGTGGAAAGGGATATGTTATACAAGGTAATTAATATAGATTCAGCATTTTCAGGTAGATGTTTAATCATGCTGTAAGATATTGAGTCAGAACCAGGAGCTGTATCTTTATTTTTAATACTCTTTCTGAACTCTTGTAATGTAATTGGAAGCTCTAACTTTAAATTTTGAGATATAAAAAGCGGATGATCGTTTAATACGTAGTCTGGGGTTAGGTCATGCAGCATGCAGGTGGCCTTTACGGGATCAGCGTGTTGTTTTTGTACTTGATAACCCTTCATCCATTTGATTTTGCTCCACATGTCACTGGCCGAGACTGATTCGTTAATAGAAGAACAAAAAGATTGAAAAGAATTTCTTTGTTTATTTCTTAAGAGACTTTGAGATTCGTTTATTTTACTTTTTAGTAGAGCAAGGTTAGTGGGAGTAGGGTTTCGTCTAAACCTAGCTAAAGCTAGTCTTCTTTGTGCTACTGACCTCGATAGTTCTGGGCACCAGTATGGCTTTGGGCGGAACCTTCCTGTAGGGTCCTGACTATATCTAATATATGGGATGAATCTATCAGCAGCTGTCTCCAATTTTTCTATAAATATATCGTAGCCCAACTGAGGATTCTCATAAATTGAACAATCAACTGTGAGATTCTCATTAAGATATGACTTGTAATTAGACCAGTCAGCCTTCTTGAAGTTCCTTTTTCTTTTATACTGAGCATTTGATGTTATGTATGAAGTAGTGATCTTTATAATCATATGATCACTACCTAATGTCTCGTTAGTTATTGACCAATTAAAGCCTAGCGATATATCTGTGGATATAATAGATAAATCAGGAGAGGACAGTCTCATAGTACCATTCGCCAGCTGATATCGTGTAGGTGTGCCATCATTAAGAATAATGTAATTATGATCTACTAAGGAATCAAATATTTGTAGGCCCCTTCTATCGCTTTTGTGAGACCAATTTGAATGATGACCATTCACATCACCTAATATTAAAGACTTTCTAGTTTGTAGGGAGAATAAGTAGTCCCATGAGTGGTCGATAGTAACAGTGTCGGGAGGACAATATACAGAAAACACATGTTCCAGTTCATTACAATTATGAACCCTCACTTGAACTATTTCTAGGCCGGTATTATTGTCTTGTATATGTACTAATTGGGACTGAATAGAATTATGTATAAAAATTGCCACGCCCCCATAAGGGACATCCCTATCTTGTCGAAAAATAGTGTATTGATTAATGTATAAAAGAGCATCTGGTTCAAGCCATGTTTCACTTACCGCAGCTATATGTATGTGTTCCTGGATCAAATACTGTTCAAACATCTTGATTTTGGGCTTAATACTACGCGCGTTCCATTGTATAATATTAAGATTGGTAACCTTGTTATTGTATCTATCCATTACTTGTAAATAAATTTAACAAATAAGACATATCGGGTAAAGTATCTCCAAACAAATTATTTAACCAGTTGATGAACGTATGTATCCAGATCTTGAATTTAGTTATGTAATGTCTTGCGTTGTTAATTATCTCTTTTATTTTGTCGAATAAAGTTGAGAAGGGGGGCTTGTTGTGTCGATTTGCGTCCAAGGGGCGAGTTCGCTGGAAGTTCTGGAGCACAGGTGATTCTGGTCGAGAATTATTTTGAGTTAAGTCATCTTGGCTTGAAGCAGATAAATCGGCCACAACGTTATCTGTGATGTGATAAGGCACTTTGTTCTTCTTACTTCGTTTCTTTTGTGTTTTATTTTGTGTGGGTGTAACTTCAATGGGGTGAGTATTTTTACACAATATATCAGAGTACGAGACAGGTGTGTTGGGTAAAGCCGTTTTCGCTGTCTTTGAAGATGAGGAGTTATTTTCAGTATTCGTTTGGAGAGGCGCACAGTGATAGCTACGAGGCTCCGAGAGTCCATAAGCGGATAGGGCTTTTTGATATGTACAACTATTTTCTGCCATAAGTTCTCTTATGCGTTTTTCTTTTTTATAGGCGGGACAATCTTTAGATATAGCTTTATGTGGTCCTCCGCAGTTGACGCACTTAGGCGTGTTTACGTCACAAGTGGAATGATTTTTCATAGAACACATCATACATATAGTTTTATTGGAAGGACAAGTCTTTTTGGAGTGACCATATCTCCAACAATTGGAACACTGACTGACTGTGTATATATACGGTGTCACCGTGACTCTCAAGTCAAGAAGAAGAATGTAAGATGGTAGACAAGGGCCTTTAAAACCGATTTTGACCGTTTCGCTGGGAACCCAAGTTCCTTCTTCATCTTTTCTGTTCATGCGTTTAGCCATAACTAATACTTTTTCTGATTTAATGTGAGACAGAAGTTCTTCTTCTGTGAGGTCTATGTCTATATTCTTAATTATCCCATATGAAAGTCCAACCTCCCACGTCTTTAGTCGACGCCATCCTAATTCATCAAGGGCCGTACATTTAATAAGTTGTTCTGCGTGAATTTCATCGTTGAAAGTGATCATCAATTTATATGGGTTAATGTATTTGACTTTAGTTATGCCTTTTATATTGTGTTGGTTGAACTGCCTTGCTAGTGCAAATTGTTTAGGGAATTTCTCCTTAGAATACATGCAGATCTGGATAGCCTGCCCCTCAGTCCTTATACTGTCATGGCTGATAGATTTTCTTCTAGATTTATTCGAAACTTCTAACCAACCTTCATCTTCATCTTCGTTTCGAATCCTTTTGTTGTTTAATTCTGTGTCTTGTTCCATATTTATGTTTGTTATGTAGTCTAAATTGTTTTGTTGATAATTTAAAATGTTGTTAGTTAAATCATGATTGTTCTGACAGTCGACGTTATCCATTTAGAATAAGGTTCATAATGTAATGATTTAGCGATCGTTCACACTCACTACCTAACACAATAGGTGACCCGGCGGCGGACTACGCGAGCCGCTGCCGATAGCAAACCGGTTATCTGTTTACTTATTTTATTCAATTACGAATGCGTGCGCTTAGATTGCCGTATGACAAATCACTGTTCGTCTGTTTTATTACAAAGTATAAGATGGACATCTATTAGATTTTGTTGCTGTTTAAATAAGAAGCTTGATTTGGTAGAATTATTTTTAATATAAAGAATCGTAAAAATATGACTTGGTTTTTAAAGAAAAGGGATTTCTTGCTGCTAGACCTATGCTATTTCAGATTTTTGATATTTCGCGTTGGTAGTTAAATCAAAAGCTTTTATTTAATCTTTATAAGTGGCCTTGCTTCCATTGTTTTTTTTTCACGGACATCTCTACATAGCGCCATCTGTTCCCAAAGTAAGCTAGGCTTAACCTGCTTGTGTTATGGGTAACAGAACAACGGATATTAGTACTTATATACTTTTTTTTGTAAATACTTACATATTGTACATAGAAACACTCAGACCAATGCAAATAATCATGTTCATTCACACGAACATTTGCATTTTGCGGGAATCGAACCCGAGACCTCTGCGTAGCAGTCATCATATATAACCACTACGCCATAGAGGTCGAAAAGACTTATTTAATATCGGATTTGTCATTGCAACAGACTTTATGTGCTTAATACGAAAATATGATAGCAAGTTACATCACTACCTACGCTCACATACTATAATCACACTAGCTGAGGTCTTGCTTAGTTCGTTTTAAAAGTAGACATAGAAACCGTAGCCTTTGATCCTATTCAAGATCGAGCGAACCATTCAATTCCGCGAGTTCGATATTAATGTCGACGTAGACTTCTCATAATACGAGGTATTGAAGATGTTATTGCTTAATATGATACCTAGAGTACTGGTAATCTTTAGAGTACTAGTTAACTTGGAACGTACTTACTTTTCTAAGAACAATTATGTTATTGTTATATATTAGGTCTTTACCTATAAAATTGCCATTTTGTATGAACAAAATTAAACGATTTTTTTAAAAGTATTTATTATTTGTATTAATCGAAGTAGGCACCCATGCAATCAATGCATCTTTGCCAACGCAGCGGCAGTTTATTCATGCCCTTCTTAAAAAAATCAGCTGGACGGGAGGCAACAAATTCTTCAAAGGCATTTTGTACTGCCTCTTGGATATTGAATTTTTTTTCCAGCCAAAATGTTATGAAAATTTTTGAAAAAGTAGTAGTCTGTAGGCGCAAGGTCTGGAGGATGACGGAGAACTTCCAACCCTAGTTCTTGCAACTTGGAGATTGTCTGCTGTGCAGTATAAAGTCGCGCCTTGTCGTGCAGTAGCAGCGAAGACGAGCGATTGACCAATGCTGGATGAAAATGTGTCAGCTTCTCCATTATTGTGTTCAGTTCTTCACAGTACACATCCTCAGTAATGCGCACCCCGTTTAGTAAGAAGTTGTGATAAATCACACGCGCGCTAGACCACCAAACAGTGACCATCACTTTTCTAAGGGTAAGTTTTCGTTTAGGGCATTGTTTAGGTGCTGAACCAGGATCCAACCAACTTGCTGAGCGCTTACGATTATCAAACAAAATCCATTTTTCGTCGCTAGTAATAATGCGGTTCAAAATTCCTTCATTTGTGTGTCTGTTGAGCAGTCCAAGGCATGTCTCGACGCTTACCTCGCGCTGGCAATCATTTAGTTCGTGGGGCACCCATTTGTCAAGCTTTTTTACCTTGCCAATTTGACGCAAATGGACCAATATTGTTTTGACGTTAACATCGAAAGCTGCTGTTAATTCAGGCATAGATTGTGTATCATCGGCTTCCAAAATCGCCTTTAATACGTCATTGTCGACAAAGTCTTCGGACGACCACGAGGTTAGTTTTTCAGGTCAACATTTCCAGAACGGAAGCGAGCAAACCAATAACAAGCGCTGCGTTTGTTTGTGGTGTTAGCTCCGTAAACGTCGTTGATATTGCGTGCCGCTTGTGCCGCGTTGCTGCCACGACGAGACTCATATTCCAAAATTACTCGATTTTTTAACGTCTCCATAACAATGGAAACGATTGAAATGCGATGAAAACGTGACACTAATCAATAAACAAATGACTACTTTTGGAAAAAGAATTCCATGTTTTTAAAATAAAATTGATTTGAAATTAGAATACTTAACCAAAACAAAAAAAAAATTATTTGAAATGTCCAGTACTGAAAAAGGGCAATTTCATAGGTAAAGACCTATTATTATGTCATAATATGAGCAAAGGCTTGTGTACGTCAGCGTCACCAGAACATAATTAAACTGCTGCATACCCATGGTACGCTGGGGTTAAGCTGTACTGACTGACTAAAATATTGTCTTGTTGAATAAACCTAACGGCAAAGAAAATTTAGGTCACGTTGTGAGGATTAATTAGATGAAAAAATTACGTCCTAAAGACCTTACAGATATTTAATCGGTAACATCAAAGAAAGATACTATGTCTCAATCCTTCTAGGAAACTACTTGTGGGTCTTATAATATTATTTCTAGTTAATAATTCGATACAACAGTGTTGCAAGGATCTTAGTATATAGCATTCCATAGTCTCTGTCTTACCTCACAAGACCTAAGTGTTATGCATGTATAATATGTTACCAGTCATCCTTAAATACAACCAAAATATACAACGCTTTTAAACAGGATGTAAATTTGAGCCCATCAAATCTTGAAGTTTCCTTTATACAATACGTACTCATTTATTGTAAAGCAAGGGCCAAGGGTCTGCCCTTGTAGAGCCCTCGGAAGGGTATCCGGTCCTTTTGGTTACGTAATCATAGCTTTCAGTTCAAGTTCTAAGGGGTTGATATTAAATATTGGAAAATGTATCTTTCCTCTTCAAAAAATGTTCAGTATTTCGTTGATTTAAATCTGCTGTGGTAAGAATTAATGGTTACGTTAATGACTTCGAGCTTTTCATTCGATAAGATTTATTTTTGCCCTATAGTGGCTAAACGCTAGAACTAAATTTATTTTTATTACATTTTTTATAATTAAATAAAACGTTTTGTCCTCAAAGTTGATTTTGTAGTCATGAGAGGGCAGATGGAAGAACTCAGAAGATATTTGTATTATATTTCTGATAATAATTATAATAAAAAAATACTTTTGACAAGACGTTTTCAATATCAAAGGTATTAAAAGAAGCATATTAACATACTGAGAATAAGTGCCAAAAACTAATTAACGTATATAAGTACTACATAAATATACTTGGTCTAAGGACTATAAACCATTATAGGCGGAACATTAACGTACACATAAAAGTTTCGAGAAAGGTCCTCTAACAATAAGACCTTCAATTTGTCTTCTTACTTTCAAACAGTAATTAGAGTAATGATTATGAAGACGTATAGTTATTTTAGTTCTCATACAAACGTGATTATCTCAAAGTTAAGTGTTCAATAGGTGTTTGTTTATTTATAATTATTACTCGATACGTATTATACAAGTTTTAGACTTTCTTTGTGTTTGTACTAACTTGAACGATCTGTTGTAATTAGTTCTTAGATAAAAGTCTTCGTAAATTAGACTTTTTGTTTTAATGAATGAAGTCTTTACTTTATGTATAAAATAGTATTTTGTTTTAGTTCTGAATTGAGGACAGAGATTATAAGATTGTGTTGTTGTTTAAGATTAAATAAATGAAAGTATATACTATTAATAAAATAAAATAAAAATAGAACTAAGAAACTGCGTGGGCGTGAAAAAGGGCGAATTGTATAAATTTAACTTGTATTTAATTTTTATTTAGTACTAGCTGCTGTGCCCGCGACTTCGTTCGCGTGGCGGATGTTACTACTTCGCAATTCGGTTTAATACTGATAAATCGTTTTTTAATCCTTATAACAAACAGATATACCTACAAACGAATGGTAAAATTAACGAACGAACCAAAACTTTTTCTAAAACAGACCTTTACAAAGACAGATCTATGAAGACTGCGTCTAAACTTATAATGGAAGACATGAGCGAACGTCATTCTTTCAAGGAAAATCTTAACACCGCGATACTGAAAATGACGTAACAGGCACAATGCCATCTGTTGTCAAATTTGTAAGTTAAAATAAATGACATCGCTTATTTCATCATAACAGCTCATTAAAGTCCCACTGCAAGGACGAGCCTCCTCCCGTGACGGAGGGATACTTGGCCTACTAATACCACGCTGGCCAGTCGGATTGTTATAGGGTTTAATTTCAAGGTTTCCTTCATTTTTATTTCGTAAAGATAATATTAACCGATAGTCCCTTAATCGGTTTTACACCACCCATGGGATGAGATGGGGAGGTGACACATATTGTATTCTTACTCCGTCACCACACGGATAATCGCTAATTAATTATGAATGAATACATTTGCACGCCACGTTATGGTGCGGCAGAATTACCTGCCTCGGTGGCGCGGCGGTCGCATTACATGGCTGGCGTGCATGAGGTCGCGGGTTCGATTCCCATGGAGGACAATTGTGATACACAAACTATTGTCCTTAGTCTGGATGTTCTTTCCGTCCGTTAAATTGATATTTTTAAAGGCTAGTGTGGAATTTGTCTTTTGTAAAAAAAATGCTGAAATAAATTATTGTACCTAACACCTTTTTACCATCTAGCAAAAAATATTTGACTAAACTTAGACTCGACTATATTATTATTATTATCTATAGATAATAAACTGCGTGCATTATTTTTGAATTACTTAATAAAATAAACACAAACACTTTGAATAATAATTTAATGTTTTGTGATTGCATTTCTATATTTTAATGTCAGTTTTGTATTATTTTAATGTTGACAAATAGCAATAATGTGTAAAATCTATACTAATATTATAAATGCGAAAGTAACTCTGTCTGTCTGTCTGTCTGTCTGTCTGTTACTCTTTCACGCCTAAACGGCTGAACGGATTTCGATGAAATTTGGTACAGATAATCTTTAGACCCTGAGAAAGAACATAGGCTACTTTTTATTAGCAATCATATTATATTTTGATTTCATAGAATTTTGGCGGGAAAGCTGTGTCACGTGACCTGTGACGTCATAGGTCACGTGACCTGTGACGTCATAGGTCACGTGACCCGTGACGTCATAGAATTTTGACAGATGAGTCGTGACGTCACAGAATTTTGGCGGGAAAATATTTTTTGACAGTTGAGTCGTGACGTCATTGAATTTTTGACAGATGAGTCGTGACGTCACAGAATTTTTGACAGATGATTTGTGACGTCATATTATTTTGGCGGGAAAATATTTTATACCTCTGTCACGTTTGACAGCTGTCAATTTTGACAGATAAGCGTGACGTCATAGAATTTTTGACAGATGAGTCGTGACGTCACAGAATTTTGGCAGGAAAATATATTTTGACAGCTAAGTCGTGACGTCATTGAATTTTGGCGGGACAAATAGTATTTAAACAGCTGAATCCTGATGTTATCACAATTTGGCGGGAAAATAAATAGGTTTGTACAGGACCATCGGTGCGCGAGTCAGACTCGCACTTGACCGCTTTTTTAGCTGTGGGTCTGATATATCTAGAGAGCTTAAATTCGTAATTGTCAACTTATTTCATCATAACAGCCCATTAATGTCCCACTACAGGGACGGGCCTCCTTCCTTGACGCAGGGATACTTGGTCTACTAATACCACGCTTGCAGACGGATTGGTATAGAGTTTAATTTCAAGTTTTCCTTCTTTTTATTTAGTGAAGATAATATTCACCTTATTTGTTAGGCACTAAAGTGACACACCTTTGCTTATCCTATCCTACTAATATTATAAATGCAAGTTTGTGAGGATGGATGGATGTTTGTTACCCTTTCATGCAAAAACTACTAAATGGATTTTGATGAAATTTGGAATATAGGTAGTTTATGGTGTAAAATAACAATTAAGCGGGTAATACCGCGGGCATCAGCTAGTCATCATGCCCTGTGTCGCGGGGACCTTTTACAAACATCAAATTAACGGACACAAAGAACACCCAGACCAGGACAATAATTTTATGGATCTCACAAATTATTGTCCTGCGTGGGGATCGAACCCACAACCTCTTGCACGGCAGCCGCTTGCACTACCGTCGCGCCACCGAGGTCGTTAATTATTAATGTGTGTTATAATTGCAGTTATAATAAGATTGTGAGAAAAGGAATGTTAATTTAATTCGATTTAATATTTATGATTAAGTATAGGTATAGTTTAACTTTAAAAAATGAAGTTTGTACGCCAATATTAGCAATACAGGGAAAGACTATTTATTTTTGTCAGATGTTTTGTACCTGTGATTAAAGTTATTTGTATTTATTTACATTAATAAAAACAGGTGGAGTCTGTTGCATACTTTTACGTTGACCAGTAACTACTACAGTTTCAACTAAATTAATACCAAAATAATAATTGATACTTTAGATTAATAGCTTACTAATACAATTTATATTTAATTAAATTGCGTTTCAATTACGAAAAACACAAAAATCAAGTAAATTTATAATTGATTTAATTTAATAAGACTTATAATTGATATTACACATACGATTCATGGTTAATTTTAATAACATTTAAAGGGAATAACTTATTAATAGCACTTAATAATAAAATAGTTTTATAGATTCTTTAAAAACTCATTTATTTTATGATTACTACTGGTAACGCCATCTCGTGAACAAAAGAAACGAAATTTAAATTCATTCAACATTGAACCAAATCCATTTTTCATGACCCCTGATTTGTATTGGACTGTTCTAATAAAGAGATCTAGCGATATCTCGAGTAATACTTATCCGATTTTGATGAAACATACCTGAGTTTAAGCCTAATAAGAGAGGCTACAATACAATGTATTGGTCTTAAGATTATATTTTAATCCGTACTTACTACGCGGCGACAGCGACATTTGGAAATTTTCTTTCATCTATATCTTGTGTGTTTATAAACCGATTTCTATAATTATTTTTTTTATGAATAAGATATTAAAGTGTTCTTTAGAAATATGGGAGTTTGAAAAAGATATGTCTTTGCAAAATACAATATATTTATGTATTTAATACATTTTGAAGAAAACCCTAACGATTAAACACGTTATTGTGGCTAATATATATAAAAGATAGATGTATACTATTCAGGACTTTTTTGTACATCTTTTGAAGACCATTATTTTTGTAATACATATTTTTGGCGTATGATCAACGTATGCGATGATAAGAGCTCGAACGCGCGATTTTTCAACCGACTAGCTTCAATTTTTTCGTCACTGCTCAGCTCCTATGTGTCTTAGCGTTATGTTATACAGCCTATAACCTGCCCAGGAGTATGGACTACAATCGTACCAAGTTTGGTTAAAATGCCTTCAGTAGTACAAGTAGTAGTACAGTAGTACAAGTATATAGAAGATTGTATCGATTTTATTTTTTCCTTTAAATAGAACAGTTTGACTTTATTGAGACCTAATTTCTTTGAATATAATAGGTCTTTACCTATGAAATTGCCATTTTATTTTTGTGCGCAGTCTTTAGACTCTATATTCTTTTAAAACATATATTGTTTAAATATTTTTTGTTAATTATGAAATATAGGATATTACTAACATCTAACAAAAGATAATAAATAAAAATAATTATTATTTGTATTATTAATAAGCCTGTGAACATAGTTCCAATTAAAAACAGCGGATTTTTCCATTTGTTTAATTGTAACTTCTGCCATGCAACTTTTTTTTGTTTTAATCACAATAGTTAGCTTAAATGTGTGCCATACTTATCCCAAATTTCATTCTATAATGTTTAATAATTATTGAAAAATCTAAGAAAACGTTAGTTTGAAAAATCTAACTTCTGATAAAATCTTCATACAAAACAACAATTTCATAGGTAAAGACCTAATATTAGGTGGAAATCGTCTGATAAAGATAATTAAATTAATCTTGTTGAATATTAGGTAATTTCTGTTTATGAATTATTATTATTTGCTTATTGGAAACCAATATAATTACAATTTAGTTGCACAAAAATCTATTAAAAGTGGACCACTCAAGGCTCAAGGTGAGGGAATTCAAATTATAAAGTAATAATAGACAATAAATAAGGAAGGATTTTTCCGTTCAAGAAACTTTCCATTTTTATTTTCAAGGAAATCCGGCAAGGATTTAGAATGATTTAATTATTTTATTAGAAAGCTACTTTACTCAGAAAAGACATTAAATAATTATTTTAGAATCATTATCATAATAATAGCCTTTAAAATACTACTAAGTAATGCCCTTCTTCTCCCAATTAATGGGTTCTTAGACACAATGACCAAGTGGTATTGGGTTCGTAAAGTTTTCCTTTATATTTAATAGTGTCAATTTATGCTTGTCAATTAATTTATTGACGGCCTCTGTGGCGTAGTGGTTATACAACATGACTGTCTCGGGTTCGATTCCCGCTCAATGCAAATCTTTGTGTGCATGAACATGATTATTTGCATTGGTCTGCGTGTTTCTATGTATAATATGTATGTATTTACAAAAAAAGAGTATATAAGTATTAATATCCGTTGTTCTGTTACCCACAACACAAGCAGGTTAAGCCTAGCTTACTTTGGGAACAGATGGCGCTGTGTAGAGATGTCCGAGAATATTTATTTACTAGCTGATGCCCGCGGTATTACCCGCTTAATTGTTATTTTACACCATAAACTACCTATATTCCAAATTTCATCAAAATCCATTTAGTAGTTTTTGCATGAAAGGGTAACAAACATCCATCCATCCTCACAAACTTGCATTTATAATATTAGTAGGATAGGATAAGCAAAGGTGTGTCACTTTAGTGCCTAACAAATAAGGTGAATATTATCTTCACTAAATAAAAAGAAGGAAAACTTGAAATTAAACTCTATACCAATCCGTCTGCAAGCGTGGTATTAGTAGGCCAAGTATCCCTGCGTCAAGGAAGGAGGCCCGTCCCTGTAGTGGGACATTAATGGGCTGTTATGATGAAATAAGTTGACAATTACGAATTTAAGCTCTCTAGATATATCAGACCCACAGCTAAAAAAGCGGTCAAGTGCGAGTCTGACTCGCGCACCGATGGTCCTGTACAAACCTATTTATTTTCCCGCCAAATTGTGATAACGTCAGGATTCAGCTGTTTAAATACTATTTTTCCCGCCAAAATTCAATGACGTCACGACTTAGCTGTCAAAATATATTTTCCTGCCAAAATTCTGTGACGTCACGACTCATCTGTCAAAAATTCTATGACGTCACGCCTATCTGTCAAAATTGACAGCTGTCAAACGTGACAGAGGTATAAAATATTTTCCCGCCAAAATAATATGACGTCACAAATCATCTGTCAAAAATTCTGTGACGTCACGACTCATCTGTCAAAAATTCAATGACGTCACGACTCAACTGTCAAAAAATATTTTCCTGCCAAAATTCTGTGACGTCACGACTCATCTGTCAAAATTCTATGACGTCACGGGTCACGTGACCTATGACGTCACAGGTCACGTGACCTATGACGTCACAGGTGACACAGCTTTCCCGCCAAAATTCTATGAAATCAAAATATAATATGATTGCTAATAAAAAGTAGCCTATGTTCTTTCTCAGGGTCTAAAGATTATCTGTACCAAATTTCATCGAAATCCGTTCAGCCGTTTAGGCGTGAAAGAGTAACAGACAGACAGACAGACAGACAGACAGACAGAGTTACTTTCGCATTTATAATATTAGTATGGATTTATGCTTACTCCTTAGTAGATTATGAGATCAATATAGATTTAAAAATCAGATAATTCTCTAATTAAAAAAAACCGACTCCCACCAGAAACTTCACCATAATACTTACGCAATTTAGTAAACATTGACTTTTTACAGAAATTTCATATTTTTTAAAAAGAAACTAAAGTAGGACGGCGGGAAGCGGATGGATGAGGGAGGCAGAGGACCGCGCATGGTGTAAACGTTGGAAGGAAGGCTATGTCCAGTAGCGGGCGTCTATAGGCTGATATGGATATGGATGATAATGGTCATTGATATTTTATTTATTTATTTATTGATATTGAGGTTTGCTAGTAAAAACGGCAACTGATAATAATAATGTGACCTGAAGAAATAGATTAAACTACTGCCAAGTCAACGAGCATTCATCCATCCGTAGAATAACGGCGACGATGTTACTTATTAACAACATACTTAACATTTAACGGTCCGTGCTAGAAACTGGCTAACAATCTGAAGTGTTGATAATCTGCCAATATTGTAATGGTTGCAATATACGAATATTTATGTAATGTTACACCATGTAAGAGGTGGCGATATGAGCTAAACAGGGCACAGAAACAATGGTCTTCATTGGCCATGGACTGAAACACGTGGAAGTCAAGGTACCTTGGAAAGGACCTTGCCCAGCAGTGGGATGATATGGACAAACAGTAACAGTAATCTACACTAATATTATAAAGAGGTAAAGTTTGTGTGTTTGTGATGTTGTAGGGGGTAATCTCTGGATCTACTGAACTGATTTTAAAAATTCATTCTGTTTTTAATAAGTTCATTTATCAAGGAGTGTCATAGGCTATATATATTGATATTATAGTATCACGCTATGGCTAAGAGGAGTGGAGCAGTAATGAAATATGTTTAAAAAAGGGACGCGTCTACAAAGTGGGCACCGGTCAGCTAGTATTTATAAGTTTAAGTATAAACACATTGCTATTATAAAATGTAGTTTACGCGCTATAAACGTTTCGTATAAAAGAGTATTAAATACGACGGGTGATATCTCAAATAAAAAGTATTTACTATTGTACCTGTTACGTACCTATTTACTATTAGTTATAGCTTCATAAATCAAACGTGTACAGACTCTAAAGACGTGAGAGAAATGTTAGAGTGTCTTACTAGATAATTCAATTTTTGCTGAGATTTTATAATAATGTATTGCTTTAAGGTGGCTGGGGAAGTGTTTTATGTGTTCGGTAAATTTCATGTCTGTAAGATTCCCCACGCCACATGACTCGATCCCTAGCGCGGGACTTTTAGTTATAAAGAAAAAACCCGAAAAATAGTAACGTCACAGAGACATTCATACCTCTACAAATATTGTAGCTGGCATGGTGCTCGCCATTCTTGGACTCTATTGGATGCTTAACATCAGGCACCATAGAGTCATTCTGGTAGGCCAATTTAAAAAAAAACCTCACAGACGCGCCCCTTTTAGTGACACACAATATTGATGGCTTACTAACACCATACTTGACACTTCGACGAAACACTTTCCTGTGACTGTTAGTAAATGTATTTGTGTTTCGTAGAACTGTACTTTTTAATGTGTTTTATGCAGACATGTGGAAGAGTTACCTAGCAAAAACCTAACGAAACCTAGTTAGACAAAATAGTTTGACCACGAGGAAGAACTCGATGGAATGTAATAAAACTCCAATGGCGAGTGGAAAGCTATTATATTTAACTACAAAACATAGTTATGCTATAAGATGAACATAAAAATATCTTAACTATATATAAAACAACGCCATCTGTTGGTGGCTTAATTAAACTAATTATGTTAAACAAATAGAACATTAAACAACCTTTAAACTATCATCATCATCAACTTGCCTATCGCAGTCCACTGCTGGACATAAAATATCTCGTTGCATGAATATAAATAATTTTAATAATATAATATTTCGTGACTAGGGGGTAATTATCCTGATATACTGTGATCTTTTATTTTAAATCCTCTCCCTCTTTCGCCCGAGTGTTGTTCAAAGCTAGACGTGTACATCAATAATTATTTAAAATATAAATATTTGATTAATTCAATAACTACCATACACTAACTGCAGTAGGTATATATTCCTGAAGCAATAACAAGTTATATACGCCGCTTTGGATTCCTCATCCAGTGGCTCACGCGCCGCGAGCAGGCCGCTGCCGATACCGCTCGCCCCCGAACCTCGACCCGCGGAAAAGGGACACTCCCGCATAATTTGCCTCTCGCTTCAACGCTCACGCGTATATACTGCATCCCTACCATTCGGAGTACTCACCTGTGCTACAACGCTTCCGCTACAAGAGTGCGCCAAGGTCAACTTACCGCTACGAGTCTACTGAGCTACGAGCTACGCCTTTATTTACATTATACTATTGTTTTTTACTCTAGCGAACTGTGAAGGATTGCTATACGCTACGAAATATAACAATAAGTGTAACAATATATTTTATCGTAAATCAGTTTGCTTGTAAAAACAATGATGCATCGTTCACCAACGAAGGCTCCCAGTCCCAAGGAAAAACAGCAACCATTACAACACTATGATTCTGAACCGAACTTAAACACGTCAAATCTAACATCAGCGCCAAACATCACACAGCGGAACAAGAAGCGTCTGCGCACGGATGGCGACGTGGATCCTAGCCTAGCGGAACAGGATACTTTAAAGGCTATAATGACGTCACAAGACACCAAACTTGAAACTATGATGAGCTTCATGCGCGATATGAAAGAGCAAATGAATGAGGTTCATAAGTCAGTGGATTTTATGTCTACCAAATATGATGAACTTCTCGAGCGCTTTAGTACATTGCATGAGCAGCATAAAGCTGACCGCAAGCAAATATTATTCCTGGAACAAAAAATTGAAAACATGGAACGAAACAATCGATCTACCACAATAGAGATACAAAATATTCCAACCATGAAAGGAGAAACCACTAGCGACCTCTTCGAAGTTGTTAAAAAAACTGCGACCATTTTGGATGTAGATATACAGCAACGCGATGTCAAAAATGTGTATAGGTTAAACACAAGTGACCCTAGCAGCAAGCCAATCGTCACTGAACTTACGACAATATTCAAAAAGGATGAATTTATGACTGCTGTCAAGACGTTTAATAAAAACAACAAAGACAATATGCTTAATACGAGCCACCTGTCGTTAGACGGTCCCAAGAAACCTGTATTCATTTCAGACAGCCTTACCTTCAAAACAAAAAAGTTATATGCCTTTGCAAGGCAATTTGCTAGATTAAACAATTGGAAATACTGCTGGGTTTTCCGTGGATCCGTGTATCTCCGTAAAGCCGATGGACTACCTAGATCACGCATAGGAGAGGAAGTGGACATCAACCTCCTCAAATGACTCACCGGCTGCCTTGAAGCTACACATAATCTGAGAATATTTCTTCTTCTAAACTGTGCAACAAGACTAGAATGTAAGTCTCTACTTAACAAGCATGATTCACACCCCATCAATCAGTTAATACAACAATTTGTTAACCTAGTTTATAACCTACACTATTATCACTCACTAAAACATATACACGCTACCAATACTACTCAACAATACTCGTTTGCATACAAAAATATACACATATATTATTATCATTCACTAAAACATTTACACGCTTACCATAATACTCATCAATCCTTAATTGCGTACAAAAACACATACACACATTATCCATCACTGAAACACGTAAACACTACCCATTCTAATCAACAGTACTCAATTGCACACAAAAACATACGCACACATTATCCTTCACTAAAACACGTATACACTACTTATTCTACTCATCAATATTCACTTACATACAAAAGCATACACACACATTATCCTTCACTAAAACACGTATACACTACTTATTCTACTCATCAATATTCACATACATACAAAAACATACACACACATTATCCTTCACTAAAACACGTATACACTACTTATTCTACTCATCAATATTCACTTACATACAAAAACATACACACACATTATCCTTCACTAAAACACGTATACACTACTTACTCTATTCAACAATATTCACTTACATACAAAAATATACAAAAATATTATCTTTCACAAAAACACGCAATCACTACCCACACTAAAATACACTATTATACGAAACTGTCTACAATGTATAGAATTCTACCTAAATTTAAAATATCTCCCCAGGTACAAGACATATTATTGCATATAGTTTTGCCAAAACTAACAATAACCCTTTTTAGTACATCGTTTTTCATATTATGTGCAACTGCAACAGTCCATTATATCGTCAAAATTCAACTCAAATGATGAGATTATAACAGATATAGATAACCTAAATAAGATTACGTGTACCCACATAAATAATGCTATGTCAACACATATATTAAATAGCATAAAATCTAACCACAGTACTAGCCTAATTCTGCTAACTGTTAATATACGTAGTATTAGACAAAATTTTGATAAATTACTATTTTTTATTGAAAGTCTGACCATACCTATAGATATTATCGTGCTGACAGAATGCTGGATCGACAATGAGTACGTACCTTCCCCTCTTGAAGATTATACAGCATTTTCTACCAAGATCTCATATAATCAAAATGATGGATTGGTAATCTACACTAAAAATCACCTAAAAGTACAATGCTCAGAACCTAATATACACGACGGTAACTGTTTGCTACTTACACTTGAGGATGAATACACTGTAATCGCATGCTATAGACCACCTTCTTTCCGGAATCCGATAAACTTTATTGACTCTTTAGACAAAATCCTATCAGACATAACAACTAAAAACATTGTACTCACGGGTGATTTGAATATTAACACTCTAGCTGATCAAGTCACTGGTTATGCGTCAGATTATCTAAACCTAATGTTCTCCCATGGTCTCCGTCAAGGCATTGATATATCCACTAGACAGGGATCCTGTCTTGATCACTTCATGGTTAGGTGCTTGCAAAATTGTAAAACATTGGTGTTTGATGAACTTACTGATCACGCTCCCATATTGCTTTACATTGACACGAAAAAAAAGAAGCGAACTACTGTAACATTTTTCAAATATAAGACTAACTATGATAAAATATTGGATTCCCTAAAAGGCGAGGACTGGAACGATATTTATTGTTGTGAGAGTGTTAATATAGCAATGAACACATTCATTTCTAAACTGCAGGCATTGTTTAGGGATAACACAATATCAATCACTATTTTAAAGCAAAATAGGCCCTTAAAGCCGTGGATTACGGTGGGATTAGTAAAATCAATTAGAAAACGTGACAAGCTATACAAAAAATCAATCAGGGCACCGGATGACGAAGAATTAAAAATATATTACAATAATTATAAAAAAACCTGTAATAGAATTATTAAAAACGCCAAGAGAATATATTACCAAGACTTATTGCGTCGAACCAAAGGAAACACTAAAGAGACATGGAAAATAATAAAAGAACTTTGTAATCTAAATAAGAAAAAAGACTCTTCAGTAGATTTATTAAAAATAAGAAAAACAGAATTAGAATCTCTCAATTTAGTTAATAATTTTTTTACAACAATAGGAAAAGACCTGGCAGATAAAACTCTCAGGAAACTAGACACTTCCGAAAAAGAATTGGCAAGAAATGCTGTAATAATTAAAACACCCGTTGACTCGATGATGTTTACTCCAACAGACCCTTTAGAGGTTAAAAAGGTAATTTACCAGCTTTCCACTTCAAGTGCTACGGGTGGAGATAACATTTCATCAGGGTTTCTTAAAAGATTTCATTCCTATCTAGTTGAACCAATTTCATACATTATCAATCTGAGTTTTGTCACTGGAATATTTCCTAAAGCGCTGAAGATGGCAACGGTTTCACCAATATATAAAACTGGTAATAGAAATGAACCCTCAAATTATAGACCAATTTCACTCCTTTCAACACTATCTAAAATAATAGAAAAACTTGTGAACACTAGACTAAAGAAATACTTTGATAAACATATGTTACTATCGCCTAATCAATATGGATTTAGAAACAAGATGTCTACAGAGGATGCAGTCCTTTCACTAACCACATTGATTACCGACTATCTTGATAAGGGTGAGTGCTGCGTAGGTGTATTCCTCGATTTACAAAAAGCTTTTGACACGGTTTCCCTCCCCATACTTTTAAAGCGACTGGAAAGTTATGGCATCAGGGGTATAGCCAATGATTGGTTTAAAGACTATTTATTGGACAGATGTCAATGTGTCAGAGTTGGAGACTACGTTAGCTCGATGTGCAGCTGCACCTACGGAGTTCCGCAGGGTAGCACGTTAGGACCAACTTTATTTCTACTGTACATCAATGAGCTATGCAAGTTGGAAAACACTAGCGCTGACATGCTCATGTTTGCGGATGATACAGTGGTTATTTTCCATGACAAAAACTGGAGCAATGTAAAACACAAGGTTGAATCAGGATTAAGTAAAGTAACGAAATGGCTTAAAGATAATCTGCTAAGTCTAAACATACAAAAAACCAAATACTTATGCTTCAGTAAGACTGTTGTAAACAGCCCCGACGAACACTACAGTCTGACCATACATACCTTCCCGTGTAACAGAAATGACAAAAGGAGTGCAAATGACTGTGATTGTGAGGTTTTATCAAGAGTGCCGACCATTAGATACTTGGGGGTCTTGGTTGATGATAAATTGAACTGGAAATCTCATATACACTCAGTTGCAACAAGAGCCAGAAAGTTAATACTCATTTTCAAGTCGTTGAGAGCTGTGGCAGAGAAAAAGCTATTATTGAACACCTATAAAGCCTTATGTCAATGTATTTTATCCTACTATATTTGTGTTTGGGGAGGTGCAAGTAAAACCCATATCATAGAAGTCGAAAGGGCACAGAGGGCCGTTCTGAAAGTTCTGCTTTATCTTCCATATCGGCACCCCATCATACTTACTTACGAGGAGGCTGGAGTGCTTTCAGTTCGAAACCTGTTTATTTACCAGTGCCTTAACAGATATCATAGATTGCATATTCCGTTGCTACCTCGAACTACTAAAAGAGTAACTAGATGTCCTATCCCGTTCATTAGATCTTCTTTAGCTAGCAGACACTTTAAACAAATTTCTCCACTAATATATAACAAACTACTAAAATGTGATAAATTAATTAAAGACATGTCATTAAAACAATTTAAAAAATATATATATGAATGGCTAGTAAGCCTTACTTACGAGGATTCTGAAAAATTGCTAAAAATGTAAACTACATGAACTCATACGCAATTGCAGACACACACACATTCACATAGAAATACACACACACACTCAGGCACACGCATGGACACACACATATGCACGCACTAAGACACACACAAACACACACACACACACACACACACTCGTTCACACACACACACACATACACGCACTCACACACGCACACACATATATTTGTAATAATACACAGTATAATAAAAAAAAAAAAAAATTAATAATTGTAAAGTAATAATTAAGAAAATTGTTACGTTTAAGAATTTTTCTGTTAGTAAATAGCACTCGTCTGTATCGAGCCTGATTCCCACGACACAGGGAAACCTAATGTGGGAAACAGTGTGACAATTTTGTAACACATAATAAGACAGAAATAAATATATTTTCATTTTCATTTTCATTTTCAAAAAGTATGTTGAAAGAAACCATGGTGTAACATTTTTACGTTTATGTTATCACAAAAAATATATCCAAGATTTCATCTAGGTGAAAAAAATTAACATATTTGAATACCTCAGTGGAGCACAAATAAATTGTTCTAAATCTTAACGTACTTTGTGTCCTCTAATGCTATGTTTGTAAAAGTCCCAGGTACACACGCATAATCCTAAGTACAGCAAAAAAAAGTAAGAATATTCTATATTTCACTCACGTACTTACCGTTTGTAAGTTCTACTTTTTATGTTTCCAAAATACATTTATAATACACTTTTATTTTACCACAAATAACAACAAACACATATAAATAAAATCTTCGTGTGGTAACGGAGTAAGAATACAGTGTGTTAACACCCTATCTCATCCTATAGGTGTCGTAAAGGCCGACTAAGGGACTATCCGTGAATATTAACTTTACGTAATAAAAAGAAGGAAAACTTGATATTAAACCCTATACCAATCCATCTGGCCAGCGTGGTATTAGTACGCCAAGTATCCCTCTGTCACGGGAGGAGGCCCGTTCCTGCAGTGGGACATTAATGGGCTGTTATGATGATGATGAACAACATACTCGTAATATACTTATAATGTGTGTCCTCTGTTGAGAGCTAAAACAAAACACTATTTTATACATAAAGTAAGTACTTCATTCATTAAAACAAAAAGTCTAATTTACGAAGACTTTTATCTAAGAACTAATTCTAACAGATCGTTCAAGTTAGTACACACAGCAACACATCAAGTTAAACATTTTCATTTGAAATTGTGTCTTATTTCAAGGTATTAAGGTACATGAGTGTCTAGGTTGATGAGTTGCTGTGTGTACAAACCAAACACAAAGAGAGTCTTAAATTTGTATAATACGTATCGTGTAATAATTATAAATAAACAAACAACTATTGAACACGTAACTTTGAGATAATCACGTTTGTATGAGAACTAAAATAACTATACGTCTTCATAATCATTACTCTAATTACTGTTTGAAAGTAAGAAGACAAATTGAGGTCCTTGTTAGAGGACCTTTCTCGAAACTTTTGTGAGCTAAATGATAATGTTCTACACACACTAAAACATTTACTCGCCTACTTAATAGTCAATATGTCTAGCAAACAAGGAACACTTGACAGATAACTCTATGCTACCTGCTTTGCCCGCTATAAGGATATGGTATTTGGAGATCAAGTTTCTTTACATATCTGAAGGGATCTATCTCTGCAGTGAGGTTTTATCTCACTACATAGATAGATCCCTTGGATTGCTATTAATGTGATGTTAATGACAACTTATACCTATTTATTTATTTATTTAATCAATATGGAAGATAAATTGTCATATTAGCTAACATGACAATTTATTTTATAAAGTGGTCATCTGACAGCCAATAATAAGACTTCGCTTATAACTAACATTATAAAAAGTATATGGACAGATAGATATTTAGTCGCTTCTTTGGTTCAGAAAGTTATCGGTCGCTGCCAACGGCTGTCATAGCCTTACAAGACATCTTTCTTAATCCCTTCTGTTCTCTCGGGGACGATAAGATGAATTACGCCTAAGTATCCCGTTAATATCCACATAGCGCGGAGTACCGACAGCCGTTGGGGCAGAAAGGTTCTGGAATGGCGACCGCGTACCGGAAAGTGCAGGGTGGGGAGACCCCTCACACGGTGGACTGACAACCTAGTTAGGACGGCGGGTAGCCGATGGATGTGGGAGGCACAGGACCGCGCAAGGTGACAATACTTGGAGGAGGCCTATGTCCAGCAGTGGACGTAGTAGTGGACGTGGCTGATACGATGATGATGATGATCCCGTTAATTATTCGCCCTTGACAACTTTGTTCAACCCGTCTTTCTTATACGAAGTTGCATCTGTTTTTATTCGGACTAATTCCAGTTGCATTTCCACAACTGTGACTACAGTAAACTAGGATTAAACGAGTGATCTCGCAAAAGCATTGGTATGTAGGTACCCGGTGAGCTTCGGTGGAAAGTTTAATCGTTCTAAGAATTGAAATTTAAACAGTAGAAAAGTAGAGGAACTGCAGAAATATACCTGTTGGTAAAGCATATTTCATGCAAAAAGATAATAACACCTATCTATATAGATATAGGACCTACCATGACGATTCAAAGAAATGCTATTTACGTCCTTTTTGAATGACCCAGGATTGTAAGAAGAAGGTAATACATGCTTTAGTAATGAGCTTAATCAATCAATATGAAGCACATGCAGGTACTTTTGAATAAGAAAATCAAGAGTCGGATTAATATTTAAAAAGTCTACGGGACACTCCGCAGCACAGTATAGTCTATACTTCTATACTAATATTATAAAGAGGTAAAGTTTGTGTGTTTGTATGTTTGTTTGTTTGTGTGTTTGTGACGTTGTAGGGGGTAATCTCTGGATCTACTAAACCGATTTTAAAAATTCTTTCTGTGTTGAATAGTCCATTTATCGGGGAGTGTCATAGACTATATAGTATCACGCTATGACTAATAGGAGTGGAGCAGTAATGAAATATGATTAAAAAGTGACGCGTTTTTTTCGCCGTCTAACGAAGTGGGCACGGGTCTGCTAGTACATATTTAATATAATTGAAAGGCCCTTTTGTGAGCTTGTGGCAGCAACTTGTTACGAACGCATACTACCTCGACCACACAATAACTAACCATTAAGGTTTTAATAGATGTTGTGAAACTAGAGTCTTGCTGAAAACTGAATTAAAGCAAGTAATGCTGAAAGCTATTAATGAAATTGGTCTTAATATAATTAATAGCTTAGTCTAGACAATCAAATTAAGCTTTATATAATTTAATCAATATAAATCTTAGGTCAAATGTATTCGATTTGATGAAGTTGAATATGAATAGCATTATAATTAAGATAGTTAGTACAAATTGGTAATCAAAACTTATTGCTTCTATGGTGCGTTGGTCCCGGTATGAAAATATGATGTTAATGATGATGAAACGACTTTCATAGGTTCATAACAGCCCATTAATAACCCACTGCAGGGACGGGCCTCCTCCAGTGACAGAGGGTTACTTGGCCTACTAATACCACGCTGGCCAAACGGATTGGTATAGGGTTTAATTTCAAGTTTTCCTTTTTTAAATATAATATTCACGGATAGTCCCTTAGTCGGTTTTTACTACACCCATGGGATAAGATGGGGTGGTGACTTTCATAGATTGCAAACATTAAAATAAATATAACTGAATTGGGCTCCTATTTTGGAACTTGGTGATAAAGGTGCTGCAAATATCGTGCTTGTGCAGAATAATCAATATTCATAAATTATTTAATAAATAAATACGAGTAAAACTAAACTAATAGTTAACCTAACCTACCTAACCGTGTGAATGGGGAGTAAGACTAGCTTTATGGTGTAATCCATCTCATACCATGGGTTTGTTTGACAGTTTCACCAGAGTAACCAACCAGACCAAATTGTCTCATCTTCCCTGCGTAGTATTAATAGGCTAAGTTTCCTTTCTTTACTAAAGGATATCAGTCCCTGGGATAATTAAAGTTATTACCATCATAACAGCCCATTAATATCCCCACTGCAGGGACGGGCATCCTCTGACGGAGGGATACTCAGCCTACTAATACCACGCTGGCCAAACGGTAATTGGTATAGGGTTTAATTTCAAGTTTTCCTTCTTTAAAGATAATATTCACGGATAGTCCCTTAGTCGGTTTTTACGACACCCATGGGATTATATGGGGTAGTGACTTTCATAGATTGCAAATATTAAAATAAATAAAACTGAATTGGGCTCCTCTTTTGGAACTTGGTGATAAAGGTGCTGCAATAATCGTGCTGGTGCAGAATAATTGATATTCATAAATTATTGAATAAATAAATACGAGTAGAACTAACTGTTACTTAAACTAGTAGTTAACCTAACCTACCTAACCGTGTGAGTAGGCAGTAAGACTAGCTTCATGGTGTAACCCATCTGATACCATGGGTTTGTTTGAAAGTTTCACCAGATCAAATTGTCTCATCTGCGCTGTTTGGTATTAATAGGCTAAGTTTCCTTTCTTTACTAAAGGATATCAGTCCCTGCTATTAGTAAAGATAGTTCAATTTCAATAAAACGATTACTGCTCGAAAACTGCATCAGTGGCGCAACGGTACTGTGCACGAGGTCGTGCGTTCGATTGCCAGGCAGGACAATAATGTCATCGTAACAGCCCATTAATGTCCCACAGCAGGGACGGGCCTCCTCCCATGACGGAGGGATACTTGGCCTTCTAATACCACGCTGGCCAGACTGATTGGTATAGGGTTTAGTTTCAAGTTTTCCTTCTTTTTATTTCGTAAAGATAATATTGACGGATAGTCCCTAAGTCAGTTTTTATGGGGTGGTGACATATTGTATTCTTACTCCGTCACCACCCGGAGAAAGATAATATAATAATTACAATAAAAACGATTACTGCTCGAAAACGCGACGGTAGCGCGAGCAGCTGCCATGCACGAGGTCTAACGTTCGATTCCCAGGCAGGTCAATAATGTGCGATCTACAACTTTACTGTCCTGAGTCTGTATGTTCTTAGTATCCGTTAAATTTGTTTGTAAAAGTCCCCGCGACACAGGGCAATATCCCTAGTGCGGGAGTTTTCTTTTTCAAGGAATATTTTGTTTGTTCAAAATATATTTAGCTAACGTAAACAAAATAAAGATTAGGTTGTAAGACACGTAGCTGTTAGTAAAGTGTGATCAAAACTTATTTAATACTTTGTTGCTCTTCGAACAGTATCAAGATCTACTTAGTTATAATAACGTTCAATACGTGAGCCGTCTTTATTATTAGCTTAAAACTTATATAATATTAAGTACTAATACATAAATACTTATTTATAACTACAACTCGACGACCTCTGTGGCGTAGTGGTTATTTAACATGACTGCTTTGCAGAGGTTTCGGGTTCGATTCCCGCTTAATGCAAATATTTGTGAGCATGAACGTGATTATTTGCATTGGTCTGTGTGTTTCTATGTATAAAATGTATGGATGTATTTACAAAAAAAATATTTATGCATTAATATCCGTTGTTCTGTTACCCATAACATAAGCAGGTTAAGCCTAGCTTACTTTGGGAACAGATGGCGCTGTGTAGAGATGTCCGTCAGTATTTAATTTATTTTAATTATAATTTACAGTAGGAAAACCTTGGCTCAACCCAATACCAATTCGTCTGGAAACTGGTTGTTTGAAAGCCTAATTTCACTTGGTCACTGAAGGAGGCCAGTCATTTGAAGAGCCTTATGACGGGCCTGCATTGACAGCACGGCACTTAAGTGGGACATTGATGGGCTATATTGTTGATCATATAAGTCGTTATTATGTAGTGTGAGCTGGTCACATACATCATCCGATAACAAGGAATAGATTACGGTTGTACTATAACTATCATAAGATACTAAGATAAGACATTAAGATAGTAATATAGCTATAAGACACGTAGATATTAAGTATATAACTTATTCAACATGTCATCATAGTATCATTTACTACCCCACTTCTACAACATCTGACGAGTTCCGGTGCCCACTCCACATGGCGACCCTGCCGTAAGAAGTCTAGAAAAGCAGAATGAGATTCGGAACAGGTTATGGATACGCGGAAAACTAAAATAGAGGTACAAATATTAAATTTATTTTAAAATGGGTGGTTCTACTTCGAAGGAGGAAGTAACCATAGCTCAGACAGCTTCTGGTGGATCCAACAACGCAACAGCAACACAACAACAACTGTCAGCCATAAGTACAGTCGTTTGGTTCATGGCAGCGTGTTTTTTGGTTATTATTGTGAGCGCAGTGGGTTATCTCTACCGAAGGTGCCACATGAACTGGATACAAGGAGAAATAAATAAGAGGGATTTCCAGCGAGTGATGCAGGCATAACAAGAAGGAAGGAAACGTGAGTGAAAATCAGTGTTATTTTATGTTTGTGTACGGAATGTGTTTAAAGACTATAAGTTTATCATAATCGGTTATTATTAAATTATGGAAGTAGAATTAACTACAATTTTTGTACAATTATAAAATTTAAGAGAAAATATTGTTAAACTAGGACCCAGTAGAAGGGTAGGAAGTAATTTTGAAGAAAAAATTAACGAAATACAAACCGATAAATTTAAAACAATTATTTCGGGAAGTTGCAAATTTTCAACAGAAATTGTAGAATTAATTAATAAAATAGAGAAACTTTATTTAGACACTATAAAATTCGAAAATAAGAGTACACCGTCAGAAATGGGTACCGAGAGTTTTTCTCTGAGGACGGCCGTGGGGCTATTGCCTAAAGTAACGGGAGAAGAACATGTCACTCAAGACCTTATAGACTCTATTGAGTTATACAGTTCAATGATTAAAGAGGAAGAAAAAAATTTTTTTTAATAAAATTTGTATTAAAAACACGGTTAAACCAAGGGGCTAAAATACGGTTATCAGGAGAGTACGATTCGGTTGAACAATTAGTAAATGACATGAAAAAACATCTATTGACAATAAAATCAGACGTAGCTATTCAAAATAAATTCTCTAGGGCTACTCAAAGTAATAAATCGATAACAGAATTCGGGATAGAAATAGAAAAGTATATGATAGACTTAACCATTGCGCAGGCAGAAAACAATAGTTCGTTACAAAAGAACTTTAAAGTATGTATAGTGAAAGATGTACGTAGGATAGAGGACAGGGAAGAAAAGAAGGTAGTCATGAACGATTTTCATATATTACCAACTAGTGGTCATGCAGGGATACGAAGGATGATTAATAATATAAAGAAATCTTTTTACTGGCCAGGTATCGAAAAAGATGTAGTAGAATACGTCCAAAAATGTGATAAGTGTCAGAAACAAAAATTTCAGAAAAATATTAGGGAACCAATGACAATTACGACGACTGCGTCAACAGCTTTTGAGAAAATTTACTTGGATATAGTAGGACCATTCGATAAGGATACGAATGGAAATATATATATTTTAACATTACAGTGTGAGTTAACAAAATTTGTGGAAGCTTATCCTTTAAAAAACAAATCAACCAATGAGGTAGCAAAAGCGTTAGGGGAAAATTTCATTTTGAGATATGGGATACCGCAAAACATTGCTACAGATAGGGGAAGTGAGTTTATTTCCAAAGTCATGGTAGAATTATTCAAAATTTTAGGCATAAATAAAATATTAGCAACGTCGTATCATCATGAAAGTATTGGTTCGCTAGAAAATGCTCATAAAACTTTGGGTGCGTATTTAAGAATTCAGACAAATAACAACTCGTCATCATGGAGTTCTTGGATCCCTTATTGGTGTTTTTCATACAACACAACAGTAAATACTGTAACTAAATATACTCCATATGAGTTAGTGTTCGGAAAATTATGCAACTAACCAAGTAATTTAAATAATGGGAGTGTTGAACCTATATATAATTTCGATGATTATCCTTTAGAGTTTAAGTTTCGTTTACAGAAAGCTCAAGCGGATGCTAGAGAAAACTTGATAACTAGTAAATTGGCCAGGAAAATTGTTTATGATAAAAATAGTAACCCTGTAACATATAAGGAAGGTGATTTAATATTGTTGAAAAATGAGAATGCAAGTAAGTTAGATAATGTGTACAATGGACCATTTTATGTAATAAAAGATGAGTCACCAAATGTAAAAATAAAGTATAAAAATAAAATAGAAACTGTACATAAAAATAGAACCAAATTGTATTATGATAGTTAAAATTAATTATAATAGTTATAATCAAAACAATAAAATTAACTTAGATTTAATTTTATTTTTTTCTCTGGAAGGGTGATGTAGTGTGAGCTGGTCACATACATCATCCGATAACAAGGAATAGATTACGGTTGTACTATAACTATCATAAGATACTAAGATAAGACATTAAGATAGTAATATAGCTTTATGACACGTAGATATTAAGTATATAAATCGTGGTAAGATGTAATTAAAAGGGCATTCAACATGTCATCATAGTATCATTTACTACCCCACTTCTACAACATCTGACGAGTTCCGGTGCCCACTCCACAATTATTAGTGTTGGATAAAAGTGTTTTCTTATATTTCTTGTATTTATTTAAACGTTATTGTATTATAACTCCACAAACATTTTAATTGGTCATTTGGTAGTTAACATTAAAACAAAGTACAATGTCGTACCACAAAAGTAACTAAAAGATTTTAATCTAACGGGTCCAAAATTTTGCAATGATACATTTTGCTAATTAAGGCTTTTAAAATCCAAAGCCTATTAGCAAAATTGGACCGAGATAGGCCTTAATTAGGCTTATCTTCTTATTATAGCAAACAATTAGAACAACAATTCTGTTATGGTTCCAAACAAAATAATGAGCTTTGTTTTGTAAGTGATATTAAAACAATTTGATTTCAACATGAGATACGAGATCAGTAAGAAAAATAAAATATCGTAGGTTCAATTAATATTAATTATTTGCTCTTTATTACTTATCTCTATTAATTACTCTTCGTGTGGTGACGGAGTAAGAATACAATATGTCACCACCCCATCTCATCCCATGGGTGTCTTAAAAACCGACTAAGGGACTATCCGTCAATATTATCTTTACGAAATAGAAAAGAAGGAAAACTTGAAATTAAACCCTATACCAATCCGTCTGGCCAGCGTGGTATTAGTGGGCCAGGTATCCCTTTGTCATGTAAAAGGCTCGTCCCTGCAGTGGGACATTAATGGGCTGTTATGAAAATTGGTAAACGTTATGAGTTATTTAGTTAACTTTTACAAAAATTTAGAAATATTGTAGAGTGGTGACATCCTATACTTATTATTTACAAACAAAAAGTTTTATTTAAACATTGATTGATTAAGAGGGCTCCTAAGTATAAAACGTCAATAAGCTGATATCCCCATTTATTATTTGGTCAACGACTCCTTGTTATAATGTGATGAACATTTAGACAGGTGAAGGCTGACATTTTGACGTAAATAAACGGTAAAAGATTATAAAAACAAGTTTAATAAATTATAATATAATTTCTATTATTTAATTTAGAGATAACGTCAAATAGTAGTAGTAATAATAGTATCAAGCGGATCCTGAACTTAATTCGTTAATTAGAGTTCAATTATTCAGTTTGCTACACTCGAGAGCAAAAGTTCCGTGTCACTAGCATTTACTTCAATATCTTGAAAACGAATAAAGCTATCGTATTGAAATAAATTGAACTTTATAGACAATTTAATGTTACTAAAATAAAATGCATTACATTTACTACTGACCATTTATTTTATTATGTTTAAAAGGAAAAATTAAAAATGGCGTCGTTTTGCTTGTAAAACCAAAACTGAAAATATTGAATTTTTTATATTTACAAGTAGTTTTAACACGGTTTAGTACTTGGTATTACCCCCACGTGCTGTCTGGACTGCTGCAATGCGATTTGGCATGCTGTACACCAAGTTTCTGAAACACTGTTGGGGAATGTTCTCCCATTCCTCTACCAATGCATGCTTCAAGTCACTAAGCGTAATTAAAGGAGGATCTTGTTGTCTTACCCGTCGTCGGAGCTCGTCCCAGACGTGCTCGATTGGGTTGAGGTCGGGGCTACGTGCTGGCCACAATAATTGCCTCAATATTTAGGATTTTTGATCCAGAAATTTGACAATTGATTTTGTTTAGATTTAGTGAATGAAAATACTGTGATTTTAAATGGCATAGATAGCAGATTTTACAGTCATGATAAATTTCTTTTCAGAAGCTGAAGATACTTTACGAGCAAAAAACCTGTCAGATCAATAGACTGTCAGATCTGATCTCATCATCATCAGAGAGGCTTCGAAATTTGGTAAGTCAGGACCATAATCTATACTAATATTATAAAGAGGTAAACTTTGTGTGTTTGGGAAGTTATAGGGGGTAATCTCTGGATCTACTAAACCGATTTTATAAATTCTTTCTGTGTTAAAAGTCCCTTTATTGGGAAGTGTCATAGGCTATATATTATCACGCTATGACTAATAGGAGTGGAGCAGTAATGAAATATGTTTACAAAAGGGACGCGTTTTTTTCGCCGTCTAGCGAAGTGGGAACAGGTCGGCTAGTCTTTAATTAATGCAGACATAGCTAATTAGTAAATTGACCTATTCGTACCAAATTCATTTTGCACCACAAATTATGGTCGACTTCAAATACTGAATTCAGTTTCGAATATCTACAAACCAAAGGTATGTTCGACGCATCCCTGTGTTTGTCATATCGTTTGCTTTACATGAGAATGGCTATAGTTATAAATATAAAGTTACCCATTTAATTTACTTCTTTAAAACAATTTTCAAATCTGCTGACCTACATAAAGGATAAAAGATAAAAACACAACTCACGAAAATGCCATGTAAATGATTAATAGCCTGAAATCAAAATCATAAGTAAAACACTGATTTTCGACATTTCTACAAATTAATAATATAAAATGAAAAATAAATGTAAGACTGTTTAATTAGTTTAATATTGCCCTCTTCCTCTCGGAATCCTAAATGAGAAAATAAAGTTCAGGAAATAAAGTTTTTAAATTAATTTTACTGTCAAAATGTACTCGTAACTTGAAGTTTTCGTAGAACAATTCTGCACGATGAATAATAAACTTAAACAAAGTTACATAAGACGTCAAATAACTTTAAAATAGAAAAGCTGACATCACTAGTCTCTTCAGCAAGGGGCTGTCTAGATTAATTGGCACCCTTAGTATACCCGATTTACCCGCTTGTTTTAGTACATCACCTCACGATGTTGAATATTTTATGAATTCGTATATGAATCTATACTTACTAATATTATAGAATTAAAGTATGTGTGTTTGTGTCGTTGTAGGGGGTAATCTCTGGATCTACTGAACCGATTTTAAAAATTGTTTCTGTGTTGAATAGTCCATTTATTGGGGATTACACTAATAGGAGTGGAGCAGTAATGAAATATGTTTAAAAAAAGGAACGCGTTTTTTTCGCCGCTCAACGAAGTGGGCACGGGTCTGCTAGTATAATATATTTAAGTTTGTTATCGAGTCCTTAGCAGCATTGGGGCAGACCGGCAAGGTGATGACGACAAGTTAAAGTTGTTTTTTGACTACGATCCGTTGCCTTCATATCTGTGCTGTATTTGCGGTTTCGTTGCGGTTCAATATGGTCGTATCTCCGTGTATTTAGAAAAGTTATGAATTGAACATAAAATTTTTGATTAATAATAATCTCGAGTATTTAACTAAGATAAATAAAGCAATCCATTGATAAGTTGTAATGAAATATAGATAAGCTACTTAAGTAACCTAATATAATACAATAACTAATTTTAATACAATATATAACAAAATGAATAATATTTTATTGTATTAAGATCAATGTCAAAACTAGTTAGTCGTAGTATTAAGGAACATTAAGTATTGTTTGTATCGAACCTTAAGCTTAAGTGGTTTAGGCACAGAGTAAATATTGGACGTGCTAAATTATTAATAAATATACTTTGTTTTGTTACAAAATAGTTTTGTTTTACTTTGTGTTGATCTTTGTTTACGCATAAAGGTCGGCTAATATTGTAATAGGGTACTTCGTCCTTTGCCTTATGTAGCAATTTGTTTCGATAATCTTTTGTTTGGTTGACAAAGTTGTTGGTAACAGATGGTTTTCCTGGAACTTTGAAAGTCTTTTACCCAAAGCTTTGAATTAATATGTCCTAGAAAACTACTTGTGGGGTACGAATCTGGACTAAACTTATGCTGACTAAAAGATCGTACAAAATGTACACTTTCTAGCAACGAACGGGGTGCGTGTTTCAAACTCCACGGAGAAGTCAGAGCCGCGGGATCCTTGCTACTTGAGGTGTATGTGCTTGGTGTGTTGAAAGCATGTTTTGTGAAAGAAGGAGGATTTCAAAAATGATGAAAACTGAATTGCTGCTGAGCAGGCTTAATTTACCAAAATAAATAAATAAATAATCCTCACACATTTACACAACGTCAACGTCATCTAGCTAAAAGCTTATATAAAAAGGTTAAAATGTCGAGAGCTTTCTTGACAGGAATATTTTTTGTTGAATTCTAATCACGTAGACTAGTGTCATCATAACAGCCCATTAATGTCCCACTGGAGGGACCGGTCTCCTCCTGTGACGGAGGGATACTTTGCCTACTAATACCACGCTGACCAAAGAGATTGGCATAGGGTTTAATTTCAAGTTTTCCTTCTTTATAGTTCGTTAAGATAATATTCACGAATAGTCCCTTAGTTGGTTTTTACGACCCCCATGGGATGAGATGGGGTGGTGACATACTGTATATTTACTCCGTCACCACACGTAGACTAGAGTGATTTCCTTTAACTACTAGATGATAACTGGCCACGCATTATTGATACAATAATGTGCTATTGTGATTGTGATATAATTAATCGGCAACCAGTGCGAAAATAATGTTATATTTATAAAGTATACAGGTCTTGCCATTACAAATAAATCCATCACCAATAACTCCAATATAGTTAACACTCGTATTTCATCGAAGTTAACGTGAATAGCACTCAATTAGCGAACGCCATTATCAAAGAACAAAAGTACTCAATTAACGTGAAAAGAAAACAAAGAACAAATAAAATATTTTTAATTAAAGTGGACCAAGACTCCTTTCGACACGATCAAAGGAGAAAAAGGTTGGTCCTTATTTAAGAAGGTTTTGGAAAGAAATCTGAGACGAGTCGAGTTCTTGATTTTTGGCTGGGGATAAAATTATTTAGACGTTATTTAGGTGTTGACACACAGATACGGTTAAAGTCCAAGACAGGCGATAGCCCATTATTGTAACTTATTACGTATTCTTGATATTTCATTCTTCGTTATTCACCGTGTGGTGACGGAGTAAGAATACAATATGTCACCATCCCATCTCATCCCATGGGTGTCGTAAAACCGACTAAGGGACTATCCCTCAATATTATCTTTACGAAATAAAAAGAAGGAAAACTTGAAATTAAACCCTATACCAATCCGTCTGGCCAGCGTGGTATTAGTAGGCCAAGTATCCCTCCGTCATGGGAGGAGGCCCGTCCTTGCAGTGGGACATTCATGGGCTGTTATGATGATTACGTATCTGCATCGGTGACGCGGCTGCCGCTGGTTTGGATCCCGAACTGGTTTTCAATAAATATCAGTACGCAGAAATATTTGCGCGGAGCAAGAATTGAACCTGCTGCTATGTCTTCGTGGTAATTATATTCCTTACGCACCAGGTGACTACAAAGTGGTTAAACACTAGCCCCCTTACCCATAAATGCCTCTTAAATTTTAGTCAATTTATTAGATTAAATTCTTACGGTTTTGTTTGGTATAAGGTTGGTTTTGCTAATAAAAATCTCGCTAAACAGTGATTAAATTTAAGAGGCGTTTATGAGTAAGGGGGTAGAAGTTTACCAGACAAAGTATGTAGAGTCTCTTGCTAAAAAGATAGACCAGTAAAACTTTGATATTAATACTACTTTGATCGAAAACATACGTTTTGTCACAAACAATGAGTGCAACAGCTCCTTAAGGTTTTCACGTACTTATTTAAAACAAATTTATATCTTGTATCAGTTTTAGATTATCAAAATGATAATTGAGTTTGTAAACTATAGTTACTTACAACTTGCTAAGCTTTAGACACGTACCTATACATTAAGTTTCGTATTGATTACTTTATCGAAGTTTCAAAACAAGCTTTCGAGTGTTGTTTACTAATACATAACTTAATAAAATGTAGATTACTTAGAAGTAATGGTATATTGATGACTGTATTTTATCTGTCACGTCAAAGGTCACCATTTTGATCAAGGATGGATGTTAAATATGAATACTTTATTTACATAAAAATACTATTTTTATGAAATACATATAAGTATAATACTATTATACTTATATGTATATACCATATAATAATGTGTCACCTTATAAGTGCACCTCATACTACCCCTCAATACATCTCACCAAATCCAACCAAGGTTGCCTGGAAGAGATCGCCGAGTACGATAAGGCCGCCACTACCTGTACTACCTGTTAAGTGTTTATTTTGTATGTAACTATTATAATTGTATTGTTTATTCTGGTGTACAATAAAGTTGAATAATAATAATAACTAACCTAAACTGACTTTTTTGGGCCTGAAAATATTCTTTGTTTGGAAAAGTCCGATTTAACACACAACAGCTCAATAAAAAAAGGAGTCACAAGCCTTATTAGGTCCTGATTGCAGCAGCTAATGTACTTTTATGGTAGAAACGAACGAAAAACAATAGTTACTTAATCACTTTATGCATTGTATGCATACAATTTCTGTGGTTTGCACTAAAAACAAAGATTTACATTCACTTGACGAATGTGATAACCAGATAACCAGGCTATATGGTTACTTTATAAGCAGTAGACAGAATAGGTTCTCATTGTAAAACCTCTGTTTAGTTTATGTCCAGATTGCGTTGTCTGATAAACATTATTATTATCTTTTCCGCTCCAGAACTAAGCATTTTTCTTCATAAAATTTTGAAACCAAATTCTATTACTAACCAATGAACTAGACATTTAGATTTCAAAAAACTTTATAAAAATATTATGCTTGTTTAAATCGACCACAGACGTCCTTTAAGAACTTAAGATAAGTACTGAAATAGTAAAGAATAAAAACATTCGAATAGGAATAACATAAAAACACAATGTCTTAATAAGCTAAAGAGGGTAGGGTCCAGGGATCGAGTAAGCAAAAGGTAAAGATTCTTTATTCATTCAATATTTGATTTGTCAAAAAGGATTCGCTGAAATAGTACTATTTATATTTTTTCTTTGTTTCAGAAGCAGTTGCCATGTCTAAAGAAAAAAGTTAAGGTAAAAATCACTTTAATTACCTTTTATATAAGCTTGAATAGGACAACTCGGTTGCTCTTTGGAGTAGGAACATTACGAGTCTGTTTCACAGTCTTGCACGACATATTCATGAAATTTTATCTAGCTTTCGATGGCCCTAAAGAATCAAATTTCCCAATCCAATACGTCTAACAGATTTTCGAGGAAGCAGCTTATATCAATAGCGTACAGCGAAGCAGTACACTTTAGTTACATTCGAGGAATCATCTCAAGTAGGTGTTTACCGATAATTCTTTTAAAACATTTTTCTTACTTTGTTAGGATTACTTAATATAATAATCACAATATTAACTTTTCAAATAGTCAACAAAAAATGATAATTGAAAAGTCACATAGAAGATTTAAAAATATATTTTTAGTCATTAACCATCACAATATTATCAGGAATATGAAAGATTGTGATAAGGCACAACCTCTTGAAAGGATTTTTTTTTTAAATTAGTATAAAAAAAACAAATGAATATAACAAGTACACGTTACATAATGCTGAATTACTGAACTTACTTTATGGCCTATATGAAAAATGTTTAAGAGATATATAATACTACACGTATTATGTATACAAATCGCGATAATTTAAAATCTATTTTTAAGAGATATGTTAGTATTTCTTTGTTAACATAGCACATCTTAAGCCTCAACAATTTATTCAAAAAACCCAATTCAACTTAAAATAGATATTCAATCCTTCTTGGTAGCAATAAAAAAACATTCTGTTTTCCTCAACACTATATAAAACGAGTTCTTTCTTCAATAACCCAAAATAAAATATCGCATCATGTCACAGATCCTTCTCAGAAACGGTTGTCATGGCAACATAATATCAACATACAAGCTTCACTTACTGAAAGTGCTTAAACACACTATGATGAAGTTACATGTCCGAAGTTGCGCGGCTAATATTACGTTCCGACGTGTTCGGCTAAAATTTTATTTTGTTTGGGACGCTTACAGCTGTAGTACAAATAGTACTTAAAATTAGTTACATATATGCCAATAACAAGCATCCACATATTAAATGACACACTATAAGTGCCGAACTTACGTGGCAGAAATTCAGTTGCGTCTTCATTCCCCTACTCCGTTCCCCTGCCCCGCTTGATGTTCGGAAATCGAACCGAACGCGACGCTGAACTTACCCCCAACCGAAATAACGTAGCGCTTATAACGCAATGTAACTTTGGCGTAATGTGCCGTCAGTAATAAACATTTCATTGCAGGCGTAATCATGCCGAACTTTGGTCGCAGACGTTCGGCATAGTGTGTTTAAACACAAAGGCTTAAGGGACCCAATATTTGTGAAGATTAGGGACATCCAATTTCCTACACTTTAGAGTAACTTGTTTTGGCAGATGCAAGCAATTTTACGTGTATTTTACAGGTATGCCAAGTGACTGTAGAAGCGGGGCTTAACCGCGTTGAGCCCACCCATCGACGGGATTCCAAGGGTTTTCATGTGATCAATGTCTCTGAGATTATTCTGTCTCTGACTAAAAAACTGGGAAGTATACCGAAAACGATGGTTTTAGTCGTTTCGCGTCCGACATACCCATTACCCTGAGAACTAGAAATCCAGAAAAAAATATGACGTCAACGTGATGGAGTCCTATTTTTTGGAAAGAAAAAGCTATCAATCATAGAATTAATGTAAAGGCACTTTGATAATAATGTAGTCAATAAAATATAGTCTACATCGTGATATTGGCAAAAACCTTCAACTGTTGGACTTAGGCCTTCTGCAAATATTTTGATCTTAATGCTCCCTTATCCATTGATCTTTTGCCAATTTTCTCAGCTATAATCTAGCTATACTTAGTCTAATACTCCGATACACGAACACTACTCTATAAACCTTCTTATCAAACAAGTACCAACTCAATAATGATATAAATAAATGAGAATATCTTACTACCCTTATCTGTCGTACGTAAAACGTTTCAATATATCAACCAAACGACATTTATTACAGAAATGAACATTTCCTTGATCCTATCTATGTATAGAACTCATTTTTTATTACCGTCTCATGTGTGAGTAACGGTTTCCTTACAAGCTTTTCATATGTTTTTTTTATTATTAATTGACGTGTAGATAAACTTTTCAAGGGCTTTTGGGAAGATCAATATTTTATTCTTATTGATGTGAACGAAAATAGATTTATATTTTTTTTTATCGAAGTAAATGAAAATAAATGTAAACAATGGATTCAATTTGAAACTTGAGACATGATTCGTACTCGTGTCCTCTACGAAAACTGACGTAAATACTTCAGATGCCTGTCTCATTATCCAAATTTGATTTAAAAAAATTAGACCAAGCTGAAAAATATTCAGCTTGGTCTAAATAACTTCTCAGTAGCCAACAAAAAGTTTTTCGTCATCATCATCAAATTAGCTACCAACACACTATCGATTCTGCATGCTATGTGCTCTACCACAAGACCCAACAAACCCTAGCTCTAATTATAGACTTACATGTCAAGACGTATTTTCATGTACAACACAGCCCATATTCGTAAATGCAATGGTTAACCGCAATTCTCTAAAACTGCGACCTGCGACTTTAGATATTGTGCCGTTTGTCACCGTACGCCAATCACGATTAAAGGCTTAACCTGAACGATCCAACCCCCGCTATAAACTGAGCTAGTCGGCTTAAATACAATACGTTTATTTTGAAAGCGAGACGTATTGGTTGGCGTGAAAGGATAAGTCTGCTTATGGACTTAAGAGACTTATTATTTTCCGGTTTTATTGAGACAAGTTGGACTTATTTCTTGTTAGTTGTTTTCCTTATTGTTTTTTTTTGGTGTAGGCGTGGAAAAAAAATCAGAGAGTTACAGTTTCAACTGTGATGTTGACTGCCGATGTAATATCTGCTAAAGTTTTAACAAGAACTTATAAAAATGTTGTGTATCGTGTTCCAAAAACCACAACATAAGCTCTAGTTCGTAGCTTGAGGTCACTTTGTAGTAAGCCCTGAAATAAAATTAGGATAAACGGCCTAGACACAATTTGGGATGCCTGATGTCAACCAACAAAATACGCCAGCCCCAGCAATCCCTTCTGAACCGTAGTAAAGACCTAAATAAAAATACATCACGTTTTATTCTAGTACAATGATAAAGAAATGAAGTATTACACAATCGTGAGTCTTTGCAAACCTTTTTACCCTCAAGAATATTTTGAATTTTTTCTTCAAATCTGAAATGAGTTCGAATTTATCTGGACAAAACAAATGACTGTCTTAAGGGACACAAAGTTGTTGTATAGTTTTATATATAAATATAAATATACCTTACACATTCACACAACGCCATCTAGTCCTCAACTAAGCAAAGCTTGTACTATGGGTACTAGACAACGGATAAACATACTTAAATACTTTTTTTTGTTGTAAATACATACATAATATTATACATAGCATAGCATAAACATACATTATAATTTAATTATATAGTATTGACATTATTTATTGACATATAGTTTAATTTTATTAAGTAGTATAAATAAGATGCTTAAATTAAAGAATATGGAATAATATTATTTAAAATATAGAATACGCATAAAAATATTGCTGATTATCAAATATTATATAAATTAAGTACTATGTAATATAAGATTCGTATGCCTATTAAAGGCGAAATGTGACGCGCAACTAACAATCAAATCATCATTGTATACACAACATTTCTAAACGAATAAAGACTTCATTTCATTTCATTTCATAGAAAACACTCAGACCAATGCAAACAATCATGTTCATGCACACAAAGATTTGCATTGAGCGGGAATCGAACCCGAGACCTCTGCGTAGCAGCCATGTAATATACCGACTGCGCCACAGAGGTCGTATATTGTTTATTATAAAAACTTCTGACCATGACTTCGTACGCGCATACGACACGGTGATATTTGCCCTATGTCCACTAAAATCCATTAAAAAGATCCATGGATCTTTTTACACTCAAATCACACAGATATGTCCACTTTAATCCATGATCCGAAAATATTTTAAAAATGGATCTATTTAAAATCCATTATAAAGCTGCATCTACAGTAGCCATTTTCTATAGGTAAATAAAAGACTAGAAAACCGATCAAAATTTTAATAGTAACATATGTATAAATGTTTTTTTTTATTTATTTGAGATGGGGTGGTGATTGATTGATTGGTGTGAGCAATATTTGGTCCGTATTTGGTGAACGGATGGTGATGATTCTCCGTGTGGTGACGGAGTAAGAATACATGTCACCACCCCATCTCATCCCATGGGTATCGTAAAAACCGACTAAGGGACTATCGGTGAATATTATCCTTACGAAATAAAGAAGGAAAACTTGAAATTAAACCCTATACCAATCCGTCTGTTCAGTGTGATATTAGTAGGCCAAGTATCCCTCCGTCACGGGAGGAGGCCCGTCCCTGCAGTGGGACATTAATAGGCTGTTATGATGATGATGATGATTTGGTGAAAGCCACCGGACAAACAATTTTGTTTGGAAGAGTTAATAAAAAATTGGGCAAGAGGAATAGAGCAATTTAAGATTGCGTGTGTCACCCGCTTTATTTTTTACAATGGATCATGGATTAAAGTGGACTTATGTGTTTGATTTAAGTGTAAAAAGATCCATCAATGGATCTTTTCAATGGATCTTAGTGGACATAGGGGATATTTGGTTTCAAATCGATTTGTCTTTTGTTTTCGAGAAGACAATCTTTGCAGTTTCTTTTATTGGGTTTGTTTGGGGTGTTTACACGGTGTAATTTTACTGCTTTTTGGGTCTTTTTGAACATACGTTGTGCCTGTTTAATAACAGTGTTCTGTGCAATCCAATCCATTGGTTTTTTTAAGATTTCTTTCGCACTAGTGATCCAGACTTGTGCTGCAGAGGTATTTTTCGACATGACATTTATTGACAAAAAGTTGCGTGGTCTTACAACATATTGCCATTGAAGAGCGGACACGTTGTATTCTTTCTCCATCACAATTTCTATTTAATCGTACGTGCCTATTCAAACCAGTATGCCGCGCCGTCCATTAGAAAATAGAATAATACCTTTTGCGTTAAATCACAGAGGGCTTGAACAATTTGTAGTCTGCTCTATCAATCTGAAAGTGATTAAAAATTAGTGCAATCGGTTGAACAGCACCTGCCAATGGAATACTAATCACTTCCCTACCAATTTGCTCGGCAGCTTAATGCTTGGTCGAGCTCGCTTCGCTACACTCCCTACAATTTTATTCATCAACGATTGTTAAATAAAAAACCTTTTTTTAATTAACCTCGCTAGGTGCTAATAACCATTGTTAAGTTTTTTTTTGAGGCGATTGGAATACAAATAATCTTTTGATCAACTAATAGGAACTGATCATTTCATAAAATATTAATAAAAGCAAGAGAAAATAATATGCTTGCACAATACTAAACATATTGTCACAAAGTTCAGATATCCGAACATTACACTGCGTTAGTATCCATGTGGTGAAGAACTAAAAATGTTTTGTCCATGATCAATTTCTTCATGTGGTTGCCGTACAAGTCTGCTTAGGAAGATTCCACAAACGTAACAAACTTTGCAATCAAAAGAAAACACGAAGCAAAACCTATACTAATCAGTTAGGCTAATAGGTATTAGTTTATTAAGTTTCCATCAATAATAGGAGAAAGTCCATTTCTGGTATAGGGAAAATTATTAATTGTAACTCTTATATTTTTTTTCTATTTCAGGAAAACTACGATCAATATATTAGCATACAGACACCACACCCAGTATAAAAATGAAGTCAAATAATATCAAATATCATGTAGCAGAGCTTATCTATAATACGATACTCTTTTGAAATTTTATCATTTTTATTTATATCCCTTTACCTCAAGTTCATATAAAACTTGATACGTAGGTATTTACGGTACAACTTTGACCCCGACAATCCAATTAGTGAGCATCTCTCGGTAACCTCATACTGGTCGCCCTGACCATTTTTTTTCGATTCCGAATTCTCATAAAGACGAATATTTTTCGTATGAGATTTTTTTTCGGTGGATTACTCTCGTAACGATGTCAATAAAGATGTTCATGTAAGGATATAATCCTATTGTAAAGGATGGGAAAGTCAAAGTCAAAAATATCTGTATTCACTTACGTTAAGATTATGACTTATGTTGAATAGTAACAAATTATGACCGTTTAATATTATTTGAAATAACACTTTAGCAAATTACTAGTAGAATCCTCCCGTGAAGAAGGGATATTTGGCCTACTAATACCACGCTGGCTAGATGGATTGATATAGGATTTAATTTCAAGTTTTCCTTGTTTTTACTACGTAAAGATAATATTTATGGTTAGTCCCTTAGTCGGTTTTTACGTTCAGAAAATAATGTGGTAAGTTAGTGAGTGCTCTTGTGATACCCTCTCCCTATTTACCGAATTTTAGTTTGTAGAAGGCCTATTAGCATCCATTTTTCTTTTTTTGCTCTTTCTTAATTTAGTAACATTATCGTGACGCTGCTGATATTGAAGTGTTTACTAGGACTTAGAATAATAATAAAAATAAGGCCTTGTATCTACACCTCTGGCCTGTATATCGAAGCTTATTTATATCCGAGAAGAGAAGAATAAGATAGGTAAGGCATTACGATGCATGTGACTTTTTTTCATTTTCTTCTTTTTTGTCTCTGGGTCAACTGCGGGCGTGCATATAGTGATTTACGCGTGCAGTACAATAATGGACTTAGGATGCCGCGGTATTGCAGTGCGTCGGGAATGTTTGCCAAAAGGCACATTGATGGCTTCTCGGCCATCATACGTAAAAGGTGCTTCTTCTTCCAGTATCCTGAGTGTATTTGTTGATAGATGGGAGTCTCCATTGCTACGTCATTGGATAAAACTCCATACAACCTAATTTTAAAAAAAATGTTACTAACATTAGTATTATACTAGTATTTAAGATAATTGTAACTAACACTTATGAGCTTTGCCTGAAATAACGATTATTTAATTTAAAATTACCTTTTATTCGGTAATCCATACGCTCGTTTAATTTCAAACAAATATAGAAGGCTATTTTAATAATAAAATCAAAGAAACTATAAATAGGCTGCGGTCATCTTGGACACAGGACGGCGTAATTGTTGTGAAGGCCGCTGATGGCAGCCGACATAAAGTCACGACTATGGACGAGCTCGGCCCTTTGATGCATCGGTACTCCGGGGTGTCTACTACCGGCAAGAACGGCGAGGCCTCGGCATCGACATCTGGCGAACACTCTAGAGCCCATACATGAACAATATAACATCGCATTGCTGTATCCTTTCTTCATGTAACATCACCGTTCTTATCTGTTTTCTTTGTTATTGTAATTATCCAACGCTAATATGTATTTACAATTCTATTTCGTTACCCTCAACACAGTTTCCATCAAATTTATATTTTTCTTATTTCTAAAAATATTGAAGGTTAGTTTTTATTGTTTTTTTATTGTATAATTGTCAATGTCAACGCAATGATAATGTCAGTCAGACTCACTCAGGGTGCGTTCCGAAATTATGTTATATAACTATAACTTCACTGTTATTTACCTTCATAATAACTTTATTTTTAATATGACATAAGATGCGTTCCGAAACTGTGTTGTTAATTGTTTGTCAGTGTTACGTTCCGTTTCTCTTTCATGTCGTGATTGCTGGCGGGTGGTGCAGAGATATTTTGCATTTATTAGACTTTTAGTTTATTATTTCCCTTTTAAATTTTAAATAATCAGTACAAGTGACATATATATTAATTTATTTATTATTTTATTTTTTTCTTATTATTTTATTTATGTCTGATGACGATTATTATTTATCTGCCAATGAGTCTAAATGTTCATCAAATGAAGAAAGTTTTTGTTCAGCGGACGATAGGTCGCTTGAGGATTCTGTGCGTCTTGCATTTGAGGGAAGCTCACGCAATTTATTTAATGTATGCCACATCAATGCGCAGAGTATAGCTAGTCATTATACCGACCTGTATAACACTTTTTCTAGTGCAAATATTCATGCCATCCTGATTTCTGAGACTTGGCTCCAACCAAACCTTCTTTCAACTATGTATCCTCTTCCCGGCTTTATTTTATTACGTAACGATCGTATTGGTAAAAGGGGCGGTGGTGTAGCTATTTACATCCGTGGTGGTTTTTCTTATAAAATTCTTGTAAAGTCCAGCGCATCAGTGTCTGCAGAATTTATGTTCCTGGAGGTTGATGTTAGAGGCACCAAAATAGCTCTGGGCGTTGTATATTGTCCCCCCACTGTTGACTACTTCTCCAGTATTGAACCAATACTGGAAACTTTAGGGTCAGAGTATGCACACAACATCATCATGGGTGACTTTAATACCGATCTTTTATCTTTTAGTTCCTCGCGTTCTCGTAAACTCCTTGAAATTGTAGAATCAGTTAGCCTTCACGTGCTACCTTTGCAAGCAACTCATTACAACAACAGTGGTAATGATACGTGGCTTGATCTAATCCTTATCTCTTCCCCTTCTTTTGTTTCAACTCATGGCCAGTTTCTTGCTCCTGGTTTTTCCCATCATGATCTATTATACCTTTCTTATACTCTTAAGCCTCCTAAACTTTCACCTAAAGTTCTGCACATGCGTTGCTTTGCACAGATTGACATAGAGGACATTTGTAGAGATGCCTCCGACATAACTTGGGACAATTTGATTGCGACGGAGACAATAGATACTAAGGTCAAAATATTTAACCAGAATATTCTAAACTTATTTGATAAACATGCGCCTCTAAAAAAGGTTAAATTAAAACGTCCTCCAGCAGCATGGATCACAAACGAGGTTCGCATAGCCATGAAATGTAGGGATCGGGCTCTCTGTAGGTATAAGAAGAATCGGAGTGATGATAGGTGGGCTCAGTATAAATCTGCAAGGAACAGGTGTAATCAGGTGATACGAAACTCTAAACGCCGTGACATTCTTAATAACATTAGCTCCTCTTCACCAGCTGATATCTGGAAATATTTGGGCACATTAGGCATCGGTAAACAGCGGCATGCTGACTTTCCTGCATCAATTAGTTTGGACGATCTCAATCGTCATTTCTCCACCTCTCTTGTGCTTGATCCCCAAACTGTGATCCAGACGGTCCATGACCTTGTAGATCTGCCTCGCCCAAATATTGAGTCCTTTCACATTTCTGCAACTGCAGAGGAGGAGGTCAAGAAAATTATTATGTCGATTAAATCCAACTCAATAGGTTACGACGACATTAGTCGTAGAATGATAGTTATCACCATGGAATGTATTCTCCCTATCATAACACATATTATAAATCATTCCTTGGTTACCAGAACCTACCCTTCCTTATGGCGTAAAGCATACGTAATTGCACTACCCAAAACTCAAAACCCTTCTCTTCCTCATGATTTTCGGCCTATTTCTATTCTTCCTTTCTTATCCAAAGTCTTAGAAGCCTGTGTACACAAACAACTTTCCTCTTTTGTCCACAAAAATAATCTTTTAAGTCCCTTACAATCTGGTTTCCGACCAGGGCATAGTACTGTATCAGCACTTTTAAAAGTAACAGGTGATATAAGACAGGGTATGGAAGACACAAAAATCACTGTGCTAGTCTTAATTGATTTTTCGAACGCTTTCAATACAATTAGTCACGACATCCTGCTCGCCATACTTTCTTACAACATGATCTCCTCTGAAGCATTGGAATGGTTTTCAAGTTATCTTCAGGGACGTCAGCAGTCGGTGCGCATCGAACAATCTCTTTCGTGTTGGTGTGACATCGGCTCTGGTGTTCCTCAAGGCGGTATTCTTTCACCTTTGTTATTCTCAATTTTCATCAATCTCATTTGCTCTCATCTTCATTGTTCGTATCACCTGTACGCTGATGACCTGCAGATTTACGCACAGGCCGATGTTGATTCATTACCTTTGGCAGTCAACAAAATTAACTTAGACCTTGAGCAGATACACAACTGGTCACAGAGGTATGGATTGTCTGTAAACCCTAACAAGTGCCAGGCCATACTTGTGGGTAGCCAGCGTATGATTGCAAGAACAGACGTATCTTCTCTCCCTCCTATTGAATTAAATGGCATTGTAATAAATCTGTCTGCGTCTGTTAAAGATCTGGGTTTACACATAGACACGACTTTGAGCTGGCACACTCAAGTGACTAACTTGTGCAATAAAGTAACTGGTATTTTGCGAGCCTTTTACCGTTTAAAAAATTTTCTTCCTACGCAAACCAAAGCAATGCTTGTGCAGACTTTGATTTTTCCTATAATTGACTATGGTGATGTGTGCTACTATGACCTGAATGCAGATCTTCTCAACAAACTCGACCGGCTTCTCAATAACTGCATTCGTTTCATATACAATCTTCGTAAGTATGATCACGTGTCTGCTTTTCGCTCTGAGCTGCAATGGCTGTCTATTCGTCAGCGACGCAACATGCGTGCTCTCACTACTCTTTACTCTTTCCTTACTTCTCCTACTCCTCCTGCCTATTTAGCTCCCTACTTTCAGTACCTTTGTTCTACTCACAACCTCAATCTGCGATCCTCTAATAACCTTCTGCTATCATGTCCCTCTCATAACTCTGACTTTATTCATTCTTCTTTCCCAGTTCAGTCTACTCTTCTCTGGAATGCCCTGCCTCAGGAAATCAGGATGTCAACTTCTCGTCAAATATTTAAATGTAGAGTGCGTCGAATCGTCTTCTGCTGAACAAACCTTAGCAAAACTGTATCCATATTAGATCATTGGCTTATATATATTTATATTTTTTTTTTTTTTTTTTTTTTTTAGTTAAAAGACAACTCCCGCGTAGGGATCATGCCCTGTGTCGCGGGGACTTTTACAAACATCAATTAACGGACACATAGAACACCCAGACTCAGGACAATAATTTGTGGATCTCACAATTTATTGTCCTGCGTGGGGATCGAACCCACAACCTCATGCGCGGCAGCCGCTGGCTATACCGGCGCGCCACCGAGGTCGTATATGTTTATACTTATTGGGTAAATATTTATTTGCTGTTTATTTGTGTATAAATTGGTTAGGTATGTATGTATGTAGTTTATTAAGCAGTATAAGTATGTTTATATTACATTACACACTATTTTAGTTTTTTTCTCTTATAAATGATTTAACACCTACCACATTTATCTCTGCATCACCCAAGGTTGACTGGAAGAGAATGCCTTAGGCATTAAGTCCGCCTTTGTACAAATTTGTAATAAAGTGTTAAATAAATAAATAGGCCTAACGTTTTTATAACACCGGTAAGTTAAAAACATTTTAGAATATCACCCTTAAATAAACGAAGTTATTTTTAAATAAATATTAGGGCTATTATTCTCGGAATGTTATTTTAAGGCTTCGCACGTAATATTTATATTAAATTTTATTATTTCGTAAATATCAGTGAACATTAGGTATTCCGAGCCAATCTTGAACGTTCTGAAATAATATGGTTCACCCTTTCTACTTGACACAATTTCATTTCTATTTAGACTGGACACCTGGACTCGCTTTGTCGGGGGGTGTCCATAGATTGAGTAGTACCTATAGTGTGATTAGAACGCAGCGTATCGGGAGGCATTCTGTCGTGAAGGCAATTGATCGGTTCTTATCGAGGGTTATGAAGTATCAGAATACACTAGTATGCATATTTTACAGTATATCACGCAGTAGGCGCGTTAACAATGTTTTACTGACTTTGGATAGCAGACGAGACCGTTCATGGTCAGTTACAAAGCAAATCCAAAAAGAATAAAGACAATGAAAAAAATTGAGAAAAAATTAGTAGTCGAGACGGATACTCGGGTGGCCTAGTGGTCATGGCACTAGACGCGTATAGCCCAGAGACGCGGGTTCGAGTCCCGCCTCGATTACCACTTTTTTCCGTTGTCTTTCTTCTATTTAGATTTTTCTAGTTATACCTTAGCTTTATGTAAAAAATTATATGTAATATAAAGCAAATCTAAGATGGTAGCCTACCCTAGACAGAAGATTTTCAGCCCTATAATTTCACTGGCTTGCAGGACTTTACACCTAATCTTAGTAAAATTCTTAGTCTACTACGTGGAGGTGGATTTAGTGTGCACATCAGTGGTACCTATTGCTAAAGACATCTAACGCATAGTAGAAATATGTTTAACTACATAATTTCAATGCTAAAAAACTACTTTTAATATTCCGAAAAAAAAGATAATGGAAAAAATTGGTACTCTTTGACGCAGATTAGAAATCAACTGAAAAAAAAAATGTAATTACTACTTTTAATAAGTTTCAAGGAAATTAATATGTTTCATAAAAATGGTAAATATTATCATATGAAACTTTTAATATTATTAATATAATAATCCTCTTTTACTATTTAATATAAGTTTTTTCTTTCCGACTCTAATCGTTTAGAAGCTTAGATAAAGCACAAGTCTAAACAAAAGCAGTTGGAAAATGTTGTGACAATATTCTTTTCATGACGCACTTAGCATGATTACTTCACAGTTACCTGTACCTACATCTGTTCTATTAAAAATATTAGAATTTGTGAGATAAAAGAAAACCTTTACCTAAAGATGAAGACAATAGAAACTTACTTAATCCAATTTTATTAAAGTTTAAGCTTTAAGTGGCGTTCTGTCGTCTCTGCCTACCCCGGACGGGATAAGTCGTGAGTTTATGTATGTATGTTTAAGCTTTCTTTGTTTTTTGTTTTCTTTTTTAGTAAATAAAAACAATGGTGGGCCTCATCCCAGACAAACAGGGAATCGCAAAGACCTACTAAACGGAAATTTTAGATATTATATCAAGGAATTAGACATAAAGCCCTAAACTAATCCATCTCGACAACATGCTATTAGCAAGGCTTAAACATTGCAGTCCGTTCCCGCAGAAGGGCATAAATACCCGCTTGGAAAACTGTAGGTTAGGAACAGGGACATAGGTTTGGCAAATTTATTAAAATAAAGTTATTGAATTAAACGAGAGACCGCCTCGGTCGGTAATACCGATTTGCCAGCTTAACGGCAACGCATCTGTGATTTCTCTGGTGTTGCGGGTGTCCCTGGGCGGCGGTGATCACTTACCATCAGGTGACCTGCTGGCTCCTTTGCCTCCCAATATATAAAATAAATAAATAATAATAATCCGCCTCCAATAGGTAGTTTGAAAATGTAACTATGTTCAGATACGCATTGAGCTTGCTTTGATAACCACTTACATCAGGTGAACCGCTGGATCGTATATGATAATAAAAGGTAGTTTGTATGGGTGTGAGTGAAGTATTTTCTTAAACCATTATAGTGCCAATATCTGTCGGTTTGAATCTCTTAAAACATTAAGTTTTAGTCCCGTAATTTATTCATTTCAATATTTTTTTATGTTTGTCATCTACTCGTACCTATGATAAAAGTAAAATAAAACTTTCTAAAATTTTTATTTTGATAAAACACCCATATTCCGTTAATTTGAATTCTATTAATAAAATAATATTAGTCCAATATTTCCATTCCCTTTGTACAAATTAATTTGTTCCTGTTTAATATTAGGGGTTCAGAATTTTATTACTACATTGTTAAATGTTTATCAATTATCGGAAATTTGATTAAATTTATTTTGAGTACAATATAGTATTAGTAGTAGTATTTACGTCTATTTCAATATAATCTTTAATTAATTTAATTAAGAATATTACTAAATTCTGGGACACTGTCTGCAGACGACTTCTATTGTGTGGTAATTAATAGTTAACCGATTTAACTTTTCTAAAGCCGTAGTAAAGTGAGCAGTCCTAAACCGCAAAGCACTTAGATATTAGCATCAAAGAATAGATTGTTACAACAATTCAAAGTCGTTGAGTGGTCGACCTATGCTTAAGGTTACTGTAGTTTTGTTTGTTAGTTTTTTAAAAAGATCGGACGACTAGCCCTGTGTCGCGGGGATTTTTACAGACATAAAATTAATAGACCCAAAGAACATAAGCCAAGCCAATAATTTATGGATCCTATAAATAGTTATCATGCGTGGGATTCGAAGCCGCGGTCTCATGAACAATAGGCGCTTACACTATAGCTTTGCCGCCTAAACAGTTTTATTAGTTTTTTGTACAACGTTGGTGGCGAACGGGTATACGGGCCACCTGATGGAAAGTGGTTACTGTAGCCCCTTTTATCTCATAAGGGCAGATTCTCATAAAGACAGATTCGCAAAAGGACAGGAATCAGACGTTTCCGACTCTGCCAAAGCATTATTTACCCCGATCTTGAAGGATAAAGATAATGATAATGATTACAATTCAAAAAGTAGATGTCAAAACAGCTATTTCATTGCCATTGGCCAAATTGACATCCCTATTTCGTATAACGCAACTAACTTCAATCACTATATTCTGTAAAACTTTTCGCCTGGTCCACAATTCAACCAATAACAACACAGAATCTAGGCTATCTGGACAACTCATCTATTGTATATTATTACTGAAATACTACCTTCCTTACAAGTTTGAAGAAAACAAAATTAATGAGAAAAGTTCTAGGACAAGTTCCTAGACTGTCACTTGAAGATTGATGATCCAAAATTCTGTAGAGCTAGTAACACAATTATTTGTTAGTTATGTTAAGAATTTATTACAATAGTTAATTACAAAGCAAAAGTTTCTTGTGTATCTTTTAAGAAGTAAACTTGATAGGGAAAGCTTAGCCGACGTGATGCCAGACTTCATGGCGTCATAGGTAAAGAATAAACGATAATAAGGTTTATGGGTAAAAGAGAACCACCTTGGGTTAAAGCCCACCTGCCTGCCTTAATAAAATAATCAAATAGCCAAAAGGGTAGAATGTCTGCAAAAGGTTACCCATTTAGCTAGCTGATCGAGAACTTAAATGTTATTCTACACCCTAAACTACCTATATTCCAAATTTTATCAAAATCCATTCAGTAGTTTTTGCGTTGAAGAGTAACAAACATCCATTCATCCATTTTTGTTTATTTTCAACCAAGACCAAGTAAAGTCTTTAATCATCAGCTAGCCTATCTTAGTCCACTGCTGGACATATGCCTATCCCAACACGCGTCACAGAACACGCTCCTGCGCCTTCTGCATGCAGTCCGACACATAGACTTTTTTGAAGTCGTCGTCCACCTGGATGGGGGCGTGCTAAGTCTTTAACATTTAATATAAAATCTCAATTTTAAAGAGGTAATTAGCCAACTAAATACAATCACAGTTATTAGTAGAAAGCAAACAGAATGTATTACCTAACACATTAACAAGATCTTTAGTGTCAGATGACATGAATGAAACTGGAGCACATATTCACATTTATGAATGTAATAAAAACGTTCCGCGTGCACTTAACATCTTAGTTACTATGTTCGTTTCATTAAAATAGACATTACGGCAGTATGACGCGAATTTAAAAAAAAGTGTCGGCTAAAATACTAATGAAACTTTCAAAATATAAAAGTAAAGGTTCTTGGCTAGAATACCAAGCTAAATTTTCTTTTGTGTGATGTATAAATGATTATCTCGAGCCTCAGTGCCTTTGCCCCTAATTCCGGTAGTCGGTAGGTAGTAGAAATTCCTTATTTTTTGAGATACAAACCAAATTACATATCCAATTTTAATAAAAATTCTTTGGGACCCATACAATTTTTTTTTAACAAATTATCGACTATCAAATCGAGAATCTCTTTCTCTTTATGGAAAAAGAAATTGTAAAAAGATAGGTTTGATGTAGATGAAGAAACGCTGTTTTGTATGGGTAGATATATGTATGTATGTATGTATGTACAAAGGCTCTCAGTAGTCTACCATAAGAAGAAGGCGTATGTTTATGTATGAACATAGTGTAGCAATATTATTCTAATAATACATGTAATATTATTCTAGCAATATATCAAGATCAAGAGTTAACAACTAATATTATTTAGAGTTTCCGCAACACATTTAAGTTCATATTAAAATGCACAAACTTGTAGCTTGAAGCACAAACTTTGTTAAACTTTGCTCTCTAAAGAAATGAGAACTTTTAAACTATACGATACGGTCGTTGGACGTGTAGATAAGCCGACCGACCTACTACCGCAAGTAAGCGGTAAAATACAACGAATAAATAATGTTGGTCAAATGAATTGATAAATAATCAAAACAGCCCATTAATGTCCCACTGCAGAGACAGAGTAGTCAAAATTATGTGAAGAATATAAATTCAATTCTATATTCGCAGATATAACGTTCAAGTTGTTTTGAACACTCTGGATGATTACAACAACTTGAACGCTATGTCTACGAATATACAATTAAATTTATATTCTTCACATAATTTTGACTACTTCGAAAGCAGTCATATCTATTAGAAAGAAAAGAAAGAAACAAAAAACGCTTAGATTAGAGATTAGATGCTGACTGTCAATATTAAATTAAAATCGTATACACTAAAATTCTTCGATGCTATACGCGTATAAAACGAGTTGGAGTCAGTATGCAGGCAAGTTTGGTGAACGTGCCTTAATATTATGCTGGTACACTTTCTACCCTTAGAGAGATAATGTCTACTTATTGTTGGAACGAAACTTTAATAGTTTTATATACTTGGACGTTTTCAACTAGTTTGATGAAAAATTATGTTTGCTTTAGCGATAGTTTTGTGTTCTTTGATCTAGCTCGTATTTTTAGTTTTAAAACTGGCGAGATATTTATTGCAAGATAACAGACTGGTGCAAAATACATAATTTAAAATAAAAAAGTAAAATTTAAACTATGAATGAAAACTACTGCGTTGTATGCTTATAACTATGAAACGTAAACAAGAGATTAACTTGGCATGCTACTTAACAAAACGTCAAGCTAATTAAAAGTAAATAGCATCTCCTATTCACGCTTTATATTTAAAACTAGCTGACCCGTGTCCACTTCGTTGGGCGGCGAAAAAAACGCGTCCGTTTTTCAAACATATTTCGTTATGCTCCCCTCCTATTAGTCATAGCGTGATACTATATTATAGCCTATGACACTCCCCGATAAATGGACCATTCAGCACAGAATGAATTTATAAAATCGGTCCAGTAGATCCAGAGATTGCCCCCTACAACGTCACAAGCACAAAAACTTTACCTCTTTATAATATTAGAATAGATGAATAAAAAACATACCTACTTTCTAGCGGATTGGTGCCTCTTGTTAATAGCATTATTTGCATAAAAGTGTAGGACTCTTAATTAGTAATTTGACCATTTTTGATGTTTTGATATTCCTTACCATTCTAGTTTAAAAATCTATAAATTGGACTTAAAACTTAACGAACTATCGGGATATTTACCATGTTTATAGTTGTTAAGTTTAAGATATTTCGAAACTCGTTCGTTAATTAATAGTGAATGTGACCATGACAGTTTAAAAAATTATATTGGACTTAAAAGTGTTTAACTTACGTAATTCCTTACTCCTGCGTTAAATATTCAGTAGCATCTTTACAATACAGGTAATGTAAGGCATAGGCACGCGATCAAATTACTATTTATTTACCATCTTATAAAACATCCCAAAGCTGTGTAAGTCACGTCTTAAGAAGAAGTTAGTTGCACAGACTACAATATTTGTATAAGTAGACAACCAACAAACAAATCTCTTTAACAAATATCCCGACTGATACAAACACATCACACACATTTTACGAGCACATCTATTGACAAACTAGACGTTGATATGGTTCAACAACTTTATCACCATGTTGTGACTAGAAAACAACATAAATGTATGTTTTTATTACTTTGTTGTAAATTCTACTAATATTATAAATGCGAAGGTTTGTTAGGATGAATGGATGGGTGGATGAATGGATGGATGTTTCTGTTGAACTACTGAGTAGATTTTGATGAAATTTAGGGTGTAAAATAACATTTAATAATTAATATTTAATTCATGATAACACATGATTTCTTATGTAATCGTCTAATGAAGCTACTTGAGGACATTCTGTAGTAAGTGCCCGTGCGGAGCCGGAGCGGGTCGCTAGAATAATATAAACAGGAGAATAACGCGCATGCTATTTACCTTATTAAAGTTCAATTACTTGACGTTTCAGCACAGGTTGCACCATAGACAATATAACCTGTGCTAAAATGTCTAGCAAAATAAAACGCGACAGTTTAAAAGTTAGAATAGTTGTTATCACGCAAACTTGCAAGAATTTTAAGCTATAAAGTAGAATCGACAAGTTTATTGTAGTAAGTTAAGTATGGGAGTAAAAGTTATGTTTTTAGGTGATATCGCTGGCATGTACAGTCACGAGCAATAATATGTACACATTTTCAAATTTTCTAAACTATCTGCACGTTTATCTAGACATTACAATATCAAAATGAATTCGTAATTTAGAGGAGGTTCCGTACAGTTTTGAATTAATCTTCGAATTTTCAATTTTGGATTGGCAGAACTTTAGATAACTGGTTTACAAAATGCGAAAATGTGTACATATTATTGCTCGTGACTGTACCTGTTGCTTGTCAATTGGACAATGAGTAATATTGTTAATTACCGCTAATAAAGACTGGAAAATAGTGGAATTTGTCAGGTAACAATTATTTTTTTGTAGTTACTTTCTGTTGTATTCAGGTGAGATATACAACAGATAATTACTGAACACATAGGAGCAATTTGTTATTTATTTATAATATGTATGTATTTACAAAAAAAAGTATTTAAGTATGTTTATCCGTTGCCTAGTACCCATAGTACGAGCTTGGCTTAGTTTGGGACTAGATGGCGTTGTATGAATTTGTGAGGAATATTTATTTTATTTATTTATCTGCAAAATTCACGTGTAGTCAAGTGTCAAACTTAAACAACTAAAACACTTTTTTTTATTTATTTAAATAAATAAATTCTGCTGGTTAACTTGAAAACCATATTTTTGACGTGCGTCGCGTCGCATACCAAATATGTAATTACTTAATTGTATTTCTTGCGTAAAATTTGTATGTGAATAGCCTTGTAGTTTTGGGTTAGTAGCATTAGTCCCCAGTTGCATTTTACCCCGGAAAAAAACCTACACTGCCTGTACAAACTTCTATTTTATTAGATTTAATTTTTTCGGGGAAAATCGCAAATAGGGTTTAATGCTACTAACCCGTGGTTTTAAAGGTATTTTCAAGATTTAACTGGGGTTACGTTTAGGTTTTGTCCTGATCTCAAAAATGTAATACAAATACATATACAAATACAAAATCATTTATTTGCTTGAAACATGGTTTTTTTTACAGATGATGGTTTATAAAATATTATGTACACAATGTTTCGCTTACTTTATTTCAGCATGCAAATTATTTAAGTGTAGCATACACTCTGACTACTTCTAATGTATTTTTTTATTTTTAACAACTTATATAAACTTATCTACTAACTATCCTACTTAATAATTATTATTATCATATTATATCTATTTAATTATCCTAAAACTTACTAACTAATTAATTAATGTTACATGAATACATAATAAAGTTTTTATTTAATTGCATACTTTTTATTTGTTTTATAATTCATGAATTCTTTAATAGTATAAAAACAGTTATTTACTAGCCATGTTACTAGTGTTTTGTAAAATAATGAGAAATGTAACTCTCTTATTTCTTTAGGTATCATGTTATACACCCTAATTGCCATGGTACCTATATTTTTCTGGCAGAATGTTGTCCTACACAAATTACTGTCTAGTTTCGTTGGATCCCTATATGTTTTGTTTCTGGCTGCATTGTTAACTGTCTTGAAAATATCACTGTTCTTTTTGACAAACAAACCTACCTCTAGTATGTACAGCGATGCCAGTGTTAATAATTTATGTTTAATAAATAATGGTTTGCATGACTCCAGTGGGTGTACACCAAACACCGACCTTACACATTTTTTTTGTACAACAAATGCCTTGTTAATGTCAGTGGAGTTTCCCCACATAATTATGCCATACCGTAACACAGATGCCACATAGCCGTGGTATGCCATTAAAGCAGCATTCAGCCCTACTGTTTTCCTACGATTTCTGAGTGCAAATGTGAAACTATTTAACCTACTACATACATTTTCAATATGTTTCTTCCAATTACAATTTTTATCCATAATTATCCCTAAAAATTTTGTATCATTTACTTCTTCAATTTTGTTGCCATTTCCAAGTATTTGTATATTTTCTTGTGACATTTTATAATTTGTAAATCTTATATATTTAGTTTTATTAATATTTATACTTAAATTATTTGTTTCAAGCCATCCTAATATTGACTCTACAGCTTTATTTAACCTATCCTGATACCGCTCATTCCCACTCTCCTCCTTGGCCACCACTAGAGAGATATCATCAGCGAACAATATACATTTATTGTCGGTTACTGTGGGCAAGTCATTTATGTACAGCAGAAACAACAACGGACCCAAAATGCTGCCTTGTGGTACACCGTATGTATTAAACTTATAGTCCGACATATAACTTATTATTTCTCTTTTACTATTGATCCCTAGTAATTCTACACGCTGCTGCCTACCAGTGAGGTAATCCTGGAGCCAACTTAGAGCTTTGCCTCTTATACCATACATTTCACACTTGTTCAGTAATAAATCATGTTTGACAAAATCAAATGCACTACGCATATCAAAGAATATAGTTGTAACAGGTGTTTTCTTATCAATGTTTTCTGTGATTGACTTAATTAATTGATAGCAAGCTAGTGTAGTAGATTTACCTTTTTGAAAGCCATTTTGTTCCGGACTAATTATATTATATTTATTTAAAAATGTTATTAACCTATTGTACATTGCTCTTTCAAAAATTTTTGAAATTACCGGTATTAAGGCCACTGGGCGATAATTACTTACATCATCTCTATTATTTTTCTTATATAAAGGTTTAACTATAGTATACTTTAACTTTTCAGGGAACTTTTCTGTAAAGAAACTTGTATTAATTAAGTGGGTAATAATGGGAGACAGTATGTCAGCACATAATTTTATTATGTGTGTTGAAACACCATCATATCCTACAGCTTTGGTATTATTTAAAGATCCTATAATTTTAGATACTTCACTAGTTGTGCATGATTCGAGATATATACTATTGCTTATTATATTTTTGTTATGTATGATGCTATTTTTACCATTATTAGTTATGTTAATATTTGTAGAATTAATAAAGTGAGTGTTAAAAAATTCAGCAATTTGGACAGGGTCCTCTATCCTAGTACCATTAGCGTTTATTAAATCTATGTATTCAGATCCTATATTTTTTGGTTTATTTTTAATCAGATTCCAAGTTGCTTTACATTTACTTTTTGAATTCAGCATGAATCTGTTAGCTGTTTGTTTCTTAGAACTATTTACACATTGCTTTAAAATCCTGCTATAACTAGAATATTTTAATTTATTTTCGCTTGTTTTATTTATATTATATTTTGCTTTAAGATACCTTTTAGTACAACAAGCTTTTTTAATTCCTTTAGTTATCCATTTTAAAGGCGGTGATCGATTATTTATCTTTATTCTTTGCATTGGAAAATTTAATTTGTACAATAAACTAAAAGTGTCTTGAAAATTATTATAAGCCTTATTTGGGTCTGTTTCATCATATACATCACGCCACTTGATATTTGATATACACTCTTTAAACTTATTTATGTTGTTTTGACTATAATCTCTTTTATATATAAAATAGTGTGTAAATGTTGCTCTGATGTCAGTTAATTTTGTTTCAAATGTCAAAATTTGTGCAGTGTCATGATCAGAGAGATGTAATGCAGTTGTTTCACCAATGGATTGCTGAATATTAGTTATTATATGATCAATACATGCATTTACATGAGTCGGACGTGTAATTAGTTATTAATTAATTAATAATAGTTTAGCGCGGCGCGAGCCGACGCAAGTGTCATTTTTCACCATGAGTGATAAACTTGTGGAGAATGAGTTGCTGGCTTTTGTACAACAGAAGCTGGACGTTATAGGCGAAGTTTCTGCGCTTCAGATTTGTGTCTCGAATTTCAGCGAGGAAGAAATCGCGGCTGCCAAGCTGTTGGTTTTTCGATCGCTGAATAAAGAGAACCGGATGGTGTCACGTAGACGTGACGGACCTTTGAAAAGTATGCAGGACATCATCACACTGCTCAAGACGACAGATCCCGCAGACGTGCCCGTGTTTGTAGCTAGGGACTTGAAAAAGTTACCCCTGGTTACTTTAGACCACGTCGACGTAGCAAGTCTTCTAAAGGACGTGGAATACTTGAAGACAAGTCTGGCGGATGTCCAGAAGAAGTTGGAGACATCCGAAAGAAACGTTACAGAATTACGTACCGAACTAGACGAGTTGCGTAATTCTGTCAAAGTATCTGGGTCACCGACATCGGCGCGTGTAAGCGCACGTCACGGTGCATCGTCTACAACAAGCTACGCGTCAGCGGTCTTGTTGTCATCGCCGTCTACAGCTGACAATGCAGAGTGTGACGCACGAAGCTACGCGCGCCCCGCTCCCGTCAAGCAGGCTATTCACTGCGCGCCTCGTCGAGCTCCTTTAGATAATGAGCCCAAGGCCATTGTTTTAAAGAAGTCATTGCAAGATCAAGACAGCAAGAATCGGTCTAATGATGATGGTTTCGTGACTGTGCAAAGGAAAAGACATCGCCAGCGAAGCAATAAGAACTGCTGCGGCACAGCACCTATGGAGCCAAGTGTCAATGTCCGTGCTGCAAAACCGAACACCCCGGTGTACATTTCACGCCTGCATTACACCACAAAGGCTGAGGACATCGTGGAGTACGTTCGCCATAGGTTGAAATACACGGCGAGAGTGCAGTTGTTGGAGTCGCGCCGCAACGTTAATTTCAAGGCGTTCGTGGTTCGAGTCCCAACGTGTTACATGCATCTCGTCATGGAGGACACCTTTTGGCCGCAGGGCGTGGTTTTCCGTCGTTTTCGCGGACAAGTGCCACCTGATCGCACTGTGACATAATTTACTTGTATTTATTTGTTATAATGTTCATATGTTTTTATTTATTATGTTATGTCACGTATATTATAATATAATTAGTAGGTATAAATAATTATAAATATAAGTATGTATGGCTGTTGTCTGGTACCCATAGTACAAGCTCTGCTTAGTTTGGGACTAGTCGGCATTGATAAGTTATGTGTTATTATAATATACATTATTTTGTTATAATTAGTATGTATAAATAATTATAAATATAAGTATGTATGGCTGTTGTTTGGTATCCATAGTACAAGCTCTGCTTAGTTTGGAACCAGTCAACACAAATAAATTATATTATAAGTACCTAACATTGTTATTGCTATGTAATATTTTTATATATAAATAAATTTGAATTTGAATAAATTTGAATTTGAATTTAGTCGTGTTGGAGTATTAATCTTTAGTGTAAGATTGTAGTTCACAAGTAATTGTTTCAACATAGTAGCATTTCTATTATCATTAATAGTGTTAATGTTTAAATCTCCTGCCAACACAATTTTTTTATTCTTTTTGTAACAAACTTTATGCAGCAAAGACTCTAACTTCTTAAAAAATTCAGTTATATTAGAGTTTGGTGTTCTATATATACAAATTACTATACAGTTATATAGTGGTATCTCTATGCCACAACATTCAAATGTTTTGTCAACTGACATATCTATACACATCTGTATAATTTTATATTTTAGAAAATGCTTTATTAATATGCATACTCCACCCCTTTTTTCATTGGTTCTTGAGTAGGAAGTGGCTAGTGTAAATTCATTAAGACATATATTAATTTCATTATTATATTTGACAAAGGTTTCTGAAAAACATAGTATTTGTAAGTCCTTAAAATCATTTTTAAATTCATTTAAACATATTTCTATTGATGGAAGTTTATTCAACAGTCCTGCAATGTTTTGATGTAGAAGTAGTACTTTGTGAGAATTACTATGAATATTAGAACTGTTAGTATCTTTTTTAACCTTCTTAACGAAAAAACGGCTTGTTTTTAGAATTTTCAAATATATTTTGACTTATGCAACTGTTAATATAATACTCCACATTAAAAAAAACATTTCTTAAACCACAATTATTTATCTTTCCACTGCCTTTATAAAACATTGTAACATCATAATTTAAATTTAAATTAGAATCATACAACATTGCATATTTATGTATATTTACATCCCTATAAAGTAATTTATTAAAAGTTTCTACTCTACAATTAAATAAGTAACTACGTCCATTAAATTTGTAAGTAGGCAAACAAAGCATAATATTAGTATGCTGAATTAACATTAAGCTTTTTCTTAACTTTAAAACTAATTCTAAGTAATTGTGAGTCTTTATCTATACTAATATTATAAAGAGGTAAAGTTTGTGTGTTTGTTTGTTTGTGTGTTTGTGTGTTTGTATGTTTGTGACGTTGTAGGGGGTAATCTCTGGATCTACTAAACCGATTTTAAAAATTCTTTCTGTTTTGAATAGTCCATTTATCGGGGAGTGTCATAGGCTATATAGTATCACGCTATGACTAATAGGAGCGGAGCAGTAATGAAATATGTTTATAAAAGGGACGCTTAAAATCGTTTATTTTGCTTCTGCTGCTTAAACGTCTGGAGATATACTGAAATGATGTATTAGAGAATTGTACCTTTAAAAAAGTTTTATAATTAAGTCAACGATAGCATATATCTATCTTCTAAGGTTGACTCACTACGACCTTTTTTATAATAAACAGATTTGATTTAAAGAAATGCATTGTTTGTAAAGGTATTTTGTGTATATGGTATCGACCCTTATCAAAATAAATACGTTAATCATTATATTCATTTAATTTTAAACATAATTGACCTTTACAGCGATGAGATCCGATTATTAGTTTGAAAGATATCTCAGTTTTAAAATAATGCGCGACTAACGTAAAATATCTGTCTAACGCGATGTTAGTATAGGATAGATGAATTTTCTTAGTATCAACATTTTGGTTGGAGTAAGATTTTTATTTTTATTTTAAATACCTGTCATCATCATAACAGCCCATTAATGTCCCACTGCAGGGATGGACCTCCTCCCGTCACGGAGGGATACTTGGCCTACTAATACCACGCTGGCCAGACGGATTGGTATGGGGTTTAATTTCAAGTTTTCCTTCTTTTTATTTCGTAAAGATAATATTCACGGATAGTCCCTTAGTCGGTTTTTACGCCACCCATGGAATGAGAAGGGGTAGTGACATACTGTATTCTTACTCCGTCACCACACGGAGTTAAATACCTGTAAGTATGTACTATAAATTTATTACCTCAAAAAGATCGCTTGGTCGGACTAAATTCGAAGGGCGGAGGACCCTGTTCTGTGGCGTTTTTTGGGATAGGCATTTTGTCCAGTAGTGGACTGCGATAGGCTAATTGGTTTATTGATTAATACCATGTATTCTTAATCCATCGTTACATGGATAATACTCTATACTAATACTAATCTATACTAATATTATAAAGAGGTAAAGTTTGTGTGTTTGTTTGTTTGTGTGTTTGTGACGTTGTAGGGGGTAATCTCTGGATCTAATGAACCGATTTTAAAAATTCTTTCTGTTTTGAATAGTCCATTTATCGGGGAGTGTCATAGGCTATATAGTATCACGCTATGACTAATAGGAGCGGAGCAGTAATGAAATATGTTTATAAAAGGGACGCTTAAAAACGTTTATTTTGCTTCTGCTGCTTAAACGTCTGGAGATATACTAAAATGATGTATTAGAGAATGGTACCTTAAAAAAGCTTTACAATTAAGTCAACGATATCATAATAATATATCTATCTTCTAAGGTTGACTCACTACGACCTTTTTTATAATAATCAAATTTGATTTAAAGAAATGCATTGTTTGTAAAGGTATTTTGTGTAAATGGTATCTACCCTTATCAAAATAAATACGTTAATCATTATATTTATTTAATTTTAATCATAATTAACCTTTACAGCGATGAGATCCGATTATTAGTTTGAAAGATATCTCAGTTTTAAAATAATGCGCGACTAACGTAAAATATCTGTCTAACGCGATGTTAGTATAGATGAATTTTCTTAGTATCAACATTTTGGTTAGAGTAAGATTTTTATTTTAATTTTAAATACCTGTCATCATCATAACAGCCCATTAATGTCCCACTGCAGGGACGGGCCTCCTCCCGTGACGGAAGGATACTTGGCCTACTAATACCCCGCTGGCCAGACGGATTGGTATGGGGTTTAATTTCAAGTTTTCCTTCTTTTTATTTTGTAAAGATAATATTCACGGATTAGTCGGTTTTTACGACTACCATGGAATAAGAAGGGGTAGTGACATATTGTATTCTTACTCCGTCACCACACGGAGGTAAATACCTGTAAGTACGAGTAAGTACTATAAATTAATTCTACCTCAAAAAGATCGCTTGGTCGGACTAAATTCGAAGGGTGGAGGACCCTGTTCTGTGGCGTTTTTTGGGATAGGCATTTTGTCCAGTAGTGGACTGCGATAGGCTAATTGGTTTATTGATTAATACCATGTATTCTTAATCCATCGTTACATGGATAATACTCTATACTAATACTAATCTATACTAATATTATAAAGAGGTAAAGTTTGTGTGTTTGTTTGTTTGTGTGTTTGTGACGTTGTAGGGGGTAATCTCTGGATCTAATGAACCGATTTTAAAAATTCTTTCTGTTTTGAATAGTCCATTTATCGGGGAGTGTCATAGGCTATATAGTATCACGCTATGACTAATAGGAGCGGAGCAGTAATGAAATATGTTTATAAAAGGGACGCTTAAAAACGTTTATTTTGCTTCTGCTGCTTAAACGTCTGGAGATATACTAAAATGATGTATTAGAGAATGGTACCTTAAAAAAGCTTTACAATTAAGTCAACGATATCATAATAATATATCTATCTTCTAAGGTTGACTCACTACGACCTTTTTTATAATAATCAAATTTGATTTAAAGAAATGCATTGTTTGTAAAGGTATTTTGTGTAAATGGTATCTACCCTTATCAAAATAAATACGTTAATCATTATATTTATTTAATTTTAATCATAATTAACCTTTACAGCGATGAGATCCGATTATTAGTTTGAAAGATATCTCAGTTTTAAAATAATGCGCGACTAACGTAAAATATCTGTCTAACGCGATGTTAGTATAGATGAATTTTCTTAGTATCAACATTTTGGTTAGAGTAAGATTTTTATTTTAATTTTAAATACCTGTCATCATCATAACAGCCCATTAATGTCCCACTGCAGGGACGGGCCTCCTCCCGTGACGGAAGGATACTTGGCCTACTAATACCCCGCTGGCCAGACGGATTGGTATGGGGTTTAATTTCAAGTTTTCCTTCTTTTTATTTTGTAAAGATAATATTCACGGATTAGTCGGTTTTTACGACTACCATGGAATAAGAAGGGGTAGTGACATATTGTATTCTTACTCCGTCACCACACGGAGGTAAATACCTGTAAGTACGAGTAAGTACTATAAATTAATTCTACCTCAAAAAGATCGCTTGGTCGGACTAAATTCGAAGGGTGGAGGACCCTGTTCTGTGGCGTTTTTTGGGATAGGCATTTTGTCCAGTAGTGGACTGCGATAGGCTAATTGGTTTATTGATTAATACCATGTATTCTTAATCCATCGTTACATGGATAATACTCTATACTAATACTAATCTATACTAATATTATAAAGAGGTAAAGTTTGTGTGTTTGTTTGTTTGTGTGTTTGTGAGGTTGTACGGGGTAATCTTTGGATCTACTGAACCGATTTATAAAAATCTTTCTGTGTTGAATAGTCCATTTATCGGGGAGTGTCATAGGCTATATAGTATCACGCTATGACTAGTAGGAGTGGAGCAGTTATGAAATATGTTTAAAAAAGGACGCGTTTTTTTCGCCGCTCAACGAAGTGGGCACGGGTCAGCTAGTTTATTATAAAGAGGTAAAGTTTGTGTGTTTGTAAGTTTGTGACGTTGTAGGGGGTAATCTCTGGATCTACAGAACCGATTTTTAAAATTATTTTTGTTTTAAATAGGCCATTTATCGGAGAGTGTCATAGGCTATATAGTATCACGCTATGACTAATAAGAGAGGAGCAGTAATGAAATATGTTTTAAGAAGGGAAGCGTTTTTTTCGCCGCCCAACGAAGTGGGCACGGGTCAGCTAGTAAATAATAATCTAATCGTAGCAGAGGTATGAAAAATATACCAAGACACAAACTATTACAGCCACTTTTGTATTTTCCTAGATCTATTTTTTAATCCAGATAGCAAGAAACTAGTAGACTTGTCAGATGACTCAAAGATAGTAATAGTCCTCGTAAGCCCACGTGGTCCGGTACTTAACAATCTTTACTTACTAAGCGTCGTCGGTCAGTTTTCCGTATTATATTACTTGCCCATTAGCACGTCGTCGGCTTTCTGAATAAAATAAGCCTGTACGTAGGGCTGTTGCTTAGTAAAATTATTAAGTTATTGAGGTTTATATGTTTGATTTTTGGATTAAGTATGTACAAGAAAAAAATATTTATGAAAATCAGCTGTGTGAAGACAAACTAATAAATAATTTGAAAATTATAATTTAACCAAATATGAATATGACATCTCTTCTACCAATATAATATTTCTTTAGAAACTGTAACTACTAAACTTCATTATACATATTTTATTATAATTGTCCTTGTCCCTCCGTGTGGTGACGGAGTAATGCAGTGTGTCACCACCCCATCTCATCCCATGGGTGTCGTAAAAACCGACTAAGGGACTATCCGTGAATATTATCTTTACGTAATAAAAAGAAGGAAAACTTGTAATTAAACCCTACACATCCGCTTGGCCAGCATGGTATTAGTAGGCCAAGTATCCCTCCGTCACTGAAGGAGGCCCGTCCCTGCAGTGGGACATTAATGGGCTGTTATAATGATGATGATTATAATTATTAAAGAAGGATAAAAAGAGGACAAGATCCAAGCCAGAATACCAATAAAATTTGCCTAATCTCCTCATCACTTGAAGAGGCAAGTCTCTGTTAAGGGACTTTATAGTAAGATCACAAAACAAAATAATGTAATAAATGTTTTGTGTGTCAACCCTGACGGCACTATTGTTGCGTAAGTTATTTCAGTGTAATATTGTTTCCTCTAGCTGTCGTTATATTATATTATATTTATTTAGATTTCTGTGATATTATATATAGCTTAATTATATAAATGTCATTAGTGACAGTTCAGCAATGTTCTACTTAAAGTCATCTTCAGGAGTTGAGGAGTGTTATTAAACCAGATTATATCATAGGATTCTTATCTCGCTTAGACTCCTTTACCGATAATATAAGCATGAGAGGAGAAATTACTGATGGTGACATTACTTATTTTTAGTTCTTTACCACACACTATTTAGTAGTAGGTATAGCTGACCCGTACCCCCTTCGGTGGGCGGCGAAAAAAACGCGTCCCTTTTTAACCATATTTCATTACTGCTACACTCCTATATGTCTTATAACCGGGATGTTGAAATATTCAATGAATATTTAATGAAATGAATAAAATAATTACCAAAATTTCCTTTTAGGTTAAAATTAAATTGTGTCTAAATTACAAAACCTGTATTTTTACGTGTTCAAATTGAATCTATACCTTAATAATATTACATAAAGACGGATACCGTGTTTGTATCGAGTTTTTTTTCCTAATTCAGGGAAGCAAAATACTTTAATCCGTTTCTTTTTTGTATTTTTCTTCTTTATCGTATGGTTAATTGCCAACAGTGTGTCGAGAGTTATAAAAGCCGCTCATAGGCCTATGAATTGCTGACTGTGTCACTACAACAGACAGCGGGACGGATTTTACCGTGCCTTCTCAAATAGCATCACGGAGACACTTAAATGAAATATCACTACGCTGTCAATCAAATCAATCAATCAACTAGCCTATCGCAGTCCACTCACACAGACACAGGCCTCTCCCAACACGCGCCACAGAACACGGTCCTGCGCCTTCCGCATCTAGTCCGACCCAGAGACCTTTTTGAGGTCGTCTTCGACTTCAGGTTTCTAATTCTACGAACTATGTCGATAACTTTAGTTCTTTGTCGGATAACCTCGTTTCGAATTTTACCCTTCAAGGATACGCCGAGCATAGCCCGTTCCATAGCTCGCTGCGCGACTTTAAACTTGTGAACTAGTCCTACTGTGAGTGTCCCTACGCTGTCAGCCATCGATAACGAACGTCCTCGCTTAACCAGCGTTATAGTTTCTAAATATATGATTACAACTAGCTGTGAGGACCTTAAGCAGTTTTGTATTGCTAATACAATATTTATATTTTAGAACCCTTTCAATTTCAAAGTTAAATATACCAAAACTTAAGCAAGTTACTGACACAAAATTTTTAGGTGTGTTCATAGATGAGGACCTAAACTGGAAAACACATGTAGATAGTGTTTGCGGTAAAATAAATAAATTTGTATACGCCCTAAAACATGTAAAAAATATTACAAATATAGATACAGCTATTATGTCATACCGAGCTTATATAGAATCTATACTTCGATATGGGCTCATTACATGGGGCAACGGTACTGACATAAATAGAGCGTTTGTGGCGCAAAAAAAATGCATTAGGGCTATCCATGGTATGCAACAAGAGGAATCCTGTAGACCAATATTTCAAAGATATGGTTTGTTACCTTTACCATCGCTCTATATTTACGAAGTTTGTATGTTTGTACGTAAGCATAATGAATATTTTATGACCGCAAAGGATGTATGCTGTCGAAATCGACGAGATCAATTTAGACTTGTTTTAAAAGACATTCCAAGGTCCACCAAATATAATAAGAACTGCTTAGCAATGTGTGTAAGAATATATAATAAAGTACCTAATTCTATCAAATTACAAAATGTAAAATTATTTTCAATTAGTCTGCGGACTTGGTTAATGGAGCATAATTTTTATAGTATTAAGGAATTAATGGAACTTAAAACATTTTAAATATTTGCATGCTATTGTACTTAGCTAAACATGTATGAACTATGTATACCTACTGTATTGTACCAACTTTAAATACCGTGTTTTAAAGCAAATAAATTATTTTCATTTTCATTTTCATTCATTTTCAATTAACATTTAACTACACAACACTATTACAATAAGTAGAAATTCCAGTGAAGCAGAACCCTGAATCAGTCTAATATTGACATTCCTCACTGTAACTGAGCCGCCATTGTGTAATGTTAATTCAACTGTATCGAGTATATTGATCAAGTATTCGTAGCAGCTAATGAACGGCCCACTTCAGGGACGGGCCTCCTGCATGAATGAATGAGGGCAGGGCTGAATGAGGCTGAATGAATGAATGAACGTCATAGTGCAGGGACTCGTTCATAGATGGAGCGAGATACTGGCTACATAGTGTCCTGTTTGCGGCTGCCTTGGACGAAGTCGCGTATGTCACACTGCAGGGACGGGCCTCCTCCCGTGACGGAGGGATCCTTGGCCTATTACCTATACCAAGCTGCCAGATGGATTGGTATAGGGTTTAATTTCAAGTTTTCCTTCTTTTTATTTCGTAAAGATAATATTTCCGTCACCACACGGAGAACTCTAATCTCATGCAAGACAATTATTTGTGTGATCCACAATTTACTGTTTTGAGCCTGGGTTTGCTCTGCGTTCGTTAATCTAGTCAAAGTACTTATAGGTATTTCTGTAAATGCCCCATGACACGCTTGGTCCCAATTTCACCTCAGTACTTAGTAAATTCTTGACCAACATTTTATTAAACTTTTCTCGTTTAAAAAGATATCATTGTAGGTCATCTCAGTTCTAAGATGGCTTCATGTTATTATTTTCAAATTTCATCATAATGTAATAATTAGATTTTTATCTAAAAAATACGAAATAAATTCCGTATCTATTACGTATTATGTGAAATCATTCAAGTAATGAGTTTAGCGAATCAACTTAATATTAAACGCAGACGTTTTGACCGATTCCAAGGTTTTTAATTTGAAAAGTTGTTGTGAGAATTTTATATTAAGACATTTAATATTATTCAATTATGGGTGAATATCAAAAAGTTTAATTTTTTGTCAATTTTGGTGTCAATTTCATTTTTCAGTTTTCATGAAAAATAATCACGTAATATGAAAAAGGAAAGTCGACTATATAAGTTACTGTAAGAGGGCCATCTATATCTCGATAGGTTTTTAAGATATTTAAGTTTAAAGTCTGTAGTGACCACCAAAATTGAAATTGATACACCAAAATGGAAATGCCCACTGAATTTGAAAATAAGCAACACCAAAATTGAATTTTTACCATTTAGACTCATAAAGGATAAAATAACACATGATTTTACATAATTAAGATATTTATATTTAATATATTTATTGGTTTTTCAATATTACGTCAAAAACCAGGAATAACTATTTTTTAAATCAAATTATCACAATCATCAATTACTAGGAATCAAATAACATTTAAAATGATCAGAAAAATTACAATATTTTGAGAACAATTGTTAAACAATTATACTATTTAAAAAAAACTAAAACATTAATAACAAAAATAATCCCTTCAATCCGATAACTAGTTTTAAAAAAAAATTACTTTTTTAAACTATGCATTACAATTTAACAAAATCACCAAACGAAATAAATTCGTTTTACAATCAGTCTTTACTCTTAAAATATAATTTTACATAATAAGCCTTATTGAGAGTGCCTAGCTGTCTCGGTTCGTGGCCTAAGCCTAAGCAAATTAATAGTCGGAGTCATAGAAATGGCATCTTCGCAATCAGAGGGTTGAATTTCGGCATCTACTTACATTGTCATTGCTTGGTAACCTGTAAAAACCCAAATGCGTACCATGAAGGCATTCAGTGGAGCTGTATAAGCGCTGAGGCTCGACACAAGACAGAAAACGTAATGTCACTGGATTCTTGAAATTTTTGGACCAAATAGCTTCGTGCACGTTCATGGTGAAACCATGAAAAGGTTTTAACGAATTAGGAGTAAGCCAGTCCTTTTCAGTGATTTTATAGTCTTATCAATCATCTGTCATTTGATTATCAATTTTTTAATAGCTTACTAACATTTTGTAAACTTTAAACGTGTTTCCTGTAAGTACAATTATCTCTTCTTAGTTCTGTTATTCTAAGTCGTAATAAATTTAGCTCCTTAGCTTTACCTTCTTGGTATCGTCTAAATTTATTCTTAAATTCACGTTAAAAATCTACTGAAGTAACTGATGATGCATCTGAATTTGGACATATTATCATAGGGACAGTCAAAACACTAATAAAAAGAAAGAAAGAAAGAAATTTATTCGCTATAGAACATGGTTACATCTTGATGTTAAAATTTTCAATAGGAGTCCGACATATTCGCCCTTGACAGGCATGCGAATGTTATACTAAAAACTAAAATTAATAACTAAAACTACTTTTAACAATAAAATGAATTAAGTAAAGAGAAGTTAAAACTTACAATTAAAATATTCGTCTAGGGTGTAAAAACATTTCTCAATTAACAATGACTTTAATTTTGTTTTGAATTGTGATAATGGTAACTCTCTTATCACCTGAGGAATATGGTTATAAATCTTTATTGACATTGCATGACTATTTCTGTAACGAAGACTACCTTTACACAACTCAACTTTTAACCTAGTAGGATCCCTTTTCTTAAATCTACTGTCATCGCTTACTTTACTAAATAAGTGCGCATTCTTTTTGATAAACATACCAGCTTCTATTATATATATTGATGTCAATGTCATAATTTTAAGGTGCTTAAATATAGGCCTGCAGCTAGTTAAAGGGGAGACCCCAGTTATTGCCCTAATACACTTTTTTGAGTTATGAAAGCCTTTTGTATGTGTGTAGAGTTGCCCCATAATAGTATGCCGTATCTCAGAATTGAGCCTACATAACCATGGTATGCGCTTAGGGCAGTCTCTTGATTTGCTGTTTTTCGTAATTGTCTTAGAGCATAAACAAATCTGTTTACTTTATTACATAAATTATTTATTTGTACTTTCCAATTACAGTTCTGATCAAGTTCTAATCCTAAAAATTTTACATTATTTTCTTTTATAACTTCTTCACCCTTACAGATTATATTTATTTTTTGTGGAGTCTGTTTGTAGTTACATAATTGTATGCATTTAGTTTTTTAAATATTAATTTTAAGAGAGTTAGTCTCTAACCAAATACAAACCAATACTGCTAACACATGGCGAAGTAGGGCGTGATTGTTCCAGAATTTGAACGGGACTGCTCGTGCGAAGATGTAGATTTGAACTACTTGTGATTGTTGGTAATTTTCTAGACCGTAAGCATCTAGTAACAGTAGCATGTTGATTTATACTCTCTTCATTACATTGGACAGACCTTGTTACATAACTGCAGCTTGAAGAGAGTCATAGTCAGCTCGAACATTACCTTAGTCTTGCTGTGGTCTGCAGCTAGTATGTACGTGCTGAGTTGATGCATTTGATTCTTCTTCTACCAGTCTTTTCAATGCTTTTTTCTTTGGTAACATACATTTTGGTATATTTTATTTATTTCTTTGTAAAGCTGAAGGATCTCGTTCCGACATTTGTCGCTGTAAAACAAGTTTACCTTCTTGCTTTTTTTGGCATCTTTCCCTTTCTTTTTTTTCTTAGAGCTTCTGCTTCTTTAGGATTGTTTTTAATTCTTGCTTTTCTCTTTATTTCTGGCATTCTCTTTTTAAGCAGTCTCTCTCAGCAAGTAAAAAAATGTAAGTATGTTGTGCAGTTTTAACATAGCATCACAAGTCATCAAAAGCTGGCTCAGAAAGTTACTATTGTAACATTTATGGAGTGAATATAACTATGAAATAATTTTTCTCCATTAATGTTACGCACGCGACAGTACAAAACTAGTATAATACGTAGGTGGTTCATCATATCATCCTATAGACGCACACTGCTAGACATAGGCCTCCTCCAAACGTTTCCACCCTGCGCGGTCTTGTGCCTCCTTCATCCATCGGCTTCCCGCCGTCATACGTACGTAGGTGCTTACAATGTGTCAATTTTAGTGGCTCGTTTTCAATTTTGGTGCCATGAAAATGCCACCAAAACCACCAAAATTGAACCACCTATATTGAAACCAGACATAAAAATAATCAGAAACAGTAGGGGGTTAAGGTTACCACTAAGTGAGTGTAGTTAACTTAAACATTATCTCAATGTGTATCTATAGACTTAGTTATTTATCCATAAAACAACAAATTGAATAAAAAATCGATCCACCAAATATTTGAAAAATCTTGTCCCCCATGCCACCAAGGTAGATAGTTACCTTTTTAGCGGGAAATCACAACACTTATACACATAACTGCTACATGCAAACGCAGGCCCACAACTGAGACACTCGACACAATAAAACGCTATACGCATATGTCGTACAAAACTCGTGGTATAGTCAGTTGAATAAATGCCACCAAAATTTTAATTTTTCTTCAGACAAATTTTGATTAGGTATTTCGTGTATCTATAATAGATATATTGATACATCTTAAATGTTTTTAAATTGTTTATTTTATATATTAACATAGATGATTGCGTATTTAGTAAAGTAACATGAATTGTAACCGTAGCGAATGAAATTGTATAAAAATATGGAGTTGGGACAAGCCACCTAACTAGAAATTTTAAGACACTTTATTTTTTTTTAAATTATTTACATATTTATAACAAAATTGGATCATGGCCCTGAATAAATATAGTTTTGTAGTTGATTACAAAAAAATATCAGCTCTGAAATATTATTTTACACCTAGATTCTCAACGAAGACACGAAAAAATTACCTGTTTGATATTGACCCTTATACATAAATATTGTATATTTCTCTATAAAATAGCGCAGGGCGAAAGGTCTTTTCTAATATTTAGTGTATACATGCCCACGGACTGTGCTGAAAATCGTACTGAGTTTATTTTATTTATTTTTTTTATTTATTTAACACTTTTAATACATTTGTATAAAGGCGGACTTAATGCCTAAGGCATTTTCTTCCAGTCAACCTTGGGTGATGCAGAGATAGATGTGGTAGGTGTTAAAACAGATTAAAGAAAGAAATATAAAAATGAAGTATGATGTAATATAAACTAAATACTTAAAATATATAAATAATAAATATACTAACTAATGGGTACACAAATAAACAACTTATAAATATATATATATATATATATATATATATATATATACAATATACAAATACTTAAATGATAAATTTATATATAAATATATAGAGTCCAATGACATACTAGCTAAACAATAATTTTGCTATGGTTTGCTTAACAAGAGTTGACGAACTTTATTCTTAAATACTTGCCGACTTGTGGACATCCTGATATCGAGAGGCAGGGCATTCCAAAGGAGAATAGATTGGATAGGGAAAGAAGAATGAATGAAGTCAGTGTTGTGAGAGGGACATAATAGAACAAGATTATTAGAAGATCGCAGATTACGGTCGTGAGTAGAACAGAGGTACTGAAAGTAGTTAGTTAAATAGGCCGGGGGAGTAGGAGAAGTAAGAAAAGAGTAGAGAGTAGTGAGGGCACGCATGCTGCGTCTCTGACGAATGGGTAACCATTGCAGCTCAGAGCGAGAAGCAGACACATGGTCGTACTTACGAAGATTGTATATGAAACGAATGCAGTTATTGAGAAGCCGGTCGAGTTTGTTGAGAAGGTCTGCATTCAGGTCATAGTAGCACACATCACCATAGTCAATAATAGGGAAAATCAAAGACTGCACAAGCATTACCTTGGTTTTCGTGGGAAGAAAGTTTTTTAAGCGGTAAAAGGCTCGCAGGATACCAGTGACTTTTCTACACAAATTTGTTACTTGAGTATGCCAGCTCAGAGTCGTGTCGATGTACAATCCAAGATCTTTTACAGATGCACATAGATCTATTACTGTTCCATTTAATTTAATGGGAGGGAGAGACGATACGTCAGTTCTGGCTAACATGCGCTGACTTCCGACAACGATGGCCTGACATTTGTTTGGGTTAACCGATAATCCGTACTCCTGTGACCAGTTTTGTATGTGTTCAAGGTCTCGGTTAATCTTGTTGACTGCAGATGGTAGAGAATCAACGTCGGCCTGTGCGTAAATCTGCAGGTCATCGGCATACAGGTGATACGAACATTGAAGATTAGGGGTAATGAGGTTAATAAAAATTGAAAACAGCAAAGGAGAAAGAATACCGCCTTGAGGAACACCAGAGCCGATGTCACACCAACATGAAAGAGATTCATCGTTGCGCACCGACTGCTGGCGTCCCTGAAGATAACTTGAAAACCATTCCAGTGCTTCTGAGGAGATCATGCTGTAGGAGAGTATAGCAAGCAAGATGTCGTGATTAATTGTATTAAATGCGTTGGAGAAATCGATTAAAACTAAAACGGTGACTTTTGTATCCTCCATACCCTGTCTAATATCCTCGGTTACTTTTAAAAGCGCCGAGACAGTACTATGTCCTGGTCTGAAACCTGATTGAAAGGGACTTAAAAGATTATTTTGCTGGACAAAAAAGGAAAGCTGTTTATGTACACAGGCTTCTAGGACTTTGGATAGAAAAGGAAGAATAGAAATAGGACGAAAATCATTAGGAAGAGAAGGGTTTTGAGTTTTAGGTAAGGCGATTATGAATGCTTTGCGCCATAAGGATGGGTAAGTTCTGTTAAACAAAGAATAATTGACAATGTGAGTTAGTATTGGAAGAATGCTGTCAAGGATCATGACTATACGGTTACTGGTTGTCTAAGTGAGATAATCTCAGTGATTGAGAGTAGTGAAGTGGAGTCGGTTTTTGTGTTGGGAGACTTTAATGCGCATCCAGGGACACGATTTTCACGTGAGTTACTTTTAACATGTATTGATCAATCTTGGTCTTGCATTGATACAGAACTTTTGCCACCTGATTCGCATACTTTTACTAGCTCTGCCAACGGTTCTCTGCGCTGGCTGGATCACTGTGTGGTCACTGAGGCTGCCAGACATTTGGTAAACAGTGCCTCTATTTTATACGGCGTTTACGTGTCTGACCATATTCCATTGTTAATAGAGTGTAACATTAATTTAATTAAACCTAAAATTATTGAATCCAACATTTCTTGTAACAAAGTTGTATGGGGTGAGAGGGATTTAGAACAGATAAATGAATACTTTAACTACTGTAATAAGAACTTAAATCAAATAGACTTCCCCTCAGAATTTTGTAAATGTGCGGATAATATGTGTAACATACCTGAGCATCGGGTAGTGATAGATAATATGTATAATAAATTAATTTGTATTTTGAAAAGGGGAGCCGAACTCACTCATGTTGGTTCTGTTAAATATCATCATAAGAAAAGGTACATAGTGGGGTGGAACAAACACGTTCACGAGGCTCACCGTGACGCACGACTGTGTTATCAAACGTGGCTAATATACAACAAACCCGTTTCTGGATTTATTTACGAAAACATGTGTACATCGCGAAATCTTTTTAAAACAAAATTAAAATATTGTCAGAACAATGAAGAGAAAATTAAAATGGATATGTTAGCATCTTGTCATGAAAGTAAGCAATTTAATAAGTTTTGGAAATTAACCAATAAATTAAATCATAGATCGGGAGTACCGGTGAGCGTTGCGGGAGTGAGCGTCCCCGCAGATATTGCTAATGTTTTTCAAAAACGTTTCAATGTAAATTCGCGATTGTGTGGATATAGCGAACCGTCGTATAGCGGCGCGGGGGTGGCCGTGGCTGGGGCTCCTCCTGTAAGGTTCTCCGCTAAAGATGTGGCAAAAATTATACAGAGCATGGTGAGAGGAAAGTCCCCCGGTCACGACAGCCTCAGCGTCGAACATCTTAAATATGCTGGGATACATTTATCGCGAGTGCTTGCGATGTTTTTTAACCTATGTCTGAGTCATAGCTACCTACCTATAGAATTAACTAATACCATCGTTGTGCCTGTAATTAAAAATAAGACTGGTGACGCTTCGGATATATCCAACTATAGGCCGATATCGCTTGCCACTATCTGTGCTAAGGTGTTGGACAGTCTGCTTGATAAAATATTAGCTAAGCATATCGTTCTCGAGGATGCTCAGTTTGGTTTTAGACCGAACTTATCAACTGATAGTGCGATTTTATGTCTTAAGCAGACTGTCCAATATTATACACACAGAAAGACCCCTGTAATAGCATGTTTCCTGGATTTATCGAAAGCCTTCGACGTGGTAAATTACGACCTGCTATGGCATAAGCTCACTCATGACACTACTGTCCCGGCTGAGGTAATATCACTGTTTCGATATTGGTACAGTAGTCAAAGGAATAGAGTTAAGTGGACGGGCTCATATTCTGATGTGTATGGATTGGATTGCGGGGTGAGGCAGGGGGGGCTGAGCTCGCCTCGTCTCTTTAACCTATATATAAACAAATTGATAGGTAGGCTCAGCAGCACTAAAATCGGTTGTCACGTGGACGGTGTTTGCGTGAACAACGTAAGCTACTGTGATGATATGGTGCTGCTGAGCCCATCTATCAGTGCAATGAGAAGGCTTCTTAGGATTTGTGAAAGTTACGCAGTGGCTCACGGGCTCAAATACAATACAAATAAAAGTTAATGGCTAGTTTTTAAATCAGGTACTTTAGCGTATGAACAGCTACCTGAACTCTCGCTCTCTGGGTCTCCTTTAGTACGGGTGTCGAGGTTTAAGTATTTGGGTCACTGGGTCACTGATGACTTAAAAGATAACGTAGATGATATAGACAGGGAGCGTAGGTCGCTGGCTGCCCGTTGCAATATGCTGGCCCGCAGGTTTGCACGCTGCAGTGAATCGGTAAAAATAACTCTATTTAAGACCTTCTGCCAGTCGTTTTACACCTGCAGTCTGTGGACCGACTATACCCAGCGGGCATACAGCGACCTGCGCGTACAGTACAATAACGCATTCAGGGTGCTTTTGGCGTTGCCGTGGCGATGTAGCGCGTCAGGGATGTTTGCAGAAGCGTGCGTTAACGGGTTCGCCGCGATCATGCGAAAGCGATGCGCTTCCATGATGGCGCGCATGCGCGCCTCCTCCAATGGCATCCTGAATGTGTTTTCTGACCGGTGGGACTCTCCCCTCTGGCAAAGATGGATAAGTGTACACTTATCTAAAACTAGTGTATAATTTGTTATTTTTGTATTATTGTATTTTATATTATTGTAATTTTTATGTTTCTTTTTAACTTAATACTAACATTAAACTAAGTTGTACTACTAACAAAATATGAATAATTCCGAAATAAAATATTTGAATTGAATTGAATTTACTCCTGTTCTTATCTGTATTATACCATAACTATTTGTCACACAATACACAGTCCTCAGACTTCCTCACTCCAGTTCGTGCTCAGAATCGATGAATGTAAAATAGACAACGAATTGAGACAGCGGATCGTTAACTATTTCTGTGAGTAAGCGAGGAGACACGACTTTGTGACAGGGGTTCATGTCCTATCTTAGGAAATGGTTAGGAATCTAATTTAGTATTAACGATATCTACCGCTTCTCAGGCCTTGCAATGACGAAGTAAATTTTGTTTAGGATTTATTATACATTGGTTAATATCGAGTTTTATTTTCTTTCTATTGAACAAGAATAAGTAGAACACGTCTCATTGCGGCCCTCATTGTATTCATCATAACAGCCTATTAATATCCTACAGCAGAAACGGACCTCCTCCCGAGACGCAGGGATACTTGGCCTACTAATACCACGCTGGCTAGTCGAATTGGTATAGGGTTTCACTTCAAGTTTTCCTTATTTTTATTTCGTAAAGATTATATTCACGGATAGTCCCTCAACCAATTTTTACGACACCCATGGGATGAGATGGGGTGGATAATTATTTTATTAATTTGTCTTATCTGTTTCCTGACTATTTTAATATAATAATATCCAAGGGGCGAAAAGGGAAAATGACGTTTCGTGTTTCTAGTTCATCACCATTAGAGCAGCCAAGGTCGTATAAAATTCTTGAAATCATCAACCCAAGAGTTGCAGCTATTGAATTGATGATCTGTAAGCTGTCAGACGAACAGTCCATTTCATGGTAAGTAGTAATCGTAATTCATAGACATCAAAAGTTGCCAGGACTCATGACCCTGTAATTTTACTAACTGTAATCATAACAGACCATTAATGTCCCACTGCAGGGATGGGCCTCCTCCCGTGACGGAGGTATACTTGGCCTACTAATACCACGCTAGCCAGACGGCTTGGTATAGGGTTTAATTTCAAGTTTTCCTTCATTTGATTTCGTAAAGATTATATTAACGGATAGTCCCTTAGTCGGTTTTTACGACACCCATGGGATGAGATGAGGTGGTGACATATTGTATTCTTACTCCGTCACCAAAAGGGGAAAAACCACTCAAGGTCCATCGATATAATGATGATAATTGCCACATCAAGATCGAAAAATCCGCTTCTTTTTGATCATCAAGTAATAGTTGTTTTCCTAAAATTATAAAATTAAAATCATCATCATATCAGCCACTTGACTGGTGAACATAGGCCTCGTCCAAATTATGCCACCTTGTACGGTCCTGTGCCTCCCTCATCCATCAGGTTCTCGCTGTCCTAACTAGGCCACCGTGGTCCACCGTGTAAGGGGTCTCCTTTTTTATAACATCATCAAATTTCGCGTAGAAATTCTCAAATGAAAACCTATGCTCATATTTTAGTCAGGTAAAAACCAATAGTTTTGTAAGTTAAACGATTTTAAATTTCTAGTTAAACTTTTCAGTTGATAAGAAAATATTGTTGAAGTAGAAGTGGTATGTTGACGTCAAAAGCGCAGTGAAGTGGCAAAGATATTACGACGTCTTCTTCAAAGAATATTGCCTTTTCTATTATTTGATTGAAATCTGGAAATAGTGTTTTATTAAACAGAATATAATATAATTTTTTTATTAATTTGTCTTATCTGTTTCCTGAATATTTTAATATATCCAAGGGGCGAAAAGGGAAAATGACGTTTCGTGTTTCTAGTTCATCACCATTAGAGCAGCCAAGGTCGTATAAAATTCTTGAAATCATCAACCCAAGAGTTGCAGCTATTGAATTGATGATCTTTAAGCTGTCAGACGAACAGTCCATTTCATGGTACGTAGTAATCGTAATTCATAGACATCAACAGTTCAAAAGTTGCCAGGACTCATAACCCTGTAATTTTACTAACTGTAATCATAACAGCCCATTAATGTCCCACTGCAAGGACGGGCCTCCTCTTGTGACGGAGAGATACTTGGCCTACTAATACCACGCTGGCCAGGCGGATTGGTATAGGATTTAATTTCAAGTTTTCCTTCTTTTTTATTTCGTAAAGATAATATTCACGGATAGTCCCTTAGTCGGTTTTTACGATACCCATGGGATGGGATGGGGTGGTGACTTATTGTATTCTTACTCCGTTACCACACGGAGAACTATTAACTGTAAACCAAACCAAAATACAAAAAACCAAGAACTTGACACAATAGCCGATACCAACCCGTCTTGCCATCGATAGGCCAAGTCTCCCATTGGCTATCATAATTGTAGAACGAGTCTCTCTGTATCCTATCATCAACCTTTTGTATTCATGGCTTACTGCGAATATAATAAAGATAAACATGCTGAAATGGCCACCATTTTTTTTATGGGCCGGTCAGAGACGCACCACTGATAATGTTTAACTTAAGGCATTCTTGTGTTCATCAATTAGTGTAAGGTAGTTTTAAGATTTCATGTATGTTTTCTTGTTTTCTCTTTTTTGTGTCCTATGTCTGTACCAAAGAAAAGAAAAAAAAATAAACACAAAAAAATAACATAAAATTAAATATTTATTAATTAACTTTCGTCTGTCATTGAATAAGGTTTGTTGATATTGGTCATTTACGAAGCTTTAGTAAATTTTAACGAGGCTAACTATCCCGAAACTTAAGTCGCGTTGTCATGGCAACCGAAATGGGTAATTAAGCAAGCGTAGTTAGACATAAAGACCGCCCTCAACCACACAGCTTTATACAACCACAAAACTTCAATCAATACACGCCATTACTGTTGATTCCTAAACAACTATTTTGGGGAGTGGCGTTTAATTAAATATGTTATGAGTAAGTACCAATACACCAGGGTTTTTTTTATTAGGTGTACTTTTATTCTTTTTTTCCTAATTAAACTTCTTTTAATTAGGAAAAAAAGAATAAAAGTACATAATTGGATTATAAATGATAAACAAATATGTTATGATTTACCTATTTGTTTTTTATCTTGTTTTCGTTTCTTCTATATCTCTCTACTTTTCGACCCCACGGACACTTAAACCACCAACCACCATCTTCAAAAAAATATGTCCTGAGTATACCAGTTATCTGTGTGGTGACGGAGTAAGAATACAATATGTCACCTCCCCATCTCATCCCATGGGTGTCGTAAAAACAGACTAAGGGACTATCCGTGAATATTATCTTTACGAAATAAAAAAGAAGGAAAACTTGAAATTAAATCCTATACCAATCCGCCTGGCCAGCGTGGTATTAGTAGGCCAAGTATCCCTCCGTCACAAGAGGAGGCCCGTCCTTGCAGTGGAACATTAATGGGCTGTTACGATGACGATGATGCCAGTTAATAAAAAATATTGACTATGATAATAATATAATGTTCAATGTAAGGTCCTGTTTGTTGGTATCGAAGCCTGCGACGTAGGAGTAAGGTAGTTCAACCACTAAGTTTATTTGAGGTAAATAGGAAATATATAACAGTAATGTCACAATGTAAGTTCTCCCTTTGATGGTCTTAGTTATTTATAAATCAGGGGTCAAATCTCGACGACATATTGGACAAACCTATTACAGTTGATTACGAAAACGTCCAAACATTTCTTGTACGATATTATTTGAGTTTTATATAAGTTTGTTCCTTTTATAGCTGAACGTAACTTTGATATTCATTTCCTTCGTTCATTTCGTTTTGACAGCGAATAAAATGTCTTGGAGATATAAAATGACCACGGTGATCAGTGAAAAGTGTTATAATACCTATAACATTTGAAGTAAGTATGTTTATAAAACTTTACACATTATTTTAAAATATATCTCTTATTTTTAATTGTTTATAAATCTATTTATGTCCATACAACCACTTTTATTTTAAAGGAATTTAATCAAATTTATAAAATAGGCTAAAGAAACCCCTTCATGGTCAACTCATCCTACAACGAACTGATCCCGCGGGCTCAATTGACCCTATTAGTTTTTTTAGGGGTTACTCAGCCCACTAATCTGCCAACTTGACCTGCGAGCTCAGTTGACCACTTGCTAGGGTTAAGGGTCTACTCATCCCGCAGGCTCAGTTAACCACCCAGTACCTATGAAGCGAAAGAAGCGCCACTTCCCAAAATAGTTTCAACATAATTGCTATTTGAGATGTAAATCTTCCACCTACGAGTAAGTACTTAGTATATAAATGTCAAAACTAGATAAGTATTGCAAATAAAACTCTTGAATACAATTAACACACAGTCATCATCATCACAACAGCCTATTAAGGTCACACTGCAGGGACGGGCTTTCTTCCGTGACGGAGGTATACTTGGCCTACCACGCTGACTAAACGCATTGGTATAGGTTTTAATTTCAAGTTTTCCTTCTTTTTAATTCGTAAAAATAATATTTACGGTTAGTCCCTCAATCGGTTTTTAAGACACCCATGGGATGAGATGGGGTGGTGACATATTGTATTCTTACTCCGTCACCACACGGAGTATTGTCGAAGTAAGACACAAGAACAGTTCGCTCAATGCTAGAAACAGCTACACACATACAATGTTAGAACGCAGAACATATTAGCAATCAACCGTTACTAAATCAACAATGATAAAATTACCACACATCACACACCGGCCGCCAATCTTAATATAGATTGCGTGTTGATCCATTGAGCTAATTTCCTGTAGACGTAAATGAATAGGGAGAGCGGAAAGCGATCTTTTATGAAAATGTGTCTTTCTGATACTATTTATTAGGTTTTACTGTTAGCTTTTATTGGGAAACTTATAGACGAGGCACAGGACCGCACAAAGCGCTTAAATATTTGGAGGGGAATTTGGTATGTAAAGTAAAAGTTTACCTATGTCGAATACAAAACCATTTAGAGATTTTGGATCGGTAAGGAATAAAATCATATTTTCACCACACTAAACCGCAATATTGTGTTCATTTTTACAATAATAGTGAATTATTTTGTCTTTTATTTGACCTCTAAATGACGTCACGCGTCCGGCAGAAAAGAAGTTTGTATCTGCTTTCATTCCTCAAGTAATTCGGCCGTACACATGACGTCGTCACAAGTAAAACTTAAAATATTTATTAAAAACAAACCGTTGGTAGGAAAGCAAAAATACTGAAATTAGTTGTTTATGTAGTGCCCTACATATTAAATGTTAATTCCTACATTATTATTATATAAATATTTAATCTAACTTAAAACACCTTTAAAATAAAAATATAAAAAAAATACAAAAAAAATCTTTACATACCGAATGGTGACCAGCAGTGGATGTCCTCCCTTAACTGATATAATGAGAATGATGATCTTTTAAATTAGGCGTACGAAAGAGCCCTTATTGTTTACGTAGATTCATTTGAACTTTTACGTCATATTGGGATAATTTTTTTATTGATTTTACTTAGTTCACTGTTACACAAATCATTGAAAAAGTTACTCCATAAGTCCAAAAGATCTGAATGAGTTTACACCGTTACATAAGTTTGTGTCATTTTGTGGCAGACATAACTTTGATATTCATTTCCTTCGTTTATTTTGCAACGAATAAAATCTCCCGGAGTTACATCAAGAAATCAGAAGCAAGGCATCGATGACCTCGGTATATAAATATTATAAGTAAGAGGGTTGGTTTTATTTGTTAAGTTATAATAAATAAATAATCCTCACACATTCACACATCGCCATTCTAGTCCCAACCTAAGCAAAGCTTTTACTATGGGTACTAGACAACGGACAAACATACTTAAATACTTTTTTTTGTAAATACATACAAATTATACATAGAAAACACTCAGACCAATGTAAAGAATCATGTACAAAAAGATTTGCATTGAGCGGGAATCGAACCCGAGACCTCTGCGTAGCAGCCATGTAATATACTGACTGCGCCACAGAGGTCGTCAATCGTTATCATATCATCGTATCTCCTATAATTATATCGGTAACTATATTGCCTCTTGCCTAATAAATATAACTATATTGCCTCTTGCGAATTCTATTGTACCGAGAACCTAACAGCAATTGGAATTAGATTTCCCCCAGTGACGAAGGGTTTTGAGTATCACGGTGGTAAAGCGGGCTAACATAGGGTTTGTTTCGAGTTTTCCGTCTAGTATTAGTACTCTGTTTTCCGGATCTTGCGTGGGTGTACATTTTACAAAACTTTAACCCTAGATAACTAAACTATATTTGTAGTTACGTTGTAACTAAACTTTCGTCAGGCGGACTACGCAATAAAACATGAAATTTATAAAAAGTATTTATCAAAAAGAGGAATTTGTTACATAGCACAATTATTTAGTTCAATAATAAGTACTTTTAGTAAAAATCAACGAGAAAAACCTTTCGGCACAGTAAGTATATGTGTCGTTATTGTGAGGCCCAAAAATGGCATTTTTGCATTACTCGCACTAATGTTAAGTCTTTCTGCAAAATTTTGATAGACATAAATAAAATATTTTCCGCATGTTTTTATCAGTAGAAATAGAAGGTTCAGGATCAGAAAAATCACTAAAAATATCGTTTATTATGACCTTGATATCACGCCTCAAAGTCAGTATATGTATCCGCACCCGTAACCAAGACTCGACCTGATGGTTTCCCATCTTTCTGACAAAATAGGGTTGTAATATAGATTGCTTTTTATTTCTTAAACTATGTGAGTCATAGAAAGCATAGGCATTCATTGAATTTAGGTCTAATATTATTATAAATGATACACAACAGAGAAGTGATGACAACCACTTATGTTTGTTCTTTTCATCAAGGGATCGGGCGGTTGTTTGAAGCTCTCATTGAGTATCCTAGTTTGAAGTTTGAAGAAAAGTAGTGGTGACATTATCCTTATCAACAGAGTCATATGAGTCTATAATTTGTGTCCTTTGTCATCATTCCCTGAATCTAAAGATTCGTTTGAAAAATTAGCATCGCTGTCATTGTCACGATGTATTTTCTCTTCCACCTAATCCTCTGTCTGCGAGCCTGAATTATTTGGATCCTATTCACAGTCCTCTTCTATTTATCTACTAAGCCAATAACGAATTGTTGTTCGTGATTCATCAAATTTATCTAAAATAATAATATAAATCATAGGCAAAAATCATGTCATATAATTTACCTATATAAATCAGAAAAAATTAAAAATATTTTATTAAATATACATTTTTAATACAATTTTTACTTCTTAATAATGTAGTGTATAATCAAAAGCAAAAATCAAAAGAAACATTTTATGTAACGTGTGTATACATTATAGAAAACATAAATAATATCCATACATACCGTTGAAATAAACTAACGTAGTTACTAATCTTTCGTCAGCCAGACGACGACATGGTCCTAGGTCAGTCCCTAATAACCGGTTAATTGCAATTATGTTAGATAATAGGCTAATTGCACGAATTAGGAAGGTAAACAAAGATTGGCGGGTGCAGGACACGGGGAAGTAGGTGCACTTAACTTTCTCGGAGTAGGGCGTCGTCGCCTGGACGAATGTTTAGTTATCTAGGGTTAAGGAGGTGGGGAAGTGGCATTTAGCGTTCCTTGGCCTTTTCTACTTGGACCTATAGGAACATTTAGAAAAACTATTTAGGGGTATAGAATAAAAGTTTATGACACAGACAAGGAAAGTTTTAAAGAAATTTAAGAGTATTCAAATAAAACAGGCTTGAAAGGTCAAACATATACGTTGGATAGCGTTAAATGCATGTGTTTAATGTGACTGGGTCCTCTTATCGAGGAACATAAATGTTTATGGTCGGTGGAATCGACAACTTAACGTGAAACTAGTAGATACTGGTCAGAGATTAACGGAACGTATGATCTCTTCAAAAGATTTAGATTTTTTATGTACATTTACATAAATAGATAAGATATTTTTCAGAAACTTTCAGTTATTAAATTTCAATTATTTTGACTAACATCAAAACACAAATAAAGCAGTAAAAAAAATCAAGACCGAAACGATCTCAACCACAATCTTTTTGGACCTCTTGCTCTTGGCGATAATAATCACTATTCATTCACAATAAACATACCTTCAAGATTTTTTCATAAATAGGGAACACTTAGACCAATCCAATCATTCATATTAATGCAAACATGGTTTTGAATTGTGCGATCGTTGCCCCTAGTCATTGCGCAGTACTTGTTTTCTATAAAAACTACGCATCAAATACCTTCAAAGTCGAAATAGTTTTTTACCTTCACCAGAATCTGAAGACGAGATAGTATAAGTATACTACTACTAGCGCCTTGGAAGCGGTGGAAAACTTTTAATATGTAAACTTAGACTAAAGTTATTATCAGACAGGAACGGTACGGTGACATTTGATCTTTTCCGTGTTACTTAGTTTACTTTTGTAGAAATTCAAAATAAAAGCTATCAACTTATGAACCCGAACTGATAGAAAAATAAAAATATTATTTAGACGTTATTATTTAATAAAATTATATGAAATATTTGGTTTATATCCCATCTTCAACCTTATTATGTAAAATATAAACATATAAATTTTAAAATCGTATGCGCGACTCGGAACGAATCTCAATAGAGATTGACACAATAAAATTGTTAAAATCGATTTTTTTTTATTAAATTGATTAATCGATTAATTTTTTTTAAATATTCCTTAATTACATTTCAAAATTCTTATAAATATAAGTTTTTGTGAAATTATATGGAATGGTATCTTGGTTTGGTATCGTGTTGGTGGATAAGACACATTGGTGTATTGGATTTGTAGCGAAAGTATTTTGTTCGTCTTTTTAGACTTTTCTTTTTTTTAGACGGCTAAAACATAATAGTACAGGTTTTCCGAATTATACCTTGCATGTTTGGAGGCTGTACAGGTGGAGGAGACTGGAATCCTTTCATTATAGACGCGCAGCTTCATTTGAGGTAAAACTAATCCTCGCGCAATTTAAATCTACTTCTACCATAATAGTAGCGGAAAGGCTCAGTCCTATGAACTGAGCCTTTCCGCTCTTTTCTTACCTCAATCATCCTCTTCACAATCTTGTTCAATTTCAATCGGAAAACTGGTAATAGTATTGATAACTTCCGATTCTTGTAGAGTTGAAATTTAATCTTATTTGGGTTCGAAAAACTGTGACGTCTGTGAGACGTATAGGTCGGTGATTAAAGGTTTAACTATGAGAGAATAATTTATACTTTGGATTAAGCTGATGGCTATAAGGCCAAAGATAAATGTAATTAAAGAAAAAGAAAAATACGTCACATGCTCTATATTGTTAATATGTCAGTACGATTGCGTATGCTTCGTATACTGTCCATGTTGTGTGCTTTGAGTTTTACTTACATACTGTTGGTTTTATTTCGTTGATATTTTGGTAACATGCCAAAAATAACGAAGAAGGCTCTGCTGGGCAGTCAAGCCCGTGAATTTGTAATCCGGTTGAGGAACTACTTTGAGCGTGAACGAGAAAATGGCGGAACGCTATTGCCTCTTTCCAATGTTTTGGACCGAGTAGCAAGTGCGTTAGATATTGGCCGGAATACCGTTTCTCAAATCACTCGGGAGGTATATGGTGCTTCTTCTACTGAAGAAAACAAACTATCATCCCCAAATAGGAAGCGATCTAATAAAGCACCGGTAACAGATATAGATAGTTTTGATACCGCTGCTATCCGGAATCACATATACAACTACTATCAACATAACCAATTGCCGACTCTACTGAAGCTGATATCTTTAAAAGACGCAGACTTATTTCATGGGAGTGGTTACATCGTTATGGCGCCTACTTAATAAAATTGGTTTCCGATTTAAAAAAGCTAATAAAAGAAAAATCATAATGGAAAGGGGTGATGTTGCTCTTGCACGGGTAACTTTTTTGAAGAAAGCCAAAAACATTGTCGATTGGAGCAACGTAGTCTTTTTGGACGAAACTTGGCTTAACGCCAATCACACGGTCACCAAAATATGGACCGACGATACTGCTCATTCGTCAACTAAAGTACCAGAAGGTAAAGGGCAAAGGCTTATTATTTGTCATGCAGGTACAATTAATGGTTTTGTGCCAAATAGCCTTTTAGCATTTAAATCAATAAAGACGGGCGAATATCATGAGGATATGAATGCTGAAGTGTTTACGGAGTGGTTTGAGAATATGTTAAATAATTTAGAAGAACCCAGCCTAATTATTATGGACAATGCGTCTTACCACTCCGTTCAATTAAATAAACCACCAACATCAAGCCACAACAAACGCGAAATACTAGAGTGGCTTCACACTAATAATATAGAAGCCGATCCGTCTTTGTTTAAGGTGGAATTACTAAAACGAGTGAACATGCACAAGCCCCAAAAAACATACAAGCTAGATGAATTGGCAAGAGAACGTGGTCATGACATACTTAGGCTTCCCCCTTATCACTACCAGTACAATGCCATTGAAATGATATGGGCTCAAGTGAAAGGTATTTAATTTTTCACATTATTTAAATTTAGTAATAAATATAACTGTGTTTGATTATGACTATTAGTTTATTATTTTAGTAAATACTTAGTGTTTAATTTATTTTATTCCAGGACACGCGGCACGAAATAATACAGCTCCACCATTTACGACAACCAAGATGATGGCATTATTAAAAGAGGCCTGTGATCACGTAACTGCCGATGATTGGAAGAAAGTGGTGTTAAAAACAAAAGATCTAATACTCCATGACTGGGAAAGAGACATCAGATTCGAAAATTCAGACGATTTTAAGTTAATTATTCATGTCAGTGACGAATCAAGTAATTCATCAGATGAATCACTTGATTCGTCATAATTAATTTATTTTTGAAAAAATAAAGTTTTTTTATTTTGTACCCATAATCGATTTATTCTTGTTTGTAAATTATATCGGTTAGATATAGTCGGTATTTTTAAAAACGATTTTAGTGTTACTACATCTCTAGTAATGACAAATATTAAACGTCACCGTACCCATAAGATCTGAAAAATGGTATAAGTAGTTTTAAACTGACGGCAATAAGCTGTTATTTTGTAACATTATGTTGGAAAATAATGAAACTGAAACTGAATACCCTTTCAGTCATCACCTAAAGTCAAGCACTCTTATTGCTACCATAACCAGAACTGGGGGACGAAATAAAATGTCGATACCACTTTTAGTCCTTAACCACCTAACTAAACTATGGAATGGATCCATGGTGAAATGGTCATCCAACTAAAATCACACAAACTTTATAAAAATATTGTTCTTATTGGTTCAGTTCCCGCTTATCGATCAGCTAGTGTGGAGGAGTGCCACGATGTGTGACGTTATAGAGCTATATCCATCTGTTGACAATGCTAGTATTTTAAGATGGATTGCGTTTGTTTTAGAGAGGGCGTAAACGTTTACTGTTTGCGGTGGGAGTCTATTTTCTGTTCCGATCTTGCTAATGCTCTTTAAGATGGCTGAGTGATATGAAGGCCGTGATTGGTTATTAGCATAATGAATAATTGTTTATCATTTCGTGTCTTGGGTTAGCAGGAAGAAGAGAAATGGCGAAAATTCGTCTATAGGATTTGACGAAATTTGGGAGCAAATCTAATCTATATATCCAGTATAGATAAGGTTTTTTATGAAATATTTATCTAGATTGTATGCAATTATTAAAATTTGTACAAATTATTGTCAACACTTAGTTCAATTTTTTAACCTGCATTTCAATTCTCTTACCTTAGAATCGTTAAAAATTCGGTTAAGTTCATTTTAGTTGTCATATGTCATACAATAGGTGAGACAATTTGACAAACTAAAAATAGTAGGTTATATCGCATATCGCCTTAACATAACCAAAATTTTAACGATTTTAAGGTACGAGAATTGACCTGCTGGATGTTAAACCGTAGTAACATAAAATAATTTTCTGCAAACGCGTCAGTTTTAATAATATTTATTACAATAACAAAATTAATATTATTTTCTGTTTAATAAAACGTTATTTCCAGCTTTCAATCAAATAATAGAAAAGGCAATATTCTTTGAAGAAGACGTCGTAATATCTTTGCTACTTCACTGCGCTTTTGACGTCAACATACCACTTCTACTTCAACAATATTTTCTTATCAACTGAAAAGTTTAACTAGAAATTTAATATCGTCTAACTTACAAAACTATTGGTTTTTACCTGCATGTCAATTCTCGTACCTAAAATTCGGTTAAGTTAACTTTTAGTTGTCAAATTGTCACACTGTAAATAAAACCTTAACACGACCATAAAAGATCACAATTGCAATAGCAAAAACATGACAACTAAAAGTTAACTTAACCGAATTTTAGGTACGAGAATTGACATGCTCACTAAAATAATGAGCATAGGTTTTTACTTGTCAATTTCTACTAGAAATTTAATGATGTTATAAAAAAGGAGACCCCTTACACGGTGGACCACGGTGGCCTAGTTAGGACGGCGGGAAACCGATGGATGAGGGAGGCACAGGACCGTACAAGCTGGTAACGTTTGGACGAGGCCTATGTCCAGCAACTAAGTGGCTGATATGATGATGATTTTATTTTACAATTTTAGTAAAACTACTACTAATCAAAATGAAGCGGATTTTTCGATCGTGATGTGGCAATTATCATCATTATATCGATAGACTACAACTTTAGACTCCTCAAAATAATTCCACCTTGAGTGGTTCTGTGCCTCCCTTATGCTACGCTTTCCATCGCTTTGTAAGGACAAACCTTCTACATGTCAAGAGGGACATTGGCATATTAATTTAATATTTTCAACCGACTTCAAAAAGGAGGAGGCTCTCAATTCGGTTGTATTTTTTTATTTTTTTTTTGTTGGCTATACTTATAAGAAGAACCTCAATTGTTGACATTTTAATTAATTTATTTTAATCACTTCTAAGCATGTTTAACGTTAATATTAATTTTATTATTTCAAATGCATGTATTTTATAATTTTATGTAACTAATTAATTCAAATTGTAATTTTTATATTTTATTGCCTATGTAATAATTCTATGTTCAAAGACATTGTTATTAAAATAAATATATTTAAAAAAAATATCTATCTCTAGCTACTGATAATCAGACGGATTGGTACCGGGTTTACGGGTATACTATGGACTGAAATTCCTTTTTAGATGTAAGAGAGGTTGTGCACAATCACTGTTATCCTTCTGAGACTATTAGTCTTAGACTTAAACCAACTACATCGCATCTTCCTACATCTAATGCCATGTAGTAAACACACTAACGTTATAGTAATCAGTGGATAATTTTCTTCTAAGCGTCAGACACGCAAACTTTCGATTTAGGTTCATCTTTGAATGGTTTGAGTATTTTTGCTCGATACAGATAAGCTATGTATTACTGAGACGTGTCGAACTCGTGATTTATTGCAGAATCATTGTGAATCGATTAATAATATTTTTATCAAAGTTTTTTATTCATTACTATATTTTGTATGCCATTGAATGAAAGTGTTATACATTTTGATATCTCGATCGTTGATGATCTGCAGTAACGATGCACGTAAAAACTAATCACATTTTTTTAATTTTTATTTAATTTTCATATCTTTTTTACTAACAGCTCAGTATGTCCCGTTGCAGGGACGGCCTTACTCAACTGGCCAGAGGGATGTTTTTGTTGACGTGCAATTTTCCTTCTTTTGTTTTGGTTTGATTTATATCTTTGGAATTAATTAATATTATCGTCAGACACTTATTTTCTCTGTAATTTATTCAGGTCCCCAGAACCTCCAATTCTATAGATATCTGTCCAGTTGTCAATACTACCTATAATGTATTATATTCAAAGTGACTTTGAAACACGAGCCAGCTACATGTTCAGATGTGCATATGTGTCAGTTATCTTCAGATTGTACATATTGTGTTTGTGTTTAGTATTCAATGCTCAGTAAGCATCCGTGTCAGTACATATATTTCAATGTCTTGTCATCGTTTGCAGTAATGATAACAAGATTTTTCACAATTTAGATTATATAATATACTTACTAAACAATTGGCATTTTTTTTCTAAACTTTGAAATGTACTAAACTTAGATAAGGGCACGGCGTCTTTTGGACATTTTAAGAGAATTTCTAGTTTGAGCGCCGCCGCTTTGGTTTTACGGACGTTTGAGTAGTCGGCCATAAATGACGTCAAAAAATATAAAACGAAAGTTGTATTAATTTTGAAAATATATTTTTGACTTTGACTTTAGCTAAGTAATATTATATCGTTATCACCACGGCCAACTTGAATTATTTTAAAACTACAGATCTAAAACTACAGATCTGAAACCTGACGCGGGGAATTTTATAGATGTGCAGATGTATCAGCTCCCGTGCACGACGTCGAGGGTTCGAATCCCAAATTTGAATTATTGGCATGATCCACAAATTATTGTCTTGAGTTATAATGTCAGTAAAGTAGTCGCGACATAAGGTTTGTTCCATAATGCGTAAATTATCTTCTTAATAAATTGTTTAATATTTCTACATTATAAGTACTATTTCTCATAATATTATGACTTTTTGTCCTATTCTTAACCTTCAACATATTAGCGTGTTCATAAATAATTTACATGACATTTCACAGAATTGTGTCATAGAGATAATGCACAACGTAATAAGTCGTAACAAAAGTACTCTCGTAATGACTCTAGCTGACGACGTGAAGACATTTTTGTAATGTAACAACACTTTTACTAAATTAAAAGACATTTTTTGTATGTCACAAAACAACATTTTGTTATTTAAATGAAATGATAAACACTGTCAGTGCTGAGAAAGTGACGCCGTGATGTATGTATAATTATACGAGAAATTATGTGTGAGAGTTTTTACTTTTATACCTAAGGCTTTCTAGTATGTGATTTCTAGTATGAGACCACATTGCTTCATCTTCATCATCATAACAGCCTATTAATGTCCCACTGCAGGGACGGGCCTCTTTCCGGGCGAAGGGATATTTGGCCTACTAATACCACGCTGGCCAGACGGATTGGTATAGGGTTTAATTTCAAGTTTTCCTTCTTTTTATTTCGTAAAGATAATATTCACGGATAGTCCCTTAGTCGGTTTCTATTCTACGACACCCATAGGATGAGATGGGGTGGTGACATATTGTATTCTTACTATATACTATACTATATACTACTATACTACACTTTATATATCACACGGTTATATTTTTTAGCAAATGAAACAGGTTTGGAATCTAACATTCAGGACGACTTCGTCCACTTTCCTAACTCGCCCACTTCCTAAGTTAACCACTTTCGCAAATCGTCCACCTACGATTCCTAACTTGTCCACTTCCTAACTCGTCACTATTCTAGTTTGTCCACTTCACATTTAAGTTTGATGTTGTGTTTATGTATAATATAATAGTCGTATACCCTATTTCGTTCCTAACAATATTAATGAAATGCATTGGTACGTTCTACGTGAGCTATAAAAGAACCTCTACGACTAAATCCAACATTCGCACGTTCCAGGGATAACGATGAACATTGTTTAAATAAATACAATGAATTTCAACGAGGCTTAGAAGCGAAAAACAATACCGTTTATGTAAAATAAAGTTAGCTGTTTTTTTTTCTTTCATTCGACGACCTCTGTGGCGCAATCGGTATATTACATGGCTGCTACGCAGAGGTCTCGGGTTCGATTCCCGCTCAATGCAAATCTTTGTGTGCTTCAACATGATTGTTTGCATTGGTCTGAGTGTTTTCTATGTATAATATTATGTACGTATTTACAAAAAAAAAGAGTATGTTTATCCGTTGTCAATTCCCGCAGTACAAGCTTTGCTTAGTTAAGGACTAGGTGGCGATGTGTGAATGTGTGAGGATTATTTATTTATTTCTTGCTTATGCTTCAAATATTAAAGTGCTTTGCCAAGTATTCATATCAATATAATATTAGCTATAGTTTTCTAATGTATGCAGACACCAAAGCCGTTGATACCATTTTCTCATTTTTCTTTACATCATGTCTCATAATTCTCCGCGTAGTGACGGAGTAAGAATACAATTATGTCACCATCCCATCTCATCCCATGGGTGTCGTAAAAACCGACTGAGGGACTATGATCTTAAAAATAAAAAAAAGGAAAACTTGAAATTAAACTCAGTACCAATCCGTCTGGCTAGCGTGGTATTAGTTGGCCAAATATCCCTCCGTCACGGGAGGAGGCCCGTCTCTGCTGTGGGACATTGATGGGCTGTTATGATGTCTCATAAGTCCAATACGCGCAAGGGCTGTCTTTTTCATCCACCTACCTTGACTCTCAGTCAAAATATCATTACAAAAAGTTTTCGAATATAAACATAAATTAACTAAGTACTAAGTTAAAAAGCCTTTTAATTTATTTTTCAGTTAAACATTCAATAATATAAAATGTTAGAATAATTTATCTTACCTAATTGGTTAAGTCGAAGATCCTGGAAAAAATTATTAACGTACGACTAGTAAAATACCTAGAAACTACTAAAACCTTATCTCCCTTACAGTACGGCTTCCGCAAAGGAACCTCCACTTCGGTGGCAGTGTGTAACCTAGTTCAAGATGTAGTCACCACACTAGACGCTAAGAGTAAATCCCTAGTGATCTTCCTAGATCTAGCTAGGGCGTTTGACTCGGTCTCGATCCCCTCCATGCTCTCTAAACTAGAGCGAGTAGGAGTAAGAGGAATCCCACTAAGACTGCTCAAGGAATACCTACAAAACAGGAAACAGAGAGTAAAGATCGGCTCATGGGAAAGTGAAGAGACCAACGTCACATACGGCCTTCCCCAAGGCAGCGTAATCAGTGCTACCCTATTTCTTATCTACATAAACGATCTCTGCCAATTGAAAATAAGAGATAGTAGAGTCTTTACTTATGCAGACGATACAGCACTCCTGGCTCGGGGAGAGACGTGGGCACAAGTATTTAACAACGCACAAAATGGGCTGGATGCTGTGAACAGATGGCTTAGAGAAAATCAACTCTCACTGAACATCAATAAAACGAAATACATGCCTTTCGCCATGAAATCAAGCAGCCTGCCAACAAATGAGTACGTTTTAACTGTCCACAAGTGTCCCATGATACAAAAAAACAACACCTGCAACTGCCCTTCATTAAATAGAACTGATAGAATAAAATATCTCGGTGTCATACTGGACAATACTCTGACATTTAAACCTCACACTGAAACCCTTGCAACTAGACTACGCAAGCTCATTTTTATATTTAAAACACTTAGAAATATAGCTGACCGCCCAACTATCAAAACTATATACCTGGCACTCTGCCATTCCCTCATTGATTACTGTATAGTGGCATGGGGGGGTGCAGCGTAAACACACATGCTCGTGGCAGAGAGAGCACAGAGAGCAATATTAAAAGTTTCGGCACGTCTACCATATCGATACCCTACACAAAAATTATACCAGTTATGGGCAGTTCTTACAGTTAGGAAAACATTTATAGTTAAAGCCTTGCTTATGAAACACACGCAAACACACTATGAGGCTAACAGACACAACGATAAACGCCGACCAGATTTGATACACACTCAACACGCAACCAAATCCTCCTTCGCCCAACGCTCTTTCGATTTTATAAGTACATACATATATAATAAGATAAATAAATCGTTAAAGATATACACAATGAACAAATATAACTGCAAAGATACCATCATTACATTCCTGCTTCCTTTAGACTACATAGAGACAGAAAACCTACTCCATCCACCTCGCTAAACAAAGAAAAGTTAAAAACACCACAAATTCCAAAGACACAACTAACACAAACACACTTTAATACACGAACGAACACAACTCACCTTTCATTCACCCAGTACACACACAAACACACAACAAGGTATTAAACACAAACGCAAAGGCACACCGTAATTTGATTGTAACATAACAGTAATAGTGGTAAGTTAGAATAATATCGCTCGCACACTTAATGTATCGCGCAGCAGAAATTGTAGGGGGCCTGGTGACTAGTAGTACAGGCATAACTTGCCTATTTCTGGCACCAGTCCTTCACAAATGGAAGCTAAAGGTATCCACAATATACTGTATGAAATAGATTATAAGGCATCATTTGTGAAGAGAGAAATAAATAAATAAATAAAATAAATAAGTAATTTGATTTTTATCTAATATTAAATATTTTTCTGAATCATTGAGGTAAAATTTCTTAAATATTATAATTTGGTTTTAACGTTATGATTGACGTCGATTATTTAATTAGAAAATTATTTCCTTTCTGCGTCTCTGGTACGACGTCTTAATTATAGATTAATGTAATGATTTTGTTTAATTACCTGTGATTAAAGGCTACACAATATATTTGTGTAGGCTTAAATTACATCTCCGTGTGGTGACGGAGTAAGAATACAATATGTAACCACCCTATCTTATACCATGGGTGTCGTAAAAACCGACTAAGGGACTATCCATGAATATTATCTTTATGAAATAAAAGAAGGAAAACTTAAAATTAAACCCTATACCAATCCGACTGGTCAGCGTGGTATTAGTAGGCCAAGTATCCCTCCGTCCCGGGAGGAGGCCCGTTCCTGCAGTGGGACTGGCTGTTATGATTTATGATGAATATATTTTTAATACAGGTTCTATTAACAATTCCACTCAGATAAAACTAACTACACAACTACACTTAACACCTTAGAGTCCCTATGAAAGTTGTGTAGCATGTCAAGTGCTTTGAATCCCACGCTAGTCATTAATTCAGAGATCGACTATTTTGATTCACATGGAGCAGGCTGCAACCGGGAATTTCAATCACTACACATTCTAGTTCCAACTCTATACGTTCCTCTCCTCACTTGAACTAAGCACTATGTTCTTATATGACATAGCCTCTAAACTTATAAGCGCTTATACATCATAGGATTGATAGAATTCCATAAATTTCGATGTAGTTATAAATCAAATTTTTATGTGTAAAAAAGAGTATCCTTTTTGGCGACGTTTTTGTCAGATTTTGCTTTCTTACATCCTATCAGCCAAAGTTGTGATACCTTAAGTGCTACTTTGGGTGGTGGAGGAGGCCTATGTCCAATAGTGGACTACGATAGGCTAATTATAGATTGATTGATTAATTGAAGCGCTACTTTTTAATCTAATATTATCCAAATGCATTATGTTTTTTTTATAATTTCCATTATGTAAATTTTGTTTGATATAGTTCAGCAAATAGCATGCCACGTCAATCTGCTACATTTAAAATATATGTATAAGTACTGTTATAGACATACAATGTTACCCTTATTCCATACCACGCACACTCTCATACACAGTCAGCATTTCTTACTCAGTCAGTATTTCTCATTCATATCCTCACGATCCATTCATTCACACCTCAGTCTAATTCCATCATCAGAACCGAACGGCTGTCTCAAACCTAATTCATTATTTTATTTTTTAAAAACCTAAACCCAAATTGACTCTTAACATTTGGTGGCAGCGTTAAGGGATTAATAAATTATAATCCCCGGTACGTCTTCGAACAAGTAATACGCGAGTGTACGTTTTGTAAGTGCCGACTCCATTGTGTGATATTGAACTATTATACCGAGTTCGGGCCCGGCTTCACTCGACGTTCCTGTTCCTGCAAGGCCCACTGCTGTGCACTGCTCGTGCTGCAATACTCGACGTTCCTGTTCCTGCAAGGCCCACTGCTGCGCACTGCTCGTGCTGCAGCCGGTCTTTATTCTAAACCTATAAAACTACTTATCCCGTCGCGTAAAAATAAAAGTGATAGCCTACATTTAGACTCCGACGACGGCAACGTGACGCAATTATCCAGCGGCTTATCAGTACCTATATCCGTTTCATCGAAAGCTACAAGCAACAATGAACATTCTTATCACGCTCTCTACATTCCTGTAAGTGATTTTATGTATAACATTTGGTCATTGCTATAATTCTATTGTTAATTTTGAACGATTGTGTTTTATCCTTATATTATTGTATCTTATTCTTTATTGTGTAATATTTAAATCAATTATTATGGCTGAAAGATCACAGAGTCCCAAATTTGAAAAACCCGAAATAGCCATAACCGATACCGAGGAGGATATTCAAGGCCAATGCCCTCCACCTCAAGGACCTTCAACCAGAGCGTCCTCTAGAAAAAAAACTACTCCTTTTAAAGTAGATATTGAACTTCCAACTTTACTTAAATTTATTAAAACTTATGATGGTTCCAGAGAAAAATTAAATTCATTTCTTGTAAATTGTAACAACGCATACGAATTAGCTTCAGACACACAGAAAGATATACTCTTTAAATACATCCTTTGCCAACTACAGGGTAAAGCAGAAACCGCTTGCTCAATTAAAGAGTTTACCAATTGGCAACAACTCAAAGAGTTCCTCAAAACACAATTTAGTGAGAGGAAACACTATGCCCATCTTTTAACCGACCTTCAGGATTGTAAACAACAATTTCAGGAAAACGTTAGTCAGTATGCTCTACGAATTGAGACATGTCTATCCGAATTACTAACGGAAATTTCTATTTCACACGGGCATAAAAGCCGAGAAATGATAGGACGAACAGCTGCAATGGAGGAATTAGCCCTCCATCATTTCCAAATGGGATTAAAACCCCATATATCCAATATTATTAGATGTAAATCAATTAAAACCTTAAATGAAGCCATAAACCTCGCTATTTCGGAGGAGAAAATTTATCATTCCTTAAACAAACAAACACAATCTAATAACCAGCTATTACGCCAAGACAAAGCGAACACATCAAAATCTAACAATCAATTTATGCGTCGTAACTCAATCCAATCCAGCTCAAAGTTTTATCCTAATCCTACACGACCTATGAACGGTAATAATAATTACAGCCCTTCGGCTCCATTTTGTAGATATTGTAAGACCCCTGGGCATTTATTAGAACAATGCCAAAAACGGAAATATAACAATAACCGTTTTAATAATCCTGATCGGACCCAATCAGGGCCGACTCATCGTGTAAACTTTGTTGCCGAAGAACCATCAGAATATAATAATGATGACTATCCTAATAACCTCGAAGAAGGCTACGATACGGTAGATACCGGTTCAAAAAACGAGTAACCGTCTCGTCCCGGTGTCGTGCGGGACATCGTAATGTAAAAATCGACACTCATAAATCTAGTAAGCCTTCAATATCCTCTAAGATCACACGACAGGGTAACCAGCCCCAAAACGGAGATCTTAATTCTAATCTCAATAAGGTCACACGTCAGGGTAACCAGCCCCAAAACGGAGATCTTAATTCTAATTTCAATAAGGTCACACAGCAGGGTAACCAGTCCCAAAAAGGAGACCTAAAATCTTTAAAAAAAAGTCCTCTGCAGGCATCGATACAAGATGGCCTAGCTCATTCTCTGCAAGCATCTATACAAGATAGCTTAGCTCATCCTATGCAGGCATCGATACAAGATGGCCTAGTTCATTCTATGCAAGCATCTATACAAGATAGCTTAGCTCATCCTCTGCAGGCATCGATACAAGATGGCCTAGTTCATTCTCTGCAAGCATCTATACAAGATAGCTTAGCTCATCCTATGCAGGCATCACTAAGAGATAGCCTAGCAAAACATAAAACCAATTCCAAATCCTCTTTATCTTACAAATGTAACGTTTTTGAGATCACAAATAATCCTGCAAAAACACTATTGCCACATGTCTTGATTAATTCTTCCGTTTCGGACATACCATTATCCTTATTAGTAGATTCAGGTTCATCGGTAAGCTTAATTAAACACTCTTGTATAGCGAGATATCCCAAGCTGACAAGAGAAGCCATTCAATTAAAAGGTATTGAATCAACAGAAGAATCTCTTCACACTCGTGGACATTTCCAATTAGAAATTCATCTTCCTAAATGCAAATTAACGCACCAGTTTCACGTGATTGATATAGTTCACTTACCTTATGACGGTATCATAGGTTCTGATCTGCTCAATGCTCACAGTTGTAATATAAATTACAATGATAATCTTCTTCATCTCGGGAAGTCATCTTTAAAGCTGCACTTCCACGATCCTGCTTATATTATTCCGCCCAGAACCGAAACCGTTATTGAATGTTCCGTCTCAAATCCTGAAATAAAAGAAGGCTTGATCCTAGACCAAAAACTTTCAGATTCACTATTAATTGCTAATTGTTTAGTACATGTGAAAGAAAACAAACGAATAAATATATCGGTCTTAAACACGTCCGAAAAGCCTACCACGTTAAAGTCCAACTTGAATCTGCACCTTGAAGCTATAAGTGGCATTAAATTTAAAAATCTTTCTCCTTATCCAATTCATCACGTAAACCAAACATATAATAGCTTTAAACGTACAGAAGAAGTATTAAAACAGTTACGTGTTTCACATCTAAATGAAGAAGAGAAAGAAGCACTCTTACAATTATGTTCAGACTTTTCTGACATATTTTATTTACCCGGTGAAAACCTCACGCACACAAATGCTCTAAAACACGAAATTAAAACCACAACTGATATCCCTATACATACTAAAACTTACAGATTTCCTGAAGTACATAAAGCCGAAGTTCGAAAGCAAATAGATAAAATGTTAAACCAAAATATAATAGAGCCTTCCGATTCCCCTTGGTCATCACCAATATGGGTTGTTCCCAAAAAACTTGACGCTTCTAACGTACAAAAGTGGCGAGTGGTGATTGATTATCGAAAATTGAACGACGTCACAATCGGCGACACTTACCCGATTCCTCAGATTACAGAAATCCTGGACCAACTTGGGAACAGTAAATATTTCTCAACCTTAGATCTGGCATCCGGGTTTCACCAGATTAAATTAAATGACGCCGATAAACCTAAAACTGCTTTCAATGTCCCTGAAGGACATTTTCAATTTACTAGAATGCCATTCGGACTTAAAAACGCTCCTTCAACATTCCAGAGACTAATGAACTCTGTGTTATCAGGCCTACAAGGCATTAAAAGTTTTGTTTACTTAGATGATGTCGTTTCCTATGGATTTGATTTGAAAACGAGTATTTGTAACCTAACGTCTATTTTCCAAAGAATCCGAGAATTCAATCTCAAATTACAGCCCGACAAATGCGAGTTTCTTCGCCGCGAAGTCTGTTATCTTGGTCATGTAATCACTGAGCAAGGTGTCAAACCAAACCCAGATAAGATCAAATCCGTAACTGCATTTCCTACTCCAAAGTCACCTAAAGACATAAAATCGTTTCTTGGCCTTGTCTCGTACTACCGACGTTTCATACCTGATTTTTCAAAGATAGCTAAAGTCCTCACTCATCTTCTAAAGAAAGACATTTTATTTAAATGGGAAAATCAACAGCAGCTTGCGTTTGATACTTTAAAACACAAGCTAACGTCAGCTCCGCTTCTCATCTATCCTGACTTCTCTCAACCGTTCATTCTTACATGCGATGCCTCTAATTATGCCGTTGGCTGTGTTCTTTCACAAGGATCTGTGGGCAAGGACCAACCGGTAGCGTTTGCTTCTCGCACCCTTAATAAAAGCGAATGTAACTACAGCACAACGGAAAAAGAATTACTAGCCATTTTATTCGGTTGCAAAACTTTCCGCCCCTACCTTTATGGTCATAAATTCCTAATCGTCACTGATCATAGACCATTAAAATGGTTATTCAATCACAAAGACCCCAGCAGTAAGCTCCAACGTTGGAGGTTAAAGCTCGAGGAATATGATTACGATATCATATATCGCAAGGGCAAACTAAATTCAGCTGCTGATGCTCTCTCTTGATACCCAGTAAATCCAATCTACTCTGAAAAAGAAAATACGTTAAACACGGATAATCCTGATAACCAACTTTCACTACAACCATCACAACCTCCAAATTCACTTAATGAAGCAGTTAACGATCTGCAAAGCCTCCTAGTGTCCCCGCCATCTAACGTTGACACGAACCTTATAAATCCTGAAATCGAAAACGAGGTAATGGATACTTAAGCTCCATCACAGATGAACCGCAACCTGAAACAGAAACTGAAACAGAACCTCAACCTTCGACTAGTTGGCAAAACCCTGAAACCTTACCTGTTCCTACTCAACAGCATGCTGTAACCTCACCAATACCTGAAAACTTACCTTTATCCGAAGTAACATACAGCAAGTACCTAAAATTACCTATTAAAACATATGACACATTAATAACCCAACATAACGAAAACCTTCTCAAAGGAACACAAAAGCTAGTGTTAATACCAACCTCTATAGATATGGACGAATCTATGCCCTACGTCCAAGAGGTACTTAATAACTGTCCAGAACCTGATCGTAGTGAATTTCTAAAATTAGATAGAACTCTATACACCTTTTTACCCTTAAGTTTTGAAAATAAAACCTATCTATTTCTATTCACAAAGGTGCACTATTTTGATGACTACTCATATTCAGATATATTTAATTCTTTGAAACATGCACGTGATGAGATAATAGTGTTTTACCCCATGACAAATGAAATTAGCATATCTGATTTCAAAAATCCATTTGACAAACATTCTTTTGTTAAAATCTACAATATGCTGAGCTACTTATTTCATGGGACCAACATTAAATTACATATATATAATAATCACATTATATACCCATCACTTTCTGAAATCCCTAAGATCTTAAAGGAAAACCACGATATTCCTATCGCAGGACATTTAGGATCCAATAGAATGCTAAATCGGATTAAATAAAGGTTCTACTGGAAAAACATGCGCAGCGACATTGAAACCTACATAAAAAGCTGTTCCTCATGTCAAATAAATAAAGCTCTACGTAAAGTAAATAGAGCACCAATGGTAATAACCTCGACATCGACATCCCCTTTCGAGAGGCTTTCTCTCGACATCGTAGGCCCTTTACCAGAATCTGGCACAGCTAAACTTAGATTTATTTTAACCATGCAAGATGACCTCACTAAATTCTCATTAGCTTATCCGCTTCGTAGTAATACCGCTGAAGAGTCATGCGATTGCTTACTACATTTTATTTCATTGTTTGGAATTCCTAAACATGTTCTCACCGACCAAGGCACCAATTTTACGGCGGACCTATTTAAGAAAACTTGCGACTTCCTCAAAATAAAACAACTATGGTCTAGCCCTTATCATCCCCAAACGCAAGGCGCTTTGGAAAGGTCACACTCAACCCTTAAGGAATACTTGAGACCGTATATAAACGATAACCAAGATAATTGGCCCCGGTATGTTTATACCGCGATGTTAGCGTATAACACTGCTGTTCATACAACAACGCACTATTCACCTTATGAACTATTGTTTGGCCATAAGCCACACATTCCAGACTCTGTATACGACGATACATCCACTGCGACATACCCGGAATATGTAAAAATGCTACAACACCGGATGAAACATACGCGTGATAAAGCGTTAGAGTTCATTCATAAATCAAAAATAAATTCAAAGAACTATTATGATACGCGTTCTCGTTCCGTAACTTACAAAATAGGCGATTACGTCATGTTAAAAAATCACCTTAGACTACGCAAGGCCTTATCGCCTGTATGGAAAGGTCCGTACAAAGTAGTCAAAATACATGGCAATCATACACTATCGTTATTAATAAATCGGCGCCATGTAAAACATCATTTTGATGAAATCAAACATGTGGACGTCCGAGAACAATGAATACTAGCTTATATAGCTATATAAATTTTAGCAAATAGTTATACTAATATTTTACTATTATTATATTTTATCTATTATTTTACCTAAGTAGATTTTTATAAGTAAGTATAATATAGTTAGGTACAACTCTTTCATCTAGAATTATCAAATGTCTCTTTTCATTACAGCATACTGGCTCATGGTCGTCCAGAACTTATCAAACCAATCGACAAGAGTCCTGGTATATATTTTGATCCAATTGGTGAACTCAAAATTCGTGTAAGCCATTTAGATATAGTAACACCTTTCGATATATCACATATTGAACCCCATATTCAAAACATTAATTCTATATTAGGAACAATACGGTTAGTGTGTGGTCAAATCCAGATCAAAACCACAAATAACTTAGAATGTCACAATATACTGGAACCGTTAACTACGCGATATCACGATATGACTTCAGCTTACTCCGCCATTTCCCATTTAGTAATAAATAGGGCTAAACGAGGAGCATGGATAGGTGGTATTGGTTCTCTGGCAAAAACCATATTTGGCACTCTGGACGAGGATGACGCTGATCGATATGACAACGCCATCCAAAATATTCAAGATAATGAAAAGAGACTGGGATCATTAATAAAAGAAAATATATTAATTACCACAACAGTGTTATCAAAGTTTAACAAAACTTTACATGAAATAAAACTTAATGAAGCCAGTCTCAATCAAGCTATCGACAATTTCACGTTAAAATTAAATAATATTACTGCTATTTCTAACCAGTTAAATATGAAAGCATATATTAATTCAATCTTAAACAGTTTAGAAGCATCTATACTCACCTTATCATTTCAGCTAGAAGACATAACAAACGCTGTTATGTTATGTAGTCAAAACATCCTGCATCCTGTTATTTTATCACCGACTCAATTGTATCAAGAAATTGTCGATAACTATAGATACTTACCCGTAGATTTTAAGTTACCTGTAAGCTTAGGATTAAATAATATTCATAGTTTAATGAATATATCTAGTGTATTATGTTATAGTTTAAACAACAAGATTGTGTTTGTATTGAAAATACCTTTGGTGTCTCCTAAACAGTTTAATTTGTTCCATAGCATAGCATTACCAACCCCGCACAATAGTATTAAACCAGAGTCTTTTAGTTTTATAATTCCCACTAGTAAGTACATAGCAATGACCAAGGATAAATCAGAATATTGTAACCTCGATTCGATAAAGGAATGTACAGCGATAAGCGCGCGTGAATACATCTGTGACGTCATGACGGTGTTCCCGGTAAACGCGAACCCGTGTTGTGAGAGTGAATTGTTATCGAAAGTGATAAGTGTTTTACCAGTACAGTGTCGTACCGATTTTCTACACGGACATATAGACTTATGGAAACCACTTTACAATAATAATTGGATTTATGTACAATCACAGAATAATAAACTTTATGTTGAATGCCCAAATCAAACGATAATGGAAATTAATATTATTGGTACAGGTATCCTGAGCATTCAGGACAATTGTATTGCTTACTGTAAAAGTACCAAATTAATACCACAATACAATAGTGTAAAAATTAATGTAACTGTTACCTATTCCGATTTTAGTATTATAAACGACACTTGTTGTAACCTAGATAAGTTTAGAGATGTAATAACAAGTAGTAATGAGCCTCAGTTGAAATTACAAAACATTGATTTAGACATCTTTACATCAGAAACAAAATCAAAATTAAAATCCATTACCGATCAAACAGATACTATAATAAACCAACACCCAATTATAAAATATGAGACTCATTATTCAATTTTAATTATAATTATTATTGTTATAATTTCTATATTCTGTATTCTTAAATTGTTTTATTATATTAAATCGCACAGCCGTTCTTCCCAACTTTTCCCTACTTTATTCAAGTCAGTCCCAGTTAATCCTTCACCAGACACAACTTCAAACCCCGATCCAGTCATTCCTATTAAAATCACCAAACATATTCAAGAAAATGAAAACCTTCCATCTCCTAGTATAAGAAGAAATGTCTAAAGATAGTCCATTGATTATCTTCCTAAACATCGAAATTTAAACCCCGATGTTTAGTCCACCCCTGGGAGGTGTTATAGACATACAATGTTACCCTTATTCCATACCACGCACACTCTCATACACAGTCAGCATTTCTTACTCAGTCAGTATTTCTCATTCATATCCTCACGATCCATTCATTCACACCTCAGTCTAATTCCATCATCAGAACCGAACGGCTGTCTCAAACCTAATTCATTATTTTATTTTTTAAAAACCTAAACCCAAATTGACTCTTAACAGTACGCAACGCAAAAGTTTAAGAGAAACAAATTATAGTCACCCTACTCTCGTTTCAGCATCTCATTTCTGTACAAACTCTAATGAGTCAAAGTGAACCATATTTTCTAAAGAATAAAATATACTTTAGCTTGTAAAATTGGGATTGTTTGAAACTATAATAAAGTTCAGAACACAACGTACGATGCATTGTTAATTTTAAGTTGGTTTACGTATGTCTTGGAGTTGGTAATTTCTTGTAAAGTTTTCGACGAAATTTTAGTTTGTGTTGTCTAGACTAGTATCATTTTGATCCAGTTTAAGATGTTTCCAAATATTGTTTTATTTTTAGATTTATTATTATATTCCTATTTTATAAATTAGTTTTAAGACTTTTTTTTTGCATGCTGTTTCAATGGCTAAATGCGCATGAACATGATAATTTTATGCAACAACACTGTGAAGTTACCCTGTTTATCGCAAATAAAAAAATTGTATTTGTATTCTTCTTTTTAATGTGCAATTTTCTCTGTATCTCAAGACAAAGAGTAAATCAGTTGCATTGTTTGTCGAAGAGGTGTAAGCCGTTTGCAGCAACAAGGAAAAGCTGAGTACCCTTACAAGCCGGATGAAGAGTCTTCAAGAGATATTTATGGGGCACTTGATACCTGCACTATGAAATTAGGCAGTTTTCTTCCTTGAAAATATTGCAAGGTTCATTTATGAAGCAAAACTTGAAATTAAACCTTATACCAATCCGTCTGGCCAGCTTGGTATAATTCGATTAATCATGCGATTGATGGATGGATTTCTACAAATATTGTGTGGTGGTGTTTCACTAACTTTTATGTTTTATGAAGCATTTTATACCAACGGCAACGCGGTTAAATATATCTAAGTATCAATTTTAATATGTTTAACAGTATGTGGTCTAGATATATTACATTGGGGTAAAATATTTCTACAGTGAATAGTTTTAAAAATTAAGTGAAAATTTTTAGAATTCTGATGAAATACTGTGTGCGAAGAATTTAGGTTTTAACAAATACTTAGTTCATTAGCAAAATACACAAAATTTTGATGAACAAAAAGTTAAAATTAGTCAAGCTTGACTTTTTTTGTTTTTTTTTTAATTAAGTGAAAATTATATAATTTCTAATACCTTGCCATAAAATTAAGGCTATTTCCGTTGCCTCTTGAGCATAAGGTAGATAATTGAAAGAAACGGATGAACCACCATACACCACCCAAAAAAACTGTATAAGTATTTGTAGTATATATAGTCATGGCACTCCTAAGTTTAGTACTAGAAGGCATTGTGAAATTGCGTAAAACATATTTTTTAACATATAAAGTAAGTAAGTTATATAACTTATAATAAATAAATAAATACTCCTCACACATTTTTACAACGCCATCTTGTCCCAAACTAACCAAAGCTTGTACTATGGGTACTAAACAACGGATAAACATACTTAAATACTTTTTTTTGTAAATATTATACATAGAAAACACCCAGACCAATGCAAACAATCATGTTCATGCACACAAAGATTTGCATTGAGCGGGAACCGAACCTGAGACCTCTGCGTAGCAGTCATGTTATATAACCACAACGCCACAGAGATAAATAATAATGATATTAAAACCGCATAGTTTAGATGTTCCACGTGGCAGTGGGTTTGTGTTCATTACTAACATAATTAGGTGCAAGTGTGCCTCCTAGATCGAGTTATAATAAATTGAATTTCTCCTCGACTATTCTCGGTAGAACGCAGCCAATTTTATTAAGAGATAGTTTCTTTTGAGACTGAAATAATTACAACTGAGTTTTAAAATTAATTAGCGGGGAAAATTGAACGGGGACTCCTGCAATGTTATCATTTTTTAAATATATATCGGCGTGTGATTTTAGTTATGACTTCGCCTTTTTAATTATAATGTCAATTGGTGGAACAATATTTAATATTATGTTCACTGAAGTTAGTTAGTGTGGATTGATATTTGTACCTCTTTTACCGGGCAGTAGAATGATTTAACCTATCACTGAAAGCCACCGACTTATAAACACCCTTCGGCCGCCATCGCAACCATGTTTCACAACCAGTTGAAAAGGTGGAATTTTCCTCCTTTGTTGGCAACCAGTTGTGAATGAAGAATATTTTATCTTAATATGCAAACCAGTTGCCAACTAAGAATATAACTACAACGAAAGGCGTTCAATTTTATTTGCTTGTCTTGTTACACTTACTGAAATGATTTTAGTTAAGTAGGTAAATATAACAAGACTTAAAAAAACATAAAAATGCATTTCATTTTCTAGTTTTGTGGTTAAAAATAAAGTTAAAGCAAAGCTTGAACGTTGAACTTTCATAAATATTTATGTTTCTCTTTTAGATATAACTTCGTTTGCGGTTTAAATTACAACGAAATATTTCGAAAATTCACCACAATTCAAGGATAAACTTTTGATTGGTGCGCTAGAAGCAGTTTATTTCTAGCACGTGGGAAATATGAGCGAAATAATCTTTTAGCTTTTTTAAGTTTATTTCGGTAAATTTAATAATTATCTAATTATATTTAGTTTGAGCTGACTCACGTCATATAGGCACACGTAAAAAATTGTAGGAACTTGAAGTTGAGATAGTTGAAGCTAATCAATTCTACAAATTAGGTAATTTATTAAGTTACAGAAGAATTAAAAAAAAAATATTTTATTTTTAAAAACATTTTACCTGAAAAAGGTAACTTAATAAGTTTTAATTTTCCTACGAAACCCACATTACATATACTATGTATCAAATATTGCGTACATTAAATTATGGTAACGACGATGCTATATTGATTTCGTTAATTTTCCTTAACAACGACACGGATACTGATGGAAACAGCCTTTTTACCTGCCCATTGAAGCACGAAATATCCACCCATCTAGAGAATGATCGTGTTCCATTCCATTCTTACGCAGTACAATTATTTGCGTGTTTCTCTATCGACTACCTTGGTGATATGTATTCTGTCATGTTAAATAACCACTACGCCACAGAGGTCGTCGAATTGGATCAAAACATACAAAATCAATTGTATTGAACAATATTGACTTGTGCAACGCTTCAGAAGTCAAATAACTAAATATTAATATAATAATATGTGATGTTTGAATTGATTGGTTAATTTTAATATACTATATTACTATGTTTGTTAATTAAGTAAGTAAACCCATTGTTGAGATGTATAATTTTTACAAGATCTACTTAGTTTGGGACAAGACATCGTTGAGTGAGGGGATATTATAAGAATATTATTCTCGAAAAATACGACTGTTATAAACTCCCCATTTAACAGTTACTACTCCTTCCATGAAAAATTATGGTCTGAAAAATATCTCCAAGAATAATATTTATGTGTTCTAAAACTACCTTTAAACAACCGGAATAAGGTACAAAATACAATGCTTCTAGTTAAGAAGAGATGTAATAAACAATTCAAAGTAAAAGTTTTCGAGGTATTAGGTATTGGTGTTCGTAATCTGATGACCGACTTTGTTCTTTAAGACAAGGAAAATAGTGTTAATAGCCGTCAATAATTTAAAACTGATAATAAAAACTTTTTAATAGATGATAGATGTAAAATAATATTTTATTATTATATTATTATCATCGCAGGACACAACATTGTAAGTTACTTGAGCGACTGCTGACAAATCACTCTTACGCGCGACTGTATCACCTCACCCAGCAGTCGCCTTCCAGGAACTATGTCATAAATCATCATAAAAGCCCATTAATGTTCCACTGCAGGGACGGTCCTCCTCTCGTGACGGAGGGATACTTGGCCTACTAATACCACGCTGGCCAGACGAATTTGTATAGGGATCAATTTCAAGTTTTCCTTCTTTTTATTTCGTAAAGATAATATTCACGGATAGTCCCTTAGTCGGCTTTTACGACATACATGGAATGAGATGGGGTCGTGACATATTGTATTCTTACTCCGTCACCACACGGAGACTATGTAGTTAGGTCGTATTATATATATATACAGTTATTGTATTCGTATTTTATTTTTACCTGGTACCAACAGTAAATATAAATAGTAATAATATAGTTTATAAATAGTAATAAATAGTAAATAGTAATATATTATAAACCGGCGGGAAACCGATGGATGAGGGGGGCACAGGACCGCACACGTGGCAATACTTGGAGGAGGGCAATGTCCAGCAGTGGAAGTCAACTATACTTCGGATATAGGGTTATTTGAAACCGGTCCATCGGGTATTAGAAAGGGACCCAACTATATATCTTGCTAATGTTGCTTAACCTATCTTATAGCTTAACGATTAATGGTTGCAAATGACTGTAAGACTGTATCGCAAATATAGTTTAGGAAAAAAGGATTGGCTTTATTCCGTCGCCATCGTTTTGTCGCTTGAACCACACACGTGCGCTGGATTTTGCAGTGCTAATCGTTTGGCAGATTTACGTTCGAGTTTACTGTGGTCGCTATCCAGGCGGCCATTAGTTAACCTAACACTAACCTTTAAAGATAAAACATTGGCTGTCCACGTGTATAAAAATGTAGGCAAGTGGTATTCTTAAAAAGATTTAGATAAACTTGAATGAACATGGATAGGTCTTTATGAACTATAACTGTATGGAAACTTAATACAGATCATGCTGTTGAGCTAGCTAACTGGCTGGTTTTTATACCACGTTTTTGGCAAACAGTTATTCGGTCTACCTGGTGGCAAAAGGTTACTTTAGCTTGAGGATATCTGCAATAACAGAGTTATCACAGACGCGTTGCCGACCCTTCAAAAACCTGTACTGACGTTAAGGTACAAGTTTCCCAATTTCGCTTCTCTCAGTAAAATGGGGTAGTGACAGACAGTCTATTCTTAGTACTTTGTCGGCCTGGATACTCATTGCCAATTCTCCGAAAAACATTCAAATCAACGAGAAAATAAAACTTTCAAAGGCTCGTGAATAAATAAAGATTGATATAAGAGGTAAAAATAAGCATCGTTCAATAAATCTGACTCTTATTTAATTTATGTAAAGCCTTAATAAACTCTGAGAATACGTCGTAAGTCTTCGTCGGCAATGAAAAACGTCCATATTGAGTAGCCTTATTTGAATACATCTTAGATATCAGAAACATAACGTCCTGTGATACCGTCCCGGTATGATAACGTTACCATGGTGATGTAAAAGAATATTGGACGCAAATAAATTAGTTCCTTTTTCTTGTTCGCTGTTTAGACATCTTTGATAAGCTGCCACGGTTGCATTTTTTGCACTTAACTGGTCATTGTTTTAAGATAATTGAGCTGAAGAATTCGATATAACTATACTTACTATCTCCGTGTGGTGACGGAGTAAGAGTCACCACCCCATCTCATCCCATGGGTGTCGTAAAAACCTACCAAGGGACTATCCGTCAATATAATAGCTATACGAAATTAAAAAGAATGAAAACTTGAAATTAAACCCTATACCAATCCGTCTGGCCAGCGTGGTATTAGTAGGCCAAGTATCCCTCCGTCCCGGGAGGAGGCCCCTCCCTGCAGTGGGACATTAATGGGCTGTTATGATATCAGTTGTACCAGTTTTGAAGGTTTTTCTCCTGAAAAGGCTCTCAAAAACGTACACATACGACAATATAAGATAAGTAACATACCTACGTCAAAGGATATACGTTGCTAGTTTAGTCACCTTCTAAATAATATTACAATTTTTTACCTCTACTTATTATATATTATATTTATGTTTCTCTAACGCCTAAAGCAGAGAAATTCAATCAGAAATACTTATTCTAACATAAAGACATCTTTTAATTCATCAAAACATTTCCCCTTTATATTAATTTAATAAAACATTCCGTGTATTAATAGATCGCCTGAAATCATACAGAACTTGAGTGTAATTATTCTCAAAGGGTCCTTCGTAACAAAATGCTTTGCTATGGTAATATTTTGAAGAGAAGTAGTCACTGAAACGAATCACATCAAGAGTTTCATTGTTAAATAACATAATAAAATATTCTCTTGATATTTTGTTAGAAAATTAATACTTATTTTCTTTAGAAGACTGGAGAAATATGTCTATTGTCTTACTTTTGCTCTTTTTGCCAAAACTGTGTAATATAGTGTGTTCGTTATGTAAACTTATATAAAAGGAGTCCAGTTCAGAAAAAAATATTGTGGATTGCAGGAATAACGCCCAGAGCAGCTGCTATGCCAGTCCTCTTTTTTCCTCATTCCCTTACTCACCAGCCATCACTTTATTCAGCAATATATCGACGTTGCTTAGCTGATCACTTATCATCATGTAATTTGTATCATTGGATGCTTAACATCAGGCACCATAGAGTCTGGTAGGCCAATTAAAAAAAAATAATTTCGTAATATTTTTGATGCTCACAGGAGATGATATACAGTGGGGGCTCAAATTATTAGAGCCACAGTAAAAAAAGCTCATTTTATTTTTCAATGCACAATTAAAATAATTATGTTAAGGTTTTTAATGGAGAATACTTTATATTATAAATCTTTTTATTGTTGGTAGACTTTTAAAACGTAACTTAACTAATAATTTAGTACAAAAATATACAAAATAACATAATAATTAATATTTTGTAACACCGCCTTTTGCTTCTATAATCGCCTGAATTCTCCTAGGCATGCTTTCAATGCATTTAGAGCAATTTTTTTTTATGGATTCACTCCTATGCCAAACATCTATCAAACGCTCGATAAGTTGGCGTTTATTAGTTATCATTTCCCTGCAAATTTCACGTTTCATTAACTCCCAAAGGTTCTCAATGGGATTGAGATCCGGAGAATTTCCAGGCCAGTCGAGAACTTTGACTCTTTGGTCATTAAGAAACTTGGTGACCTTTTTTGCCTTGTGACAAGGTGCAGAGTCATGCATGAATGTAAATTCTCCGTTCGGAAACCACTCCTGGACCTGAGGCAGCATCTTGGTCTGGAGGACCTGAATATATTGATCCTGACGCATTGTTTCTTCCACAATGTTAGACCTCGGTGGCGCGACGGTAGCGCAAGCGGCTGCCGTGCAAGAGGTTGTAGGTTCGATCCCTACACAGGACAATAATTTGTGAGATCCACAAATTATTGTACTGGTCTGGGTGTTCTTTGTGTCCGTTAATTGATGTTTGTAAAAGGTCCCCGCGACACAGGGCATGATCCCTAGTGCGGGAGTTGTCTTTTTTAAAAAAAAAAAAAAAAAAAAAACGAAATGTAAAGACGACCAGTGCCTTTGCTGCTTATTATTGACCACACCATGATGCTGTGTGGGTGCTTGACTCCCTTGATTACGCAGTCTTCTTTAAATTTTTCACCCTTTCTTCTTCTGACAAATTCAGTTTTGTCTGATAAAATTTGCACAGAAGATTCATCAGAAAAACAAACCTGAAATATTTTTAATCAGTTTAGTAAACAGAAATTAAATTAATTTTATAGTTATATTAATGATAATGATAAGTTTTATCATTCCAGCAGCTTCCAGAAGCAGCACCTACCTTATTCCAGTCGTCAGCTGTCCAGTGTTTGTGTTCTTTTGCCCATTTTAGACGCTTTGACATCATAGCTGGTGTGAGGAGAGGTTTTTTTGCTGGCCGACGACAAGTGAACCCTAAATCTTTCATGCGTCGACGAACTGTGGCCAGGGAAATGTTTACTCCAGCGTCCTGTACCATCTTTGTTATAATTTTTCGAGGTGCCTACCTGTTTTCCACACATATGTTTCGTATTTTTCTCTCGTCACGCGGCGTAGTCATTTTCTTTCGTCCACATTTTTTGGTACGTTTCGGTATCAGTTCAGCATTTGTGTCAATTTTTTTCTTTATTCTGTCGACTGATGCTCTCGAAAGATTAGTAATTGATGCAATTTTCCTTTGAGAATGCTCAGTGTGCAATAGCATGGTTTTAATTTCAGAAACTTTTCTTGGCGAAAGATCTTTAGCTTTTCCCATGATGAAAATATATTCTGCAAGTAAAATAACAATATTCATAAGAAAATTACTATAAATAGCTTTAAAGATATTTTATGCAACCTACACGCGTACACAAAGCTGTAAAACGCAAAAGCTTAGCAGTAAAAATGCATTAATATCCTTAAAAACACTTACCCAAACAACGTGGCTATCAGGCGATCGTGGACAGTAATGACAGTGCTACCCGAAAATGGCGGGAAGTGACACAAACTTATTCAAATTCTGAATCTGTATACATCCATAGACAAAAAACAAACAAAATATTAACACGTCAGAAATAGTTTGAATTTATTATATTAGATTGAAATGCTAAATCGATTATTTAGTGCGGTGGCTCTAATAATTTGAGCCCCCACGGTACAGTCACATTTTACTTTGGGTTCACCACTGTACTGTGAACTACTTTCAGAACGTCTCAAAACTACAAGTAATTGTTACTAAACAATAGTCTTAATAGTAATCCCAATTATAAATAGTATTTATCATACCGACAAAAACACTATACAAGATAAATAAATGAAAATCCGGTTCTAATAAAATTTATATATATCACTAAGCGTTTGACTATACACATTCCGACACACACAGAATTCAATAACACTTATCTTGTTTCACGAAATTACATCTACTACTTACATCTCTTTTGTGATTTCTTTTATATTAGCTTTATAGCCCAGTCAAAATAGACTAAATTATGATTAAAGTTTGCATTAATTCCCAACAAGCTGAATTTTTGTACAGGCCTTGAATACGTCATTACAAATGATATGTCAAAAGTCCCCATCGATCCCGCTTGTGCGTTGTTTTTTATTTGAGGTCAAAGGTCACAAATTTGCGTTTTTTGCGTATATCTCTGAATCAACGAGAGCTATCGAAAAATGGTTCAGACAAAGTTTGTAGATCGTAAAATTGTCTACAAAAAATATTCCAACACTTTTCTCCTACAAAGCATCGCTTTCGAGATATCGTGACTTTAGAGCACAGGAAAGTCGTATTTTCGACTATATGCACACACTAGCTTTTTCCCGCGATTTCGCTTGCGTTTATAAATATCATTAAAAATAAGGCTTATTTCAATATAAAGTAGCATATGCATGCTTGGTCTCAGCCTAATCGGTTTGAAATTGACAAAGTTACATGCAACTTTCATCCCCTATCTTATCCCTTTAGGGGTAGAATTTATCAAAATCCTTTCATAACGGATGTCTACGTTATATCATCTACCTGCATGCCAAAATTCAGACAGATCTCACCAGTGGTTTAGGCTGTGCGTTGATAAATCACTATGTCAGTCACCTTTGAGTTTTATATATATAGAAGATTTCCGCACCACCTCTGAGGTAGGTAAGGCCAATCTTGCACCAATATTTAATCAAATACAACCGTACATTGAATCAAATACAACAGTACATTGAATTAAGTACACGGCGCTTTATTTTTAACGTGGCTTCTCCAGAAGGAATACTCCTACCAGATAGTGATCTATCAACGCACAGCCCAAACCACTGGTGGGATCTGGCTGAATTTTGGCATGCAGGTAGATGATATAACGTAGACATCCTCTAAGAAAGGATTTTGATAAATTCTACCCCTAAAGGGATAAGATAGGGGATGAAAGTTGCATGTATCTTTGTCAATTTCAAACCGATTAGGCTGAGACCAAGCATGCATATGCTACTATATATTAAAATAAGCCTTATTTTTAATGATATTTATAAACGCAAGCGAAATCGCGGGAAAAAGCTAGTGTGTGCATATAGTCGAAAATACGACTTTCCTGTGCTCTAAGGTCACGATATCTCGAAAACGATGCTTTGTAGGAGAAAAGTGTTGGAATATTTTTTGTAGACAATTTTACGATCTACAAACTTTGTCTGAACCATTTTTCGATAGCTCTCGTTGATTCAGAGATATACGCAAAAAACGCAAATTTGTGACCTTTGTCCTCGAATAAAAAACAACGCACAAGCGGGATCGATGGGGACTTTTGACATATCATTTGTAATGACGTATTCAAGGCCTGCACAAAAATCCAGCTTGTTGGGAATTAATGCAAACTGGATATTTATTTTGACTGGACTATGTATAACAGTACTGTTTGTTGTGTATGTAATGTTATCGTTATAGCTATTCAGGTAAAAGGCTTTCACAGCTTGACTTCCTTCATTATTTCTGTTTACAACTAAGTAGATGAACTATTACTAACTACTACTACTAACTGCAGGGACGGGCCTCCTCCCGTGACGGAGGGATACTTGGCCTACTAATACCACGCTGGCCAGACGGATTGGTATAGGGTTTAATTTCAAGTTTTCCTTCTTTTTATTTTCTCAAGTTAATATTCATGTATAGCCCCTTAGTCGGTTCTTACCCATGGGTTGAGATGGGGTGGTGACATATTGTATCCTTACTCCGTTACCACACGGATATTGTTTGTTTGTTTTTTTTTTTTAACTTATTTATTGCTGAATTAAGAAACCGTACCTTACTACCCCATGCTGCGCAACTGATGATGAATTTAAGTTAAATAATAATTTTAAATTGGATTTATTGATTAAAAATAATAATTTTCCTATTTCTTTCATTCCAGATCATTATGGGAACAAGCGGTAAGTACGACATGAGTATACAGTCCTAACAAATACAAAGTAAAGTATATTATATTTACTTAAATTACAAAGTAACAGTTTCGAACGCCTAAAGAGAAACTGACTACCCTCCTACCTCTCTCGAAGATAGATCCTTAATAGACCTCTGAAAACAATTTGTCAACGAAGGTCGCACTTTTTTAACGTTTTATTTAGATTTTTGTTGATGATTTATGTTGTATGTTTCACTTAACTACATCAATAGTTTACTAGTTAAATGTTGTAGTTCGTTTAAAATAGAGTTTACTTAGGCTATTTTTATTTAATTAATTTAAATAAAACATGACAACGAAACTTTCTCACGACATGGCAAATTCATCACTCAACATCCCAAAGTCTTTGCTAAACTCGAGCTCATTTAAATTTTACATTGAGCTTATACTCTGTTAAGATAATATTCCACACGAACCAGATAACTTTCTTAAAGGTGAGTTAAGATTGAAAAGTTCCCTAATTTACCTAACTCTTATACCTAAAGAATTTCTAATGGGGGTTTTCTAAAAATATATTTATTAATTTCCATCTCTAAATTTAAAAGTCTGATAATAATATGTATTTTCTATTAAAAAAAAGGAAAAATTAGTATAATAAAGTAAAAATAGATCAGTTTGAAAAATACTAAATTAAATCAGTTTTTTTTTCAATTTACGTAATAATAGTCTTTAAATGATTCCATTGCAGGGTCAAGCCTCTTCCAGGGACGAATGGAAATAAACTAAGTACTAATACCACGCTTAAGGATAGGGATTGTATAGATTTGTCTCATTTTATTCCAATAGCTTAACAAATAATGTGCGATGAAATATGGTGCTAAAACTCTTGGATTCTTACTTCGTTTTTAAGCTAAATTATTTTCTATCTATTTTGGGGTTTTATAGATTTTCCCTTCTGAGACACGATCTCTTTTGATCGAGTTACCGATAACTTTCGTTTCGTTACATTTTTAATGCTAAGTGTGAAAAGAAAACACATTTATGTTTTATCAGCATGAACAATATTCAATTTATGTCCACGCCTCCAACATAGTTTCTCGTCTAGAATACCTAGTCAGGTGCATATCTCGCAGGTAGCAGAAACCCGTCAATGGAAATCGAGACATGAATAATGAATGATTTTGCATCGGAACTCTCCATACTATAATATAACTTGGCGGTATGTAAATTTATTCAAAAGCCGCTAGCAATTTTCTTGTGATTCTGTTCTTTTTACGACAGCAATATCAATTTGCCGAGATCTAACATCCGCGGTAAGTTTAATACTGTACGCATGCCTACATGAAGCGTATGTAATAAAAATATATTGTATTTTTTATTTATAACATGGGCTGGTGTTGCTTAGACATTTTCCCGTAAGCATATTTTTTCCGAGAAGCTAATATGTTTATGCTACACACAAAATAAACCGTGCTAATATAATAATACAAATCTGATAACTCTTGGTATCTAAATAAAACAATATAAGATTTAATATCTTGCCTCCGGTAGGTTCTTCTAATAAGTAAATATCACGTACAAAAGATTGCGAAGTTCCAAGTTAACCGGAATTGGTCCCAGATATTGGCCCTGCGGAACACCCGTACTTAAAACTAAGTATCGCATTATATGAATAAAGGGTGAAATAAACGTTATCCGTTTTTAGCAATATGCTGCCAGATAATAATGTTGTTGTTATTGCTTATATTAAGAAAGATGTTATTGCATTTTAAATTATTCGATTATCTACTTATTTATAACTAGCTGCTGTGCCCGCGACTTCGTTCGCGTGGCGGATGTTACTTACTTCGCAATTCGATTTAATACTGAAAAATGGTTTTTGAAACCTTATAACAAACATATATACCTACACACGAATTGTAAAATTAACGAACGAACCAAAACCTTTTCAAAAACAGACCTTTACAAAGACAGATCTATGAAGACTGTGTCTAAACTTATACTGAAAGACATGAGCGAACGTCATTCTTTCAAGGAAAATCTTAATACCGATACTGAAAATGAGGTCACAGGCACAATGCCATCAGTTGTCAAATTGGTAAGTTAAAATAAATGACATCGCTTATTTCATCATAACAGCCCATTAATGTCCCACTGCAAGGACGCGCCTCCTCCCGTGACGGAGGGATACTTGGCCTACTAATACCACGTTGGCCAGTCGGATTGGTACAGGGATTAATTTCAAGTTTTCCTTCATTTTTATTTCGTAAAGATAATATTCACCGATAGTCCCTTAGTCAGTTTTACGCCACCCATGGGATGAGATGGGGAGGTGACATATTGTATTCTTGCTCCGTCACCACACGGATAATCGCTAATTAATTATGAATAAATACATTTTGCACGCCACGTTATGGTGCGGCAGAATTACCTGCCTCGGTGGCGCGGCGGTCGCATTACATGGCTGGCGTGCATGAGGTCGCGGGTTCGATTCCCATGGAGGACAATTGTGATACACAAACTATTGTCCTTAGTCTGGGTGTTCTTTGTGTCCGTTAAATTGATATATTTAAAGGCTAGTGTGAAGACTTATAATTGATATTACACATACGATTCATGGTTAATTTTATTAACATTTAAAAGGAATAACTTATTAATAGCACTTAATAATAAAATAAAATTTATGATTACTACTGGTAACGCCATCTCGTGAACAAAAGAAACGAAATTTAAATTCATTCAACATTGAACCAAATCCATTTTTCATTACCCCTGATTTGTATTGGACTGTTCTAATAAAGAGATCTAGCGATATCTCGAGTATTACTTATCCGATTCCGATTGTTTTATTATAGTATAGATAGATAGATTACCTACTTTAAACTTAATACCTAAAAACTACGTATCTATTTATTTTAATATCTAAAACGCACTTATTCCGAGAAGAGTCAATAAGAACCACGTCCGTTCGCATTAAGAGTCAATGTGAATGAAATTATATAGATGCACCGGTTGGCCGTTTCGGACGTTAAACAAAAATCAACCGTACAGCCGTACTCATAATGGCGCGGCGACATTTGGAAATTTTCTTTCATCTATATCTTGTGTGTTTATAAACCGATTTCTATAAAAAAAAACTATGAATAAGGTATTAAAGTGTACTTTTGAAATATGGGAGTTTGAAAATGATATGTCTATGCAAATTACAATATATTTATGTATTTAATATACTGTGAAGAAAACCCTAACGATTAAACACGATAGTGTGGCTAATATATAAAAGATACATATTATTATATACTATTCAGGACTTTTTTGTACATCTTTTGAAGACCATTATTTTTGTAATACATATTTTTGGCGTATGATCAACGTATGCGATGATAAGAGCTCGAACGCGCGTTTTTTCAACCGACTCACTTCAAATTTTTCGTCACTGCTAAGCTCCTATGTGTCTTAGCGTTATGTTATACAGCCTATAACCTGCCCAGGAGTATGGACTACAATCGTACCAAGTTTGGTTAAAATCCCTTCAGTAGTTTTTGACCCATGCGTGCACATACAGACAGACAGACAGACAGACAGACAGACAGACAAAAAATTTATTGATTGCATTTTTGGCATTAGTATCGATCACCATTCATCCTCCAATATTAATTTTTAACATATATTCAATGTACAGAATTGATCTCTCTACAGTTTTATTATAAGTATAGATATAGATTTACATACTTTTGCACATTTTATGCTATATATATAGGCGGATTTTATGCGTGAGGTCTACTCTACCAGACAATCTGGGCGATGTCTCTGAATCAAAGTTCAAAATAGGTGTAAAAAAATATGTAGAAACTTAGTTCATACATATTCCAAAAATGTATTTAATATCTTTAGATATTTAGATAGAACATCCACACGCATAGGTACATAGTACATATTTATACATGTTGTTAAAAATATACATTAAATACGTATAATATTAAAAGAGAAGAAAGATATAAAGATTCGGGTCTTGATTCAGTTACATTTAAAACCCAGACGTGAATTTATATATGGGTTGAAACAATCCAATCCAATTTTACTAGAACTGAAGTTTCAATAGGTGCCAGCCTGTTCCGATGTTCACATTTACACTACAGTTCAGGTATAAAAAACAACTCGCTAGCAATTGGAAAACGTTCAAACAAACTACCTGCATTGCTACTTTGAATTGCAGTGCAGTTTGTTTCTAACAAAAAAATGCCTTCTTTTATGGGTTCAAATTCAAATTTCAAAGTACTTTATTTCATAAAATTTATTACAAATTGTTTGAAATCGTCGTTTACTTAAAATTGAAGCTACAATTAAAATTATTGATCGACACAGACAAACGATACAGCACTAAAAAAGCCGCGTTGTATTGTCCAATGTAAATTAAAGGAGAAAAATAAAACCAATCTACTACTGGAATCTACTTGTCTGTCTGTGTTGATCCATAAATTCCAGTTTCCAAATGGTAGAGCCAATGAGAATAAACCTGGCAAAGAAACTCATGGCAACTCTTTTAAAATTTGAATGCGCTTTCTTGCATTTCCATACAGTATACAAAACTGGGGGTATTTCAAGGGTGAACTCATAAAATGGGCCTCACTGAAAATCAGCGCTGTAAGCGACTGAGCATTATTGCTTGGTTGCCGCAGCATTATGCTGAGTGGGGTCCGATTCCTGCACAGATGTGGCTTTTGCATAATTTTTGTTTTGTATTCTATTTTTTTATTTTTTGTTTTGTTTTTTGTAATTGTCTGTAACATTATTGCAGGAATAAATGTATTTTCTTTCTCTTTCTTTGTTTCTTCTAAAATTTAGTTGTGTTTACAATTTTGTTTTTACATAAATCATATTATTATTATTCTCTTTATTTACATTTTTCACATTTATTTACATTTTTAAATATAAATATAAAATTATAGACATTTAAAAATATAAAAAAAAGGTAGACCCACCAGCATCGGGTACAGGGACCAAGCTACTGGTGGTTAGGGCTCCAGAGATAGGAACCTCCTCACAATACGTGCCGTGTCAAGCAGTACTTACTGCCTTCTGCATCAGACCTATGATCCAACTGTCAAGTGAGAGTCTCCTTAGATGTTGATAGAGACTCTTTGGAATAAGTCCATTCACCGAAAGTACTATCGGAACAATGATTGCCGAATCAACATTCCACATGTCGACAACCTCGTGAGCCAAGTCCAAATATTTCGTTTGTTTGTCTTTTTCTGCTTTAACAAGATTTTCGTCATGAGAAATGGTGACATCGATTATTCATTGCACGGCGTTCTGACCGATCTATCACCACAATATCTGGCTTATTGGCAACAATAGTCCGATCAGTGATGATAGATCGGTCCCAATATAATGTAACACTACTATTTTCGAGAACTGGGTCGGGTACATACTTATAATACGGTACTTCTGCATCGACAAGATGATATTTAAGAGCAAGTTGTTGGTGGACAATTCTGGCTACTTGGTTGTATCTATGCAAGTATTCACCATTCGCAAGACGAGAACAACCAGAAACAATATGTCTGAGTGATTCTCCGGGACAGTGACATGCCCGACATATGTCAACTGTACCATCCTTCAGAATATATTTCCGATAATTCTTAGTCATTACGACTTCGTCCATAATTGCAAATACAAAACCTTCAGTTTCTCCAAAGAGATCACCGAATCGCAGCCAGGACACAGATGCTAATGTGTCAACATCAGGCCTATTCAAGGTCCGGTAAAAACGCCCATGCAACTCCTTGCTTTTCCATATTTCTTTACGATCATCGATAATTATTATCGATCTTTATTATTATTATTATTAGCCTGTACTGTCCCACTGGAGGGCAAAGGCCTCCCCTTCAGACTTCCACTTCTCCCTAATCATATACCCAATCAAAATATTTGACAGTACCAGACAGGATAATACACCATTTATTTTTAGGTTAAAGGCAAATAAAAGCTTTGGTAATTCTTTTAAAAATATACTAGGACTAATAGTAATATTTCTTTATTATTAGTAGAAGATGAACAGTTGTAGTACTTATCTACTGTATTTTCAATTAAGAAATAATTAAAGACATTTCCGTTAATATTATCTTTACGAAATGAAAAGAAGGAAAACTTGAAATTAAACCCTATACTAATCCGTCTGGCCAGCGTGGTATTATTAGACCAAGTATCGCTCCATCACGGGAGGAGGCCCGTCCCTGCAATGGGACATTAATAGGCTGTTATGATGATGGTAATTTCGGTTATCCGAAGTTTTTAATGAAAAATGTTACTTTGTAAGAGATTGGAATAGTTTGCCTAGGGCTCTACTCTGTAAAGAATTAGGGTAGAGGATCATCAAAAGAATCCGTAATGTACTAATGCAGAAACGAATACTGTTCCAGTGACCGTGGGTCTTTATCAGCAAGACGACCTCTGTGGCGTTGTTGTTATAACATGACTGCACCTCTGTGGCGTTGTTGTTATAACATGACTGCTACGCACAGGTCTCGGGTTCGATTTCCGCTCAATACAAATCTTTGTGTGCATGAACATGATTGTTTGCTTTAGTTTGGATGTTTTCGATATAATACGTATGTATTTACAAAAAAAAAAGTATTTAAATATATGTTTAACCGTTGTCTAGTACCCATAGTACAAGCTTTGCTTAGTTTGGGACTAGATGGCGTTGTGTGAATGTGTGAGGAACATATTATTTAAGTTCTGGCTCGATAAGTTGGTAATAAGTTTAAGTCAAGTTATCTGTACTTATTTGTTTTTTTGGTGCATGAAAATGGTGTACCCATAGGATAAGATGGGCAAGTAACATTACGTATTTTATATGTGAGGTTTTTTTCAACTTTTCCGTGAAAAAAAAACCCACGAATTTAAGTAGCTACTTATCCCTGTCGAGATGAAAACATAATAACTCATTCTACAAGAAATACATTGTAAAAAAGAAAATTGGATAGATGTCATTCGTACAATATTTCTTTGGCACATGACGATTGTAGATTAAAGGAACACAAACGGATACCGGTTACAACTTAATTTCCTCAAATCAAACTCTACTGTCAAAGTATAAGTCTATTTCGAGACCTGTTTGAAGTGGTACATGTAATACACAGTGGGATTTGAATATCCAATACTTCATAAAGGCATTAATATCTTGTTCAGATTATTTCTTTTTTTTTGTATGTATCTTTTCCCCTTTAACGTTTCAAGGTACTTAGATTCAGAATCTCAAAGAACATTAATATTATACATAAAATATTAAGGATTAGAATTTTTTAAAAAGCTCTTAGGCACTTAGAATAATGAAAATACATTAACTGATACTTAGAACTATCTGAAATCGATTACATGGTTGTGAGATTAGCTCTTAAAGACAAAGTAGTTGCTTTGCAAAATGAGAGAGATAATATTATAATAACCACATTGAGTTGAGGTTTTTGTAAAAATCGACTGAATTAATGGCAGATATTATTAATTTTATGAAAATAAAAGAAGAAGATCTTCGCAGCAATTTGCTTAGCCAGTAAGATAGCAGTACTTCTTGACTTATTTTGCCTTCATCGTTGCAGTAGACACGTCTTACAGCAGGACTTCTGGGTTCGTCAGTACTTAGCAATTTCATATAGGCACCACTGAATGAAATCATTTGAAGAAGGTAGAATAAAGAAGAATATTAAATTTGTGGTAATTTGTAAGCCTTATTCATAAATAGCTTACCAAAATTTTACGTTTAAAAAACAGCGCAAAATACTGAAAAACCATTCAACTTTTTACTACCGTGGAAAATAATACATCTGCTCATAGATATCTTTTTTATATTAAAAACAGATAAATTTTTGTATCAAATTAATTATTGAGAAGCATCCGGAGCTCCTTTCATTAGCTCCTTGACTATTATAATTTTCAATAGGTTCCTTCCTTTTTAAACTATGAAAAGAGTTATAAGATAATATATTCATGAATACAAATTAAAAACAGCTGACTAAAATTTTACCTAGATTTACGTAATCAATAATTCATCATCAGCTGTTTTCTTTGTGAGTCTAAATAAAAAGTAGGTGTTTAATGTGGATATTTTAATTTATTACTTTTACCACTTTAATAACTATCGTGAATAATTCACCAAAACCATGAAGTTTATTCGAGAAAGGTTTGTAATTTCTTAGCGGAATTTTTATGTACAAAGTTATTCTGATGGCAGAAAAGAGGATTTAGCTTATATTTATAGCATAACTTCATTAACAATTTCCCTGTCCCGCCAATAGACACAATAGTAAAACAATGCAAATGTTCATATATGACTCATGGGACAGTTAAGTGGTTAAGAGTGTCATTTGAACATTATTCAAAAATTTAATTTAATAGCGATTTTGACATTTCTTTAGGAACTTGGCAACAGAATTGATGATATATACTGAGTAGAGACGGTATTTACACAAAAAAAAATTGAAAATTCCCCTTTACCAGGACACGTCGGTAACACATGGCGAACTCCATAGAGGTATAAAGAACACTTGATATAATCTCTTCAGTTCCCGAGTGACATTCGTACGATATGTAGGACAAACTCATTCAAACTGCGCCCGTATTGAAACGAGGGCCAAACACGCAGTGAGTGTTGTTAGTTCACAGCGAGTCTGTCAACTGGTTGCGTAGGCTTTGTTGACTTTAGAGATGTATATCATTTTGTTTGGTATGTCAGATGCCTTGGTAAGGTCATATAACTACAAGTATATTATTATTATTATTTCCTCTATTTGCTACAAGATCTGCAGAAAAAGCGTTTACAGAAATCAATGAAAACTAAATAAGTCGAAATTCTGAATAAATGTTTGAACCAGTGAGGTACATACATGACGATATAATATTATACTTAAGATAGACAATTAAAGCGTTGTTGTGTTCATTTCCCAGTTATTGAGTGAGAATTTGTAAATTGGTTCTGAGAATATCTCAATAGGTTAGATTGCGTTACAACTTAACTACATAGCTACAAACATATATGTTGGTAGGAGACTGTCAAAAAGTAAATGTTTAATTGTTCTTAAGATAATGGACTAAAAAGACAAAGTAGTATCACCACCGTATTTTCATTTCTAAGAAACGATAATTTATTAAATGTGACTAAATCTTAAAAGTATTGTTAGCAAAGAAGTAAAATCAGATATAGAATCCGACATCAAGTGGGACGTAAATTGTACAATGATAACGCTGAATAACTTTACAATTATGAACGCAAATAATAACGATTAGGATATACTATGTACGCCAGTTTGCTAAATAAGTAAACGAAGCTAAAAAAATGAAAAATGATATTTTATCTGGTCTGCGGTTCATCACGTAAGGTGAATGCCCATTTTGCATCTTCCAATTCACGGAACACGCAGAGTCAACAGTATAAGGGTCATAGCACATATAACGTAACGTAAACGGATCGGCTCCGCCTCGCCTTTTTCCTCAGTGTCAAACGTCAAAAATCCGATTACGTTACGATTCCGATTTGTGTGCGTTGCAGTATAGAGTTTCATACAAAGAATACTGAACGGCTTGAGTTGATATGGTAACGATCCGTTTACGTTACGTTATATGTGCTACGACGCTTAGTATGTTATTCCTGGAATTATAATCAGTAAACCCAATGGTATTGTACTGATGTAGTTACTTAAGATCGAGTGTACATAATGGTTATGAAAAATTGTTCTACAGAGTGCTCGATGGATCGATCATACGAAGCATTTGTGTAACGACTTAAGGGACCAATGGCAGCAAAGTTGAAATACATCAACTGTGCGAAGGGGTCCTACATCCAACCATTTTATCCATCTGTTTGTAAGCGCTATGAGGTTGAATATTGATCATCGTATTCCACATTTTTAGCATTGGTTTTGGTTAATATAGTCGATTTGTTTATTGCTCATTGATTCGAAATGCTTGAAAAATATGTGCAACTCGCTGATTTTATTTACTCTGCCATCAAAGAGAAGCTTGTCCATACTTGGGCGATGAAAGTTTGATAGATAGCCCATGAGGTCTGAATCTGGTGTTAGCTGAAAGAAAAATCAATATTTTACAAAAAGCGTACGCGTTAATCGCGCGCCCTTTTACTAGAAAGCTGTCGACATTTACTAAATTATCCATGAAGCCTCTAATTTATGTTGAACACTGGAAACTAATAAAAAAATATAGGCCCATAAAATTGTTTTTGCCGGATTGACATTTATTTACCTTTGGATGAGATGAAATGTTGATAACTTGTGATGTCATACAAAAACAAAGTTTGTCTAAAACTAAAATACTAATTTCGCTATTAAGTATTTGCCTTTGTAACAACTCAAAGTTGTTAAACTTGGGGTACCTATTGATTGCCCGATTGGTATTTGATAATTCAGTTAATTGGTCCATCAACTACTTCATTCACGTCAAACCGTTGTCATTACTTACCGGTGCGATTGTGTTACGAACTTTGCCACGATATTATAAATGCTGTTGTCAAGTTAGCAGTCAGCAGTTTTATTTGAGTTCTATTGTATTGAAAGATGTCGAACTTAATGGTTAATGAAGTTAGTTCTATAATGTTTTGTGGTGAGATAAAACAGAGATGATGTGAAACTTTTATTATTGCTTTTTATAATCGTCTTGCGTGGTTTTATCAGTTGTCATAGCAAATCCATTAAGTTAAATAGCACTGTTTTTTTCATTGCAAATATGCTCAACTGATTCCATCGACTCGATTTATTTATTTATTTTTTGGTTATAGGTAAATGACAAACTATATCCAATGCATTTAAATAAATAAAACAGCAATGATTTTTAAATATAAGCACCATTCGATCCTGCAACTTTTCTAGGGCAACCTCAATTTTTTTTTCTCCCTAACTCAGCCTAAATACATACCCGACAATCCAGATTCTGCCTCGAACTTCAACTATTCCCTTGATTACGAAACACAGCTTCCTAGAAATAAAAGATACCTAAAGCAATTCTCTAAATGTATTCACCGAAAAAATCTCGGCAACTTAATTTTCGGTCTCGCAGAGTTTCGCTTTGTTAACTCGAAACTAAGCTTGGAAATGTAATAAATGTCTACAAAACAAACAAAACTTTACTAGTTCTGACAGATTTGTACTTGTTACACTATAAAAGCTTGTACAAACAATTTGTTGATGCACTTGCTTAGTTGTTTTTGGAAAACGTATTAAAGGCGAAAGTATTTAGGTATAGATGAATACTATATAAACGGGAGATATACGCGGCATGTTGGGACATTAATAACATCTCAAGATACGAGAGTAGATGATAATAATAATTATCACGAACACGAAGAAAAAGTGTCATCGCATCACCTGTCAGCTTGCGACCATATCCAATGTAACCTGTGCCGAAACGTCAAGAAAACTAAAGTTTAACATGCCGCGCTAATCTCTGGTTTAATTAATGTTTGTTACTTTCACGTATATACAAATGAAGGGATTATAATAAAGCTTTAACAATAATAATAGTTTATACATAAGAATTGCACATAATATAGGCTACAAATTTATAAAGATATTGTGTGAATTATTCAAAATACGCAGACAAAGTCGCGGGCACTAACTAGTTACACTGTAGCAGCTTGTTCAAACAATTTGTTGATGCACTTAGTTGTTTTTGAATAATATTGACGTAGACTACAATGTTGCTGAGGTCTCGTGTAATACTCTAATGCATATATTATTATTTGATAGCTTTCAGTACATTGTTATGATTAAATTTTATATTAGTTTGCTTTAGTTTAACTTTAGAGTGTTAATGTGATACTGCAGGCACGGGTCTCTTACATATTTTCTTTAAATTGAGAATGAATTCATATATTCCTTGTTTTTTATTTCATGTCTTTAACTAACTTTTGATTAATCATAGATCGAGATAGATTCCAAAAATCATTTTGTTAAAAGTTAACCGCCTAGATGCTATCGGACAGTAATTTTATCAAGATGAACTTCCAGGAAAATCGAGAGCATTTCGAAAATTCTGAAATCAATGGCGTGTAAATACCAATACCTGATAACTGTAGCAACTTTTTTTGTAAACGCCAATTCCCTGTCAGTGAGTAAAGTCACAAACACAACGACTATACAATAAACAAAATCACATCACGCACTTAATATTAATAGCATGTAACATATTATTTTATGTAATACCATAGAAACGCCTTCTATTTTTACGTCCTTACGTCAAATATTAACGAGGAATAAAATTATCGCTTTTGTTTCCGAGGTTTATAGGCTCGTATAAATGATGGTGAATTAACGAGGGGTCAAAATTATTATTTATTTACATATACAGTTAAGTGTACTTTCACGTTCCTTGACGATGTTAAGGGTCCTTTTGACATTGTTTAAAGTGGGTGTTAACTCTGCAAAGTGGGAGTAAGTACATTGTTTTATTATAATTTTTAAGTAGGAGTACATTGTTTTATTATGCTTTCTTTTTTAATTTTCACATCATTAAATTGTGTATTCAATCTTGTTAAAAAATCTGTGTTGGATAATTTTAATAATCTGAATTGCTCGGTGCGAAAGTGGTCGTGTAAGTGGTTACAGGACGCGGGTTTAAATAATTTTTCCGTTGAGGCACAAATTATTCTCTACAGCCTGGATGTTCTTACGTTAATTTTACGCCTGCAAAAGTGCCTGCAATAAGCGGTTGATCCGATTTCCAGGATTTGTTTTAAAAATAACTAAAATCTTTTTTTGCATCGGCATCTTAACAAAAACGAGTAACAGAAGAAACATTTGGAAGAGACATTATAAAATATTATGTTTAGAACTAAACGTAGGTATGTCCCTATATGTTTCTAAACGTATATCAAGTATTAATTGATTACATGTTACAAAAATATAGGAAAGCCACTCAAGCTCTAGTGTCGTCAAGTTATAAACTGAAAACGAAGAGGATAATTTAGGGTAATAGCAATAAACTGCAGCTAATTACTCTGTCGCATCTATAAAGGCTTCATTGTTCTGCCCTCAGGGGTATCGATACTACTTTGTAACGTCACTTTAAACATTTCCTTTTATGCTTACTAACAGTATTAAACAGGTAGTCGTACTTGGGTTATTGGTGCTTGATTTATTTTAATATTATTTTTTACATGGGATAAAAAAGATAAGAAAGGTGTAACAAATACAATTTTATTGCATGACAAGCAAAATTAAAAAGACAACTAGCATAGTTGTTTTTTTTTTAAATACATTGAAATTGTCCAGAAACAGTCCAGAGTTAAGAGCAACTGATTGTAGTTAAAGACAACTTCACTTTTAAGAAGAAGAAGCCCGGCTCGCAACTGGAAATTAAATGTTCAGCAACAAAAAATTATTGAAATCTCTAAAGTAACAAATTGTTACTGTTTATCGATTATCACAGCAATAGTAATTAATTATTTCAGAGAGTATTAGAAGAACCAACAAGAACATACACGTTAAAACATAAACAAAACATTTTACCTCATATATCAAAACTGCTACACAAGAACTGATTCTCTTTTAATTAGAGGTTGCTACCGAAAGCAATTACTTTAAAAATAATATATTATAACACTCGCAGCACGTTGCGTTGTTGCAAGCTGTGTTAGTTTTAAAAACTGTTTCCTTCTCATTACGTTCTATATTTTCTTTCTTGCACCCTTCCTACATTTGTCTTCGTGATTTAATTGCACAATTAATTTGTGCACTTCATGGTGATGTTTTGCGAAAATAACATTATTTTAAGATTAGTTTACTTTTATTTGTTCATTTTATTAGTAATGCCAATCTCAATTAAAAAGTCTGAAGCGAGGATGAAATCGGACTGTTTATTTTTGCTGTGAATTTTAAATAACGCATTTTAAATAGCACAATCAATATCGCGCTTGTGCCAGCGATTCACATGCGCTCAGCGCTAATAAAATGATATAGGGCAGTAGGCAGATATTTTATGTTCAGATTTTGCTTCTGATAAAAATTCAAGAATTGACAGAAAATCATTATTAGCACTCAACCTTTCCCAGATATTTGATATATAAGAAACTAACTAATATTATAAATGCGAAAGTTTGTGAGAATGGATATCTCCTCATTCACGCAAAAACTAATGAATGGATTTTGATGAAATTTGGAATATGGGTAGTTTAGGGTGTAGAATAAAATTTAAGCTACTTTTACAACGCGGATGAAGCCGCAGGCATCAGCTAGTAAGAAATAGTTTTATTTCTTTTTTCAACTTTTCGCGCTGATCCAACAAAAAACTGTACATCTAATTCAGCAAGTTGATTCTCGAGCTCAACAATCTTATTATTGAGTTTTCAAAACTTTTAGGTGTTAGATTCTTTATACTTGTACAACTAGTTTACAATAAAATCAATGACTGATTTCCTTTTCTTCAAGTCAACAAAAGAAGATATCTGGACCAAACAGCGGACATCACACGGACATCAATCAATGTAATAACATTTTTATTCATAAGATGAGCTGTCTGATACAAAGTTGTGTAGATTGCTTTATTTGTCGAACTAGTTACATTGTATACTGGTGCATATTTCATCTGGCGCCAGACGTATCGTGTGATTTATTAGTACGGCTTGTTTAATACCTTTGTTAATTTGGTCTTTTACAGTTAGCTCATCAGTGGTTTTGTGTGGATCGCCTTTAGTAGTTTTTGTAGCATGAGATCATCAATGTTGTTGCTTGCATTACTTACAATGCCCCAGTAGCACGCAGTTCATTAAGCCGTTATTCCCGTGCATCAGGTAGCATATTTAAATCACGCGCAAATCAATTCTTTGTTGGTTCACAAATTGTTGTCCTGGACCTAGTAGTGAGAGATTTTCTATTTAATTAATGTTTGTAAATCTCTGCAACAAGATGTAGGAGTTGTCTGAAACAAAATTCAGTAGTATTGGTTTATTCGTCAAACTAGTTACATTTTGTTTGTATCGATGAATACATTAGCATCAGCTTGTTAGACTGTTTTGTCAATTGGAGTTATCTCATTAGTCGTACAGCTAGTTGTCACCTAAACTGGCTCCGTGGCACGGTATTAGTGGCTGCCGTGTATGAGGGCACAGGTTAATCTCAAGCAGGTCTATTGTTTGTTCGCGAAGTGGAGAAAAAGAAGTCGGAAAGCAGACCCCAGGCTCCATGGCTCTCGAGCTGTGGACGCTACTGGGAACTCGCAAAGATGAAGAAGAAGAAGTCTATTGTTTGTTCGATCCACAAATTTTTGTCTTGAATCTGACTGTTCTTTGTGTCCGTTAAATTGATGACTGTGTTCCCTCGACACAGGACATAATCACTACTAAATAGAAATATAAGATGAGTTCTCTTGAGAGAGTCTGATTAAAATTTCAGCAGATTGCTGTATTATTTAAACTAGTAGCATTGTGTACCGGTGCATATCTCATCTGGCGCCAGACGTCGTGTGATTTATTAGCATCAGCTTGTTAGACTGTTTTGTTAATTGGATGTTTTTATAGAGTTAGATCATCAGTTGTTTTGCATGAACCACGTGTTGGAGAATAGTAATTATTCATTAGCATAAACCCTATTTTATAATCTATTTGGTCATAATTACATTAGAATGTCAAATATTTCTGTTATGAGTACTAACTATCCATTTTATTGATGACCAAATAACGAGGACCCACGTTTTGTATGTAATTTGACCAAAAAATAGGTCAAGTGTTTGAGATATAAAGATGTGACCGAAAAAGTTCATACTCTTAACTGTCACGTAAGTATCTCTTATTTAAAAAAAATAGGCATCAATCAATCAACTAGCCTATAGCAATCCACGGACATAGACCTCTCCCAACACGCGCCACAGAACTCGGTACTGCGCCTTCCATCATTGTACTATACTTAATTGAAAATTAAATTCTGATAAATAAATATACTTACTCAAAACTTCTGAGGTGTATCAAGTACATAATAATATAGTAATAACATTTCAATCACATTCACCCTATCCTATTTAGTCCCCAAACTAATCGTAGCTACTTCATATAGCAGATGAAAAAACAGAAAAATACTACGAAATCTTTTCAACGATACCTTGAAAGCCAAATACCTGTAAAACCAACCCTACAGGTACAAGTTCATTGAACGCAGTCGACAAACATTCCAATACAAAATAGTTCAACAATCCCGTTATGAGGGAATCACATAATCACATGTACAACCTATCAAATGTAATATCGTCAAATACGTGCAAATACCGTTTATTAATTGTGCGACCTCTGCGGTCTACTGTACGTGCTTCATCGACATTTCTCTATTATTTGATCGTATTCAACCTTGGCCTCTTTAATTAAAGCCTTTGCCTTCCACTATGCTGTATAAATGAATAGTGTAAGAAAAATGTGTCTATCATTGAGATAGACTTGCCTTCCTGCATAAATTTTCACGAAGAATGTTAGGTTTATTATAATCTTTTTCCTAAGAAAGGATATTTATTATAGTTTTGTCTTCGTCGTTTAAATCTATACTTAATATTATAAAGAGGTAAAGTTTGTGTGTTTGTTTGTTTGTGACGTTGTTGTAGTATTTTTCGCCGCCCAACGAAGTGGGCACAGGTCAGCTAGTATTATACAATTTCTTTCCTTCTTTCGCATAAACTTTGTAGGGGAAACGTGATTATAATTATTTTACACGTTCTGCACGACTCCTTTTGCAGAAACCAGTACGGTATTTGTTTGTAAGTCCAGTTTCTGTAAAGTTTCTTCTCCTAAAGTATAGTATTGAATTGAGAATCTCATCATCTATTTGGATTGGTTGTAAAAGTGCACCAGAACCCAGTACAATTATTTGTAGATGACTAAATTATTCGTGTAGGATGAGATACGTAGCTGCGACTTAGTTCACACGAAGCTACCAACCGCCATGTCACTGAGGCAACTTATCATCATCATCATTATAACAACCCATTCATGCCCCACTGCAGGGACGAGCCTTCTCACATGACAGAGGGATCCTTGGCCTACTAATACCACGCTGGCCAGACGGATTGGTATAGGTTTTAATTTCAAGTTTTCCTTCTTTTTACTTAGTAAAGATAATATTTTTATTTACGGTTAGTCCCTTAGTCGGTTTTTACGACACCCATGGAATGAGATGGGGTGGTGAAATATTGTATTCTTACTCCGTTACCACACGGACAAGGCAGCTTATATTTAAATAGAATACGAACATAATATTGTTGATGGTTTACACCGTTCCCAACGTATGTCGCTTCACGCTCCGCTATTCTGTATACCCTACCCCTTTATTAGGGCACTGAAAGATTTATGTTTTTCTGATATTTATATGAACGAGAGAGCCTCCATTAACATTATAGTAATTATATTTAAGAACCCATTAAAACCTTTGATAGATGATACGCAAGGGTTTTTCTTTATTTAGTGTTACATTATTTTATAATCACATTATGTATAAAAGTATTATGAGTAAAAATAGCCACAGTTAAGTAATTATTTGAAACTGTTGATTACAAGTCATTATTCTAACTAATAATTAATTTATATTTTATTGATAAAATCACATTGATGTACTACTTGTAATAGGTGCTAAATAAAAGTAGACAATCTTCATGTAAAACTCTATCATTTTCGTCTATTGACGTCAATAAGCTGTTATTTTGTAACATTATGTTGAAAAATAAAGAAACTGAAACTATTCAACGAGGGTTAAATAACTCAAGTTTTTTTCGTCACTGCAGGAGACCCGTTCTTGTACTGGGACACCAGGCAGATGAACACTAATGATAAGGCAACCCGGATTCAATCAAAATTATTTTTTTAATAATAATCGGTAAGAAATTAACCCAGCAAGAACGAGGTACTCGAGTTTACACAATAGACGGGGTGTAAAATACCTATGTCCATTGTTTAAACTCGTTTTACTTTTTTCATTTCACGCTTAACAGTAACAAGTCAATCTATGTTATTTATTATATTAATTTTAGTACAGTTAACGGTCTAAATGGTACAAAATCCTATATCCTATCCTACTAATATTATAAATGCGAAAGTTTGTGATGATGTATGAATGGATGGATGGATGTTTGTTACTCTTTCATGCAAAAACTACGGAATGGATTTTGATGAAATTTGGAATATAGGTAGTTTAGGGTGTAGAATAATAACATTTAAGCTACTTATACAACCCGGCTGAAGTCTCGGGCATCAGCTAGTACATAAATAAATAAAGTGACCAACTATAGCTTCCGTCGATTGCCGATATGAAGTTGTAGTGGCGTGATCTCTTGCACTGGTGCGGCAGAGATATACAATCTAGGGTATATTTTACCCAGAAATATATTTTTGGCAACACTATATTTTGTATGTCATTCTAGAGTAGAAGTTAGGACCTCTATCCTAATTCAACACGTTCCCAGTGCAGTGTACCATATATGGTACACGTGCATTGTTTTACTATTGTGTCTGCTAGCGGCACTGTTAAAGGGTTAAGTACTTAAACCTTTTCTTAAAATGTTATTGACTGACGTAAAAAGATATGAATGTAGATTTTTCTAGCGATAATCATAAAACGTACAGTAAAATCAAATAGGATTGCGTTACCATTGCTATAACAATTCCTAAGGCGTTACATTTGACATAAAGAAATAACATTAACAGAACAATATAAGCTTTTATTAGCTATCATTGTGACTCGGCGTTGAGACAATAAAAATTGAAAACAAGGATTTAATTCAGAACATTCTGTATAGACAGCCATCAACAGTATTTAGGGCACGATATTTTTTTATTGTATTTTATATATGCTCATTATTTTAGCAATATCTTCAAATCTTGTCATCAAAAATTTTTCACTCCTCGTCACAGGCTTGTTTCAAATGAGTGCGATTTTGTGCTTCGCTCATCGACCTGTCTACCAATTACCTAGTCAGGTTGTTGGTCTTTTAAATTGTAGGGTTTGTACTTATTTTAGTATAGTAAAATAGCATATAGTAATAGTATATAGTTTAGTAGTTGTAGTAGTTTTTCAATATTTCTTTGTCTTCTCCTTAAAATTTTAACGTGGTTCCTGTAATCATTTTTTCTTTTCGTTGAGAGTAATGCCCTCTTGAAATAAAGTTAAGTTTAACATTCTTCTGTTTCTTAACTATTATGCAGCTAATTTGTATTTATAAAAATTGAATCTTTTGTAAAAATTGAAACACTAATTTTCTTTCTTTCTCGCTTCCAGATTAACTAGAGAAAAGATAAATTACATTATTAGCCAAAAAAAATTTATAATTTTATATCACATTCATACAAAAATACAGAAAATAAATTGCATTTATGTTATTCATATTTCTTTCTTTTGCTGAGGTTTCAACGGATTAGCGATACTCAGTCCGGGTTATGTCCTTTAAAAAGAGCTTAGAGTACTCACGGTTATTCATACTTTGCTTTTAATTTAGCGTAATATTTAGCTACAGATATAGATAACTCAGTACTTTCTACTTTCAGTACTTTCAAGCTACAAGAAAATCGTTATTTCGTTTTATTAATCTTTACAGCGATACCAGCATTACGTAAGCCTATTCATTGCACTCGTGGTTCACTTTGAAGCAAGTTTATGAGAGAGAAAAGATCTAGTGAAAGCCAGACATATGAAAAGAAACAATCTAATGACTTCCTTTAGACGCTTCTTAGAAAGTGGAAAGTTGTGTTCCTTTTGAAATGGTAGCAGTTTTAAATGCACTGTAAATGGTGAATGATGATGTGTTTTACTTACAAACTAGCTCATGTTTGTGACGTCAATTTTTTATGCAAAACATATAAAATGGTAATAGTATTGAAATACATCGACGGGCCCCAAGAACAAAATCTTATGGAAAAATAAGACGAAATGTATTTTATTGTATAATCGTATTCTACACACTAAACACTATACGACACTATTTTTATTTTTTTAATATTCTCTTGCATATTGAAATAACCAATCGAACATTGTCGTATCAGAAATTATACTTCCACAAACAAACATGTACATACATGTAGCAGCATGTTCTTTGGAACCCATGCCGCGTGTGTAGCGACTTAACGTCATTTACGTGTTTGTACTCGTCAAAGTCAGGTGCGTTATTTATTATAGTTTGTGCATATACTATATTGTTCTACAAAAATCTAAAGATATTTAAATTTATAATTAATTTACATGAAACATAATAATTTTAGTTTTATAATTAGTTTAATATACAATAAGACTTTATTTAGAAAAAGATATTGATTTTTAATCAATTATTTTCATTTTTTATTCAACTTAAGTCTATGTTCGACAAAACTGAATTCTAAGTCACTTAACGGTTGCGCTGATACGATTTTGTTTTACGAAATTTTTAAGGAAAAAATATGTCGTAGGTAAAGATGCGATTTCGTTCTCTGTAAAGTATTTTATCATCCGTGTTTGTTCAATACAAAAGTGTTCGATTTAATGTATTTTTTAGTAAATTAGCATGATTTTCTTGTTTTTCAATGAGCGTTTAGCTATAAATTCCACTTTGACATTACCTTCCTTTTTGCTTTCTGTTAGAAACTGGCTGTCAAAATTACAGTAACGTTTCTCCGCTACCACCTGTAGCTGAAAATATTGATGTTGTTTTATGTTTGGAGGGGCTTTATCCACTAATTTAGCTTAACAATAGATGAAAAAAGGTGGGGATATCTAATATAAATATACAGGATCCATTCTAGCATTCGCAGACGACGCGATCTAGCGATACTTACTCGAAATCCAAAGCAGTGCCAAGAACTACTGCGAAAGGATGATAAATTCTGTATGTAGACTGATGGAATGAAAGTGGATACGACATATGCTTCATATAGCCCCGGGCTTATTATAAGCGGAGAAGACGTTTAAATAATATCAGAAACCGTGCCTTTTAAATTGCTTGGTAAGAAAAGATAAACGATAAAGATCGCTCTCTAGTACTAGAAGATGTATTCAATAGTTTCATAAATGACATTGAAAAGGTAGATCAACAACCGATAAATAACGTAAAAAAGTCTAGATATACGACCACTAAAATCCATCCCAACTGATAAAAATACATCTGCACTCGAGTTACGGTTACAATTTCACAAAAGGTTCATGATAGGCGCTCAAACTATTAGAACAGGTTTTAGAAACACGGAAAGATTATCAGACAAAGAAATTACAAAATCTTTCATAAACTAAGATGAGAATGATAGCTACAGAGTGCACGCAATGAACCTAGAAATGCAAAATTAATGCGCTACTCTAGGTGACTGCTGTATACTTTTAGCTTTGAAGTTGCGCACTTTAATTTATGACTGTTTAGCAGCATTACTTAAATTCAACCTCAACGCCTTTCAATTGACTATGAACGATCAAAGTAATCTTGTAAGATTGAAAAAGCGATGGAAAAAATGCACGGAATGTGGCAAAGAAATTGGCACGACTAGACATACATATTGGTAGGCTGCAAAGTGATTTTGGTTAGGAGTCATTACTGCAACGTCTTGACAGAGCTCTAGGAATTATACGTGAGGCAGTCAGTCTATCGATTGCTAGAGCTGAAAGGCAAAATATTTAATTTGTCCTGAGTTCGGCAGACGATTTGACAATACTGGTGGACACACAACATCCCGGAGGATATCTGCGTGTCGCCGTTGAGACCAGACATATTCCTCTACTCAAATTTCAAAAAGCGTGTAGTCCCTAATAAGCTCACGGTACCGTGGAAAACAAACATCCTTAAAGATCACGCAATTAAGACAAAAACTACTTTGACTTGACAAATGAGATAACCACCTAATTTATTTTTTTATGAATCAAATCATTACAGATCATGTATTTTAAGACAGCAAAACAAGACATCAATTCCCTAAAACAAAGTCGTAAGTTAAGATATATACCGATATACTAGATCATTCCGAAAAACAAAGTCATATATTAATATATGTGCTAGATCGTTATATGGAACAAAACCTTGTTGTATTATAAGAATTCATTTTATTCGAAATAATAATTAAACTCTTTTAAAAAAACATAATAATAAAGATATTAACCACTTCAATAGCTTTTGCCAAGATTTTTTGCAATAAGTTTATATTTGCGTTAGTAAAAAATGATCATGCGTACACAGAATTTCAAACGCTCATACTCGAAATCGATAATATTGCAGATACGGTTTTGTTCTTGGGGCCCGTCGACATAGTTCTTTACATCAAAAACTACATACATAAAAAAACCTACGAACCAGCCACGCAGTACGCTGAACTGAATCTAGTGAGAAATAAGAGATTTTGCTGTAACGGAAGTACTGAAATACTGACTGACTTGATCACGCTTTTTGTGGGATTTACATTCACCTCCAACAAAAGATATTGGAGAAATTATAGTTGTCAAATAAATACGATTTGCAGGGTGGGAAGGCCCGACATCACATAGTGGACCGATGACATAGTTAGACCTGCGAGAAACCGATGTATGATGAAGGCACAAATTCGCAAAAGGTTGAAATATTTGGAGCAGGCTTATGTCCAGCAGTGGCAGACCATAAGCTAACATGACGATGACAAAACAAATGATAATAATCCACTCGGTCCTTATTCTAAAATGATAGATATGAGTAGTATGTACATAAATCCAAAACCTTGCCTTGATATTCAAGGGTATCTTACAAGTACTCGTAGAATAAAAACGACAAAATACTTTCATGCGAAAAAGGAGGCCTGTATCATTCTTTGACGATGTGGTCATAAACTTATCTGTATTTACATTTTAGTGAGAGGGTATTTTGAGATTTACATGCTTAGAGACTCTGTGGACATTCCATTGTTTATTTTTTTTGGTTGTAGGCTGAGGCACTTAACTGAATTTTAGTAGAGATAGCACTTTTATTATTTTCTATAAATCCTACTCATATTATAAACGTAAAAGTTTTTAAGCATGAATGAATGTTTGTAACTCTTTCAAGTAAAACCTAAAGAATGGGTATTCAAGAAACTTTACAATAATATTGCTGATACATCAGAGTAACACATTGGCACAATTTATAAATATATTCGCAATAGTTATTCAGCGGAGAAGTCGCGTAACCCGTTAGTATTTTAATCAAAATTAGAGTTACATAGTTTTTTTCGAAAAATATAATGTTGGGGCAGCACGATCTATATAATCAGATTTTTTTCGTTTTTTATTAAATCTTTGGAGTTAACATATAAATCTCATTCCCAGTCAATTAATATTTATCTTTATCTAAAACAAGGCTTTATTCAGTATACTATACATACGTATTGTCCTTTGTTCATCTCATATCGACGGTGGAAAGGCAAAACGAATGATACGCCATTTGGCTAATTGTACAGGAGAGCTGTTTAAAGTTTAAATTTTAACAAAAATGATCATAACTTCTTTGTTTATTAACCAATTTTTTTGAAATTTTATAAGTAAATCAAGTTTTATGTGCTCTTTGTTTTGTATTCAATATAAATTAATTAAAGTCAATAAGGCAAGAAAAAAGTGGCGTATCATGTTTCTGACATTTTGAGTGAGTTGGGAAAAACACTTCATAAACCATCAATAAAAAAAAGTTGGTAGGACAAATTAATTCATTCACAAAACCTCCACAAAAACAGGAGGGCGAAATTAGTTTAAATGCCAAATGAAAAAAAAGGCGTAGAAGGAACAATGCTTCATTTCCCTTTGATGAAACAAAAATAAAATGGAAGAATGTTTTATGAGTGATGTCTCTTATATTTTTAGGTCGTTAAAATGAATTAATGACCATACGCGGTTATGTAGTTTACATGATGTGCATTTCTCGGATAGGGGCTTAAGTTGATCTCGTGGTAAAGGAATAGACAATTTAATTTATTATAAACTTTTTATTTAGTTAGTTAGTACTTTTTAGTAGTTTAGATATTGACAATTTTAATAAAGTTGACATAATTATTAAAACAGAATCTTTAATGGAAAATAGTATCAAATTAACAAAGTTTCACAGTGAAAATATTAAGTACCTACCGACGCTTAATAGGTAATGGACCTCTTACAGCAAAGTAATAGGTCAAACGTTTTTACAATCTTTGTACTTATGAATAACTATTTGCTTAAATAATAAAAATAAAAACTTAACAAATGGTTCTAGCTCCAACCAAAAATAAAATAATTATTTATTAAACAAAACATACAAAAGTTGTATAGAATTAAGTAAACAATTAAAACATTCATTCATTGAGTTGCAATAAAGATACAGTTATCAAATATTTTTTATAACATAGGTACGTGTAGGAACATTTTAACCTTAATGTGTTTTATCTTATAACTAATAGGAACTTATGTGTACTTTCAATTCGAGATCAATTTTGTGAATAAAATCTTAATAAGGAAATTATCTAGTCTCTGTAGCAGTCTTATAATCAATTAATGGCACTTTTAATTAATTACATAATTTAATACTTCTAAGAGCAGTCTCTTAGGGGTAACCTAACTATTAAATTTTTTGCCTGTGTCAAAATTATTTCTGTCCGTAAAAGTAACTGATACGACATCTTAATTAAAAAGTACGATAGGAATAACAACTGAAACGCCGTAGCTGTTACTTTACTCTCGAGGAAGAAAACGTGTTACGACATGTCAAAATATAACTTAGCGGGGAAGAAGTATTGAAAGACCAAATTAAAAAATTATTTGGAAGAGCAAATTGCATGATGTGGCATCTTCGTAAAAAAATAAGTTTGGTCAGTAATTTAAAAGGCACCTTCAATATTTTCATATCAATTTATTGACATTGTTAAAAAAAGGTATCGAAAAACGGTCGTTTAAGGGGAGGGTATTTTTGAAATACCCCCTTTTATACCTTAAATGAAACGCCAAAAAATGCGTCAGAATGACTTCTAACCTAGACAGATCTATAGAGAATCCAAAACTCTATCGAACTGCATATAAAACTCATTTTCGACCAAAGTGGCGTTTCATTCGTTTTGCCTTTCCACCGTCGATATGCAACCCACTGCAAAGCTTAAGCTTCGTTAAGCAATTAAGGGAAGTTTGGCGTAGAATGCTTTTAGGGTCAGATGGCTCAGTAGATAAGTATCAAAGTACCAATCACTTTTTACGGTAACCTTAAGTTGAAATGAACCGATTAAAGAAAGCTTTAGGATCACAGTCTTATCCGTTTTCTATTAATGAAAATATAATTCAGTTTCGACCAAAATAAGAAAAAAATTAAGGTAGACATTTGTAAAAGTTAGATAACCGTTCCCCTAACCACAACAATAATTTAATATAGCCTCAATTCAGTCGAGATTTCATTTGAAAGAATCCCTCCTTACTTGGAAGGTTTCATTTCAATTATAGAGATAAAGGTTGCCAGAGTCGGCATTTCTACAATATGTTTGTTTTATGAGAGACGTTCAAAATGATAATAAGATATACGTATTCAAAAAGCATGAATTTTATGGTTGCCCTTAAACGGGTCATGTTTGATTACGTACGCCATACATTTCAGGGTGCTTACAGTTTATAGGAATTCAAATGGCAAGGAACATACTTACGTGACCTTAAGCTTGAAAGGGGAAGCATTTCTATTCATGGTAAACCAATAGCTATATGTTTACGAGTCATAGTCAAAATGGAAGTTATAGCGAATTCAAGGATATTGTTATAATAATATAAATAAATAATCCTCACACATTCACACCACGTCATCTAGTCCCAAACTAAGCAGACCTTGTACTATGGGTACTAGACAATGGATAAACATACTAAAATACTTTTTTTTTGTAAATACATACATATTATATATAGAAACACTCAGACCAATGCAAACCCAAAGTAAGAATCAAACCCAAGACCTCTGCGTAGCAGTCATGTTATATAAACACTACGCCACAGAGGTCGTCAAATGTATATGATTATGATAATTTTTTGTATGTGCTTCAAAACCCATAAACCTATAATATTGCATTATCATTTCATTCACTGAGTCCTATGTCCAAAGTCGTCTTTCAACTGTTTCCACCGCGAGCGAATTTATGCCTCCCCTCTTTCTTCGGCATCTCGCAACCTTGATCAGATCATCAGTCCAACGCGTGAGGAATCTGCCCACTATAGGCCTTTCAGCTCGTCATCGCGGGTCAAGATTTTTCTGCCCTGATCGGTATTAGATTTTAGCGAGCTATGATCCCTACCCATTGGCACTTTATTCGGGCTTTCTCGACCGCTGTGTTGGTCACAATAAGTAATTAAAACTTAGAATTCCAACAACCATTTTGAGAGACTTTGAAGCCCCGCGTATTCATTTAATTAAATAAAAATAATAGGACTATTATATCTCGGGACTGATTCTATTGACTTTGTTAACAGTACTGTCTGCAAAAAAGTGTTTATTTTTTTTCTAAAATTAAATAGCATTCTAATATTCGACTTTTATAGACTAACAAAAAACCTGAAATGCATACAAAAAGATACCAGCAACATTAGCAGTAATAGTAGCACTCGTAAAATGAAATGTTATAGTTATTCGTTTTATTATACTGTTGGTTGCATTGTCAGTGTCCATGTGGTGACAAACTAAGAATACAATATGTCACCACCTTATCTCATCCCATGAGAGTCGTAAAAACCGACTAAGGGACTAACCGTAAATATTATCTTTACGAGGTAAAAACAAGGAAAACTTGAAATTAAACCCTATACCAATCCGTCTGGCCAGCGTGGTATTAGTAGGCCAAGTATCCCTCCGTTAAGGGAGGAGGCCCGTCCCTGCAGTGGGACATTAATGGGCTGTTATAAAGGTTGCATTGCTTGAAGTGCATACTGCGGAGTTGCAAGAGAAAGTCAAATTTTCACTAACGCATTAACAGTAATTTTACTCGTAGACCCTTGTTGTAGTTGTAGAATTGATCTTAGGCAAGAATCGACTAAAAAGTGATGTTTTCGATACCTTAAGGTGTACTACACTGTAGAAACCATACAAGTCCGAACAAAGCGGTTCAGCACTTCGTACATGTGCAAAACCATCAAACAATGGAACTCTCTGCCAGCCCACGTGTTTCCTTCAAACTACGATCCTGGTTCCTTCAAGCGAGGCGTGAAAAAGCATCTTCTGAAGCCGCCATAGTGGAGACATTCATGCCTCTACAAATATTGTAGCTGGCATGGTGCTCGCCATTATTGAGGGAGTCATTCTGGAGGGCCAATTTAAAAAAAAACTCTAGATGGCATCCAATGGCGGCTTTATCACTTTCTAGTGACTAAGTATACTTTAATTTACTAAAGTGTTTCATAAAGAGTTACTAATATTATTTAGAATGAAAAAACCGTTTCCTCGGCTACTTTTTAATAATTTTATCACGTAAACATATAAACATTTCTCATACGTTTTCATACTTATTGTTTAGTACACAACGCGAACAGAAACACCGTACATAATAGAAATGAAAGTCAACATTTTATATTTTATTTGCTACAATGTACATTCTGTTCATTGCAATTCATGATGGCGGCCGCTTGTGTATGTCGCAGTGTTGCGACAAAATCAGATTTTTTATCAAAATCCTAGGATTTTTTTTAACAAAAATCAGAAGTAGAATTTTTTTAAAGGTTTAAATACAGTTAAGAAAATTTAGATTTTATATTAGAAACCTTAATTTGTCTATCATCATCATTCCCCTGCACTTATCACAACTTTATTTAGGGTACTGGCTGGGCTTTCATACTTCCCTATCGGACGTCATCTCACAAGTAACACTCTTTGCAGCCATATAGTCTTTCACACAATCCATCCATCGTTTCTTTGGTCGTCCTCTTCCCCTATATCCATCCACATACATGTTCAACACCTTCCTCACTACATGATTGTCATTCCTCCGCATAACATCGCCATAACGTGACAGCCGGTTGCCAAGTAGTTTGCTGCCACCGGTGCCACTTTCAAACTTCCTCTTAATTTGTCTATGTTTATGATAAAAACAATAAAGGGTATCTGGCTATACGTGGTTACAGTTCTTACTATCAGTTTTATCATTAATAACCCAAAAGACTTCCTGGAAGCAGAACTTTCAAATATTTCCACATTATATGAGATGATTTTATGACATGAAAACCTTGGTTTACGATCAAAGAACTACATTTTATAAATTTCATCTCTACGTAATAAGTAACCTGTTTTTTTCCAAAGCCTAGAAATTTGGTCAAAAATCTGATTTTACACAAACACTGCAACACGTACAAAAAACTTGTAACAATAAAGTACATACCTCCATTCATGATTACACATAAAAGTACTTTTTGTTAGATAAAAGGAAGTACACTTTGTTCCTTCATTGTTTTCTTTATAAGAATATTATATGAGAGTAAAGTGTCGATGTAGCTTAAAACTGTTGGTTACTTCACATTTTCCTTAGTATAAAACTGCATTAATATTTATCTAAAGATATATAATATTAAACTAAACTTCGAAGATAAATTACAACTACTACATATCAATCAATCAATCAACTAGCCTATCGCAGTCCACTGCTAAAAATAACCCTCTCCCAACACGGGCACAGAACATGGTCCTGCGCCTTCCGTATTCAGTCTGACACAGAGAGTTTTTTGAGGTCGTCGGTCCAACTCAGTACTACTGCTAATCTAAACATCTTTATTATTTTTGTTAAGATATTGAAATGTTTAACCAAATGAGACTGTTATTTTACATATCAATAGCTTTTATCCTACCAATATTTTAAATGCGAAAGTTTGTGACGATCGATGGATGTATGGATGTTTGTCACTCTTTTACGCAAAAATTACTGAACGGATTTTGATAAAATTTTAAATATATGTAGTTTAGGGTGTAGAATAACATTTAGACTACCTGTACTACACGGGTGAAGCCGCGGGCATCAGGTAGTAATATTATAGTTTATGCACTGCAAATATCTAAACAGAGTGTTTGGTAGTAAGAAAAAGTTTTAAGACTATTTCTTTAATTTTCTTAATCTCAAAACGTATTATGTACTCTTCAGAAATTCTTTTAAAATAGAGATTTCTTTTAAAACTTAATTTTAAAAGTAATCAAGGGAGGAATGTTATTAAAATAGAGATTTCACTATAAGATATGATAAGAATGTCTAAAACATAAAGGTTTTAGAATCAAGTGAGTTCGTACAAGTGCTGTGATAGTTAGATTTAATTTTAAAAAACATTTCTTTGTTAGAATTTTGACTTCACAATGTGCTCACAGATAATGAAATAAACTTTTCACATTTTGCACAAAGCTAAATTAAATATACTATATACTTTACTGTCTTTTTACGTTGGAATTTAAAAAGTTTTTTACACACTTTGTGTTTTAAAGTGCCCGTAATCTTAGGTATTCCTGAGTCTTTGAGTAAATAAAATGGATTATTTTTATGTCTCCCCTTAGTTTATTTTACAAAATATATTATCTACAGCTAATTTATAACACGTTATTACATAATTAAAAACAAAACAAACAACAAATATTGGAATAAACATAATTTATCTGGACTAGGCCAAGCAAACCATTGAATAAAATGATTCACATGTTTTAGTTCAAAACTGCTGCAGCTATAGCTTATATATAGAAGATAATTAAGGACGATTCACGAGGGAGGCACAAGTGTCCTGTACTTGGATAAAGGTCTTTGTATAGCAGTGAACTTTCCTAGTTAACTATAACATTAGAATATTATTATGTTTAAGGGATTTCATTTTATTTACATCCTTTACAAAAAGGCAACAACCACACGACCATCGAGCCTTGTGTTGTGAATACTTTGACAGTTACAATAACATTGTTAAAGTTCACAAAGTACTTCCAACTTCAAAACAATAATTTATGGATCCCACAAATAGCAAATAGTTGTCTTGCGTTTAATTCAAAACCACGTACTTGTGCATGGCCACCACTTTGTCATTAAGTCAGTTATTAATGGAAGATTAATAACACAAAACACCATCATCTTAATAAAGGAGTGTCTTCCAATCATTTGTTTAATCAATTTTTGTAGTCATACATGAAAAAAATAATTTGTTCAAACTCCAAAGTTTCGTAGAACAGAAGCATTAGTGAGCATTTTGTAAAACACAAAAAGTAGAACTACATGCTTCCATTAGTGAATAAAAAGAAAATTAAACAGTTTCGCCGGAAAGGTCTTACTTACCTTACGACTTTTATATTTAACGAACACTTTTTAAAATGACTTGCAGTAGTTAAACACTTAGTTTTTATATTTTGAAAGCGATCAAATCGTTGCATTGCTTATTATGTCGTGTAGTTTGAATGAAATTTCTGTAGAAACACTCGCGCATTGAAAACAAAATCCTATGTTATGTATATAAACGTAGATCTTTTGACTCGTATTGTATAATAAATAGGTAGTTTTATAATTATATTTCTTGTACAAAAAGCTCAGCTAAGCTTAGGATTAGATGGCGTCGTATCGCAATATGTGATATCTGAACGTGGCATACGGAATATGGAACCAAAAATTTCACTCTCTTACAAATATCGTTTCTTAATCCGCTTCTCGCTTTCAATTTCATATCTATCTAAAACCACAAGACTATTTACAACTTATAACATATTTAGCGGGAGTTAGTTGCTAATACCCATGTTACTCTGACATTCATATGGAAATTAATTCTTGTATTGTGCAAATGTGGGTTCTGCAGATATCATGTTTTTTGAAGTTTAGGAAACAGGCAGCGTATAAACGTTTAGTAAGTAATAATGTATTTAGTAGCGTTAAAATTAGGTTATGCTTTAGAGCTTTTTAAGAAATAGAAAGCATGTGTAAGCATGAATCATCATGATTGTGATAAATGGTAAATTATTAATTACTCTGATTGTTGTTAAGTACCGGTAAAGCAGGTAGAAGTAAAAACTGAAACAGAATTCTACTAATAAAATAAGCTAATAACAATTTTAAACAACAATTTTAAACAATTTGAAATAAATTATTCATTTTTTTTTCTAAATTTTTTCTCGATATTCATTATTTTTTGAGATAAAAATCGAAGTCCTTAATTAAATTTAATGAACTTCTATGGGACCAATTTGGAATATTCTTTCAAACAAAAGAAGCTTTTTTTTAAATTGTACATTAAATGTCCATGTTTTGTTACGACAAAACTAATAAAATTACATCTGAAATATAAACAATGTTAAAAATACTTCTGAAATAAGATTATATAAAATTACATAATACACAGAAAGTTTTGTAAAATCATTTTTAAGAAGCTGTTTTATGGCCTCGTTAATTTCCTTTTTATAAGCTCTAAAATGGTCCATTGCAAAGTCGGCCCTCTTATGGGGAATAAAGGAACCAAACCACGCTGCTAGCTATTCATGTCTTTATTTAAGTTTATTTTCTTAAAAATGTAAATATTCCATGTATGTGTGGACTGAGGGCCCATTTTTTTTTTGCGGTTTTTTGCAGATTAATCAACAAAAGTGCATAGTTAAAGTTGTTAAAGAGTTTGTTAAACGATTATCAGAGTTTGTTAAGACTTCATTCAAAAGATATATCGCTTTAAGTGGGTCCCTCAGTTCAAACACAAAATCTCCCATAATTAGATAGGTAATGAATTAAACAACAATTTTTTGGTAAAAATCCTTAGTTAAACATGTATAAAAGTATAAAAAGCATTGAAAAGCCTAATATGAGTAGCTAATAAAAAATAACAAACGTTTTAAAAGGTCCCCGAGGGCCCACTTGAATTTATCTCATAATTAATCAATTATAGCATGAACATTAAATATTCCTAAGCCAAACATTTGTTAAAAGGGCAAGGATAAATTTAAAATTAAAGAAAGATCACAAACAGTGATAGTTATTGTTATTTTTAAGTTTTTAAGTGGTCCCTCAGTCCACACACTATGCAAATGCTAATTGTTAAATATATAATTAAATACAACAATTACGAAAATGGGGAGCCTTTCAGTGCATAGTTAATTTTGTATTTTATCGATCTGTATTTATCTTGTGTCTGGTTTATTTATATTTTTTGTCATTTTAACTGTTTTATTAATTTTCATACTAAGTCTGGTGTGGGGTGTCCACGTTTTAAGAAAACGGCTGTATATTTGTTTTTAATGTCATTTATTATTAATTTAGTTATTTATTTATTTATAATTAGGATAACCCACGAAACATACACAAAGTCAATCAGAAATAATACAATACTTAAGTAGCTCAAGCAACAGTGCTGATTCCATTACAAGTTGCCACGGCAAGCAAAACATTACACAATATTAATATTAATCAATTAAATCTAAATTGCAATCATTTTTTAAATGTAAAAAATAAAACAATAAAATTTGCAATACAGTAAAATTAAAAAGTAATAAAATTTTTAGTTTTAGACAAGTGACAGGTTATATTATTAATTAGCTACAATCGTAATACATATCTGTATGTCTATACATATAAATAAAATTGGAGTGTCTGTTTGTAACACGAAATCCACAGTTTTTAAGGTTCCGTACTCAAAGGGTAAAAACGGAACCCCAATTACTAAAGCTCCGCTGTCCGTCCGTCCATCTGTATGTCACGAGGCTGTATCTCCTGAACCATGGCAGTTAGAAAGTTGAAACTTTCACAGATTATGTATTTTAGTTGCCGTTATAGCAACAAATACTAAAAACAAAATAAAATAAATATTTAAGGGTTATTTATTTTATATTGGAAAAATAATTTTTGACAGCTAAGTCACGTCGTAAAATTTTTAAAAGACGAGTCGTGAAGTCATCGCATTCTGGCGCGAAAATAAATAATAATATGGGTAGAATAATAATACAATTTTATTTTATTTTAATTTAAAATTAATACTCGTAACTGAACGAATTCACGATAATCAACAAGCTGACAGTTTACCACAGATTTGAGAGTTCTACTTTCTTTTATATGGTTCTTGTTTTTATGGATTTGAGAGTTACTATATAAATAAATAATTTAGAATAAAACTGTCAATATCTACTGCTATTATCTACTGCTATTATAAGAGGTCAGAGTGAAAGTAAAATAAAAAAAATATTTCAAAAGTTATGTAGACTAAATTATTATGTTTTTTAACATTTTTATCAATTTATTATTAACTGCAATACGGGACCATAAGAATTCTATGTCATAATTTTGGAAAATTTAAAGATTAGGTACTTCGTAATATATATTTTTTTAAATCATTAATTTAACAGGAACATGTATTTTTTTATTGTTTGTTTACGTTTGCATCAAATAGCACTCAATTCGGTCCGCATACGGCCCAACACAATTACAACTATTTACTTTTATCTCACACTTTATGACTATGCAGAAACTTTAAAACGTAATGTAACATCATTAATGTATGTAATGGTTCTTGATTATCTCTTGACTGCATGGACACTCTACTTGTACGAAAAACATATTTTGTAAATTTTTCGTAAAAGAATTATAAAACCAGTGATAAGATAAATACAGATCGATAAAATACAAAATTAACTATGCACTGAAAGGCTCCCCATTTTCGTAATTGTTGTATTTAATTATATATTTAACAATTAGCATTTGCATAGTGTGTGGACTGAGGGACCACTTAAAAACTTAAAAATAACAATAACTATCACTGTTTGTGATCTTTCTTTAATTTTAAATTTATCCTTGCCCTTTTAACAAATGTTTGGCTTAGGAATATTTAATGTTCATGCTATAATTGATTAATTATGAGATAAATTCAAGTGGGCCCTCGGGGACCTTTTAAAACGTTTGTTATTTTTTATTAGCTACTCATATTAGGCTTTTCAATGCTTTTTATACTTTTATACATGTTTAACTAAGGATTTTTACCAAAAAATTGTTGTTTAATTCTTTACCTATCTAATTATGGGAGATTTTGTGTTTGAACTGAGGGACCCACTTAAAGCGATATATCTTTTGAATGAAGTCTTAACAAACTCTGATAATCGTTTAACAAACTCTTTAACAACTTTAACTATGCACTTTTGTTGATTAATCTACAAAAAGCCGCAGAAAAAAAAATGGGCCCTCAGTCCACACATACATAATATTCCTGAAAATTTTATTTGAATTTACGTCAATCAGGATTCTAAAAATGGTGGTAACAAAAGAAGAAAGACAATGGAAAAAATTGGTACTCGATGCGGGACTCAAACCCGCGTCTCTGGACTATACGCGTCCAGCGCCATGACCACTAACCCTTTGGGTTTTTTTTCCATTGTCTTTCTTCTTTTGGGATTTTTCTAATTATACCTAAGCTTTATAGGTAAAAAATTATATGTAATAGTGGTAACAATTTGTACGGGCTTTTACCGCAACTTTGATAACAGACGGGATAGATGGATAGAAGGATGAATAAAAGTCACTGATATTTAAACTGGAATAAACTATACTTATTCTATACAAACTAAGAATAAGTAATTGACTGATGGAATTATAAGAACGCGTGGTACGCTTGATGACCCAATGATAACTGACGTATTAATTTATCTGTATGAAATAAGTGAATTTTTCGCTATGTGGTTATCTAAGTCAAATAAATGACTATTATCCTGTGTACGTACATTCCCAACATCACCATAAGCTTAACTTCTAATTATTGGATTTTCGTTGACCTTCTTCGATCTTGGAACTCTTAACACCTGATAGTGATCGGTAAAATTTTACACGCACGCTTCGGGACACTTTGAAATAATGTCAAAACTCTTGTCAAACACTTGAAAATGATGGGTAAGCATAAAAACATTTCAGGGCATAACTGATTTTACTTTTATAAGGTCGTTGTTAAAATATTCTTTGACACTCGAGTACAAGTTAGTTTTATTAGTTATTTTAGCTGTTTTTTTATGTTGTCTGTTGTAAGCTAACTAATGAAATATTAAAATGTGAGGCATAGTCTTTAGTTTTGCATTTATATCTGTTTTTGATAAGTTTTAACACGTTCCCAGTGCAGTGTAGGTACCATAGGTACACATGCATTGTTTTACTATTGTGTCTGCTGGCGGCAGTGTGAAAGGGTTAATTCTCAATTTAGAAGAAAACACATTTAATAAATACTTACACCAAATTGTTTTGTTATGTAAATAGATTTCATTATTTATTTTTTATACATAAAAGAGTTATATACATTTAATAAACTTAAAAGTGTCACTAGAGTTTGTGTGTGACACATAACATTCATCGACATCACAAGAAATGGAACATAAGTTTAATTTTAATTTTTTTTATTAATATTGTTACGTGTGTTTCATAGTGTTGTCATTGTCACCACCATTATTTCAGTGTCGTAAGAGCCAAGTAAAGAAGAAAATTTGCAGAGATTTTTGTAAAAAGAGGTGCAATATAACATCAAATTACTTACCAATCCATTTACCCAATGTGATTTATTGGTCTTTCCTTCATTATAGAAATAGGTCCATCTCTACAGTAGGAGATTAATAGTTTCATAAGTTGATTACACAACTAAACTGATACAGGATCACTTAATAGATACACAGTAGTACAATACTAGTAGTGTTGTTAACAGAGATGCTAATATTGGCTTTTGATCGTTGTGGTCCGTACAAGACAATCAATTATCAATTAGCGGTGACAATAGGTTAATAGTCTATTATGGACCAATAATAGTAATTGCATTACAATTAAATCTCGTGAAATATTATCAGTATGATTCCTTATTTACAGTTCAGACTATAATCACTATTTAGGTAAGATACATATATTTTTAAACCATAAACTTATCTAATTGCTATTACCTATTAAAATAAAACTTTTTTAGTGATAACTAAAATTAAAGAAAATTTAAGCTTGGATATTGCAAAGTAAGAGGAAGAACCGAAAAGATTTTCCGCAATAAAAGAAAGGCAGAGCTCCCCGTCTTCGCCTTTGTCACCCGTTTACCTTTACACTATTTTTTAATATAACAGTCACAAACAGAATAATAAAATGGCGTAGCTGCAAAAAAAGTTATTTTATTACACCTTTTAGTTTTCTTCGTATTAAAAAGGTATAAATTGTATAAATAAAGTGAAAGAAACTAAATGAAATTAGAAATGAAAAGCATAAAAGGAATCTCTATAGTCGACTACTTTCGTGGGCGAGAGTTCAGACAGTTGTTGAAATACAACTTGCTTAGCGCTTGACAAAGGTTAATTGCGTTCCCTGTTTGACAGGCGTTGATCTTAAAACTGCTTAGAATGATAGAAAAATTACCTTTAAAGGGCAACACGTCAACCTGTACCGACTTGTCATCTTATTCCGTTGTAATACGACACATTTTCGGATGACAACGTTTATTATTTTTACGTGTTAAGATTGTGGAAAACATTCTTGTATTTTTCAGCAACTATTAGATCTAGTTGACGGTTTTAGACAAACTTATTCTTTGCTTGTCAGCAAAGCCAACTAGGAAAAGTCACACGAAGGGAAAAATAAAAAATATTTGACCGAAAGCCAATTTGTCTGGTCAGTGAGGTATTTAGTCTACGTTGCTTTTTATTACAGAAAGGAGGCATTTTAAGGAGCTTTTATGAAAGGAGGAAATGCCGAGGCAAAAGGAAGTTTGATTTTAATCATTAACTGAGGCAGTGGAAAAGTCTTCTTGGACTATCAATCAATATTTTAAAGTAATATTGTATAAGCTGATTAACTCGGATGATAGTAGTTCCTAAGTTTTTTTTTTTTTATTATACATAAAAGAGTTATATACATTTAATATAATTAAAAGTGTCACTTAAACCACTAGAGTCTGACAAAAAGAGAAGTAATAACAGTATTGTTATAACATTTAAAGGTGCTACTTCATGTATTCTCAGTCACTCACCACACGTTGTATTCAAATTCTTTCTATTCAAATCTTAGACCAAATATTGGTCTGAGATTCAAATAAGAAATTTAAAAGAGCAAAATTAAAGAATCATTCGAAAAATAAGTCACGAAAACTATTTTTCCCTGATAATAAATGAAAGTGACAAAACCTGTGAGGCTTCTCGAACGAGGTCGGATATCCGCTTCATGAATAAACGAATTGAACAAATATTCCATCCGGTATCAGGCGGAAGAGAGGATATTCGATCGGTTACTAGAATTAAGGGATACCTTAAATATTCAGATAAATTCGCAAGGTGTTTCACTCGGTATAAAACGTTGCTCTAAATTATTCAGTGTCTTGAAGAAAGGTAAAAATTGTAACCCAAAAATGTTTAAGGATTAACGTGGTATATTAATAATTCCTCTTCTTAGGTTTGAAATTCCTTATTCCTTCTCACAAAATGCATAAATTTAAAATAAATTAAAATAAAACTCCCCTGTTTGTAATATGAATCATAATTTAATGACTAAGCCATACGGTGCCAGTCATACGGTGGCCAGTAGAAAGGTATGTTTGAAATTTTCCTCATTACAAGAACAGGATTGCACAAAGTGAAGATAATTGAGGAACCCTTTCCCAGCTGTTGACTTCCCGTATCTGACCTGAACCATTAAACCAATAGATAATATTTAACAGACCGCAGGACCGAGTTCTGTGGCGCGTGTTGGGAGAGGCCTATGTCCAGTGGACTGCAATAGGCTAGTTGATAATATTTAACAACCTAACTAAGACTGTAAAACGCTATTTTTAAACGTTTAAGAGGACTCAAGACGTCAAGACCAACTCATCTGTCACCGGAGCCTAAAAGATTGTTGTTTCACCAAACGTTGCGTGAGAAAGAGAAAAACTCATAGAAAAGCAATCAGAAACATGCACACGCACACGCGCTCGATTGTATTTATTACAAATCAAAATGTCGTTCAAAATAGAAATATTGTTCTTCTTGATTGTTAGGGTTGACACTAAAACTAGCTGTAGGTAGTTACCTAAAAAGTAATAAATCAGGAGTAAATAAAGATAACTAAAATGGGTTTTAAAAAAATATTTTATTGTAAGTTTTGTTGCGGAAGACATGAAAATGTTTACATGAAAGCAGCATTTTTTAAAATTTTGTCACTATCCAAATGTGCTATGTTGTCCTCGCACCCAACTGGGTGCAACTGCTAACAGTCACGACAGCTTCGATCAATATTCTTTCTCTTGCAGCGATGAAATCTATGAGAAGGTAACGCGGCTTGGTAAATTATCGATAACAGTTTGGTCCCTAACTACAAGATAAAAATAAACCAAATGGATATTCGTAGTTTCTCATCTCTATTATAAGTCTTAAGACATATTGTAAGTACTCACTGACCCTAACTTCCATACATTATCACTATTATCTGAAATTAGTACTAATTTACCACATCTACTGAAGGGTCTTAACCCTTCCGAACAAATCCTTTTCAAGTCTTATCGTGTCTTCCCGGACCCAATATTTCAGCGACATCCCGCATCCAATCTAATTGATACAATGTCAATCTGTTGCAAGCAAGTTCAAGTCTTGTTCCTTTGTATTACAGTTGGTTTTAATTTGACAGCATGCTTTATTTTTAACCCTCGTCTGTTTAATGGACAATGAATTGATTGACGACCCAGATAATTGAATGTAGATAAATTGGAACTATGTGTGGCATAGTTCATTTTATTGTAAAGTTCCATTTAATTAAACGTAAACGATGCGTTAGCAAAAATGTTTTTTAGAAATACTTAACCACTTGAACGTCAATGGGTATGATTTATCCACTGACAAAATGGCGGGACTTACGTCATATGGTATAAAAGTACCAAAAAAAAATTCGTTCTGCAACGCGCGATATTTTATAAAAACATGATTCTACCGCTTAAAATCTACGTTTAAAAAAGTCTGTGGGACAATTGTCGATAGTTTTAAAACGGATTACACCAAAATAAACAGCTGTAAAAAATAATCTGTGGTCGCAATGTCAAACAGAAGTTTGCTTCATTTCGTATGTCCTTGTATGAAATTTACTGTTTATTTATGTGTTAAATACATTTGATTAATTAAATATTGTTGGAAGTGTAATATATTACAATTATCTAGAAAATGTGTGCTTTCTAATGGTCGTGATATTATGTTATAAAAGTTGAGTAACTTTTAAAATTAAATAAAAGAAAAGTCAAAGACTAAAACTTGGCCTTGAGTTTAACAATAATGGCGGTTTAATTACGCTTTCCTCAATAAAAGTTTATTGAAATCGTTTAAAGTTTACTGAAATCGTTTAATTCTAGAAGATAAACTAATAAACAATAATTAAATTTAGAAAACAAACCTACTACGTTCTTATTTTTATGTTCTTATTGTCTAAACAAAAATATGGTATGCACTACAAAACGCCGAGATGGCCGAGTCAGCTAAAAAAGGTATTTACTTATTTCAAAAATAATTTAAAATACTTTAACCTTCAGAATTACTAATATATTTATTTTATTTTAAAAGTAATATAGTTAATTATATTTTAAAAATAAAATCATTAATTTGGGTTGCTAATTTTTATTCACAAATAATATAATTCCCGGAAAATCGCGGAAAATGTCAACAATTTTTCGCAATTTCTCAGGTTTATCAACTATTCATTGTATTTAGATATTCATAAGGTTAATGTATTTTAATTTAAGTTTATTCCCTATACTTTTACGAACACGACGATGTTTTTCATTTTCAAATTGATGCAGTAATTTTCTCGTGTTAGCCGTTTTTATCAAGACGGAAAACTCGCAGTTTTTTATAAACACATAAAAAACTGCGAGCGTTGCCACTTGAACGTTGGACTCGCGAAAGCGATTCGCGCAGTTAACGTTCAAGTGGTTAATCAAAAAATAAAAATATAATGTGTTTATGAAGTACTTAATCTAAATTGAACAAAGACACGAAAGAAGAATGTAAAGATCAATTTACATCATTGGGACATTTGGAAAGATCAATTTAACGGACAAAGGCATATGAATTATTTTCAATAGGTTCAAGCAAAGTTTTTTTTTTCATTTTTTAATATGACATTATCCGATGATCATAGTCGACTTTACTTCCTTCCATGCGATGAAATTTCGTAAAAATTTGCATTCTTCTCGCAACGTTCAACATTCAAGGATAGTCTGTTTTTAGAATACTTGTTATCACTATCCGATATCATCACGAAAGTCGACTAAGACACTTTTTTAGGACTCTATTCAACAAAAAACAAAATCTTTAGACCAAACCCGATGCTAAAAATCTCGTCCTTGCAGTAACATATACATAGGCTGTATATTACACAATTTCAAATGTTATGAAACCCAGACAAATTGACAATACTTTTTGAGAATAAATTCTAGAAATCATATTATTTTTTTGTTTTGTTTTATCCCCAGTGATGAATGTTCCAAATTCAATATATTTTATTTTTGTTTCTAGATTGGTACAACTGTTTTCTATATTGGCGCGACGCTTGATTTGTATCTATCATTTACATTTTATACAGCACTATTTTTGGTTTGATATTATCTACAATTTACTGCAAACATAGTAAACAAAAACATCGTTGTATTTCTGAACTTTGTACCAAAAATTGAGTTTTTAATCGAAAATTTTACGGGAGCTTACGGGGTGTAGGTGTTTACAAAATTGTATGCTTAAAACGTAAACAAAATAAATACGGCCTTGTTCAGCCAGTTATTGCTCAACCTTTTCCTAACCTCAAACTATTACTTCGTGCACCAGTTTTCTTTCAGTAGAAGATACAAAAGGGGCAACCGAACTCCGGTTTAAAGGTTGGAAACTGTTACGATCTAAGGACTAAAGGAATGAATAGGTATTATTTTATTTTGGAAGAGTTCTGTTCTGCACCGCTGGTCGTGTGCGAGGTCGAGGTTTTGTGTTCCATGACGAATAATCATTAGTCAGGACTTTGCACTGAATGCACTTTGTTAGTTTTGTAAAAGTACTCACGACACAAGGGCCAGAGTGGTTTTTTTTTTATATCATAATCTTTCAAACTTTGCTTAACTACATCATGCAAATATTTATTTACTTATATCCCAAATGTCATATATGTAAATGCACAGTGTAATCACACTTGTAGAAAACAGTGCGAGATGAATCCTATTATAAACCTAAAAATTGTGTCACGATAAATAAATAGCTCACTATAGAAATTCTGAATTGTTGGAGTAAGTACAATTTTTTTAACATAATATCACTTTAAATCGTATAAACCAGTATTATTTGTATTGCATGTTTCGTATTCAAATAGCTTTGATCAGTTGATTGAGTTTCGCGTTTGATTGTACGCAAATATGTTCGTCAGATTTAATTGTGAGTTAGTTCATCGAACATTTGTTATGTGTGAAAATACCTTCTATCTGTTATTGTTGTTCTCGATTACAAATGCTTGTTTGACGTTTGATGGATGCATTTGCTTTTGTATACAAACGATATTCACTTACAAAGAGATAATAGACGTTAATATGCAGATCTATTTATCTGTTAGAAATTTCGACGAGGATTTAGTGGTTTTTGAAATACAGTATACTGCATTGGTTGCACTGCAGTCGTCTATAAAGTTAAATAGTATTAGTGTGATCTATATAATGAATAATTTCCTGACTTTGTATGTTCTTTGTGTTCATCAAATGTAGCTTTACCAGCGACGTAAGGGAGTAAGGGAATAGTCAAAAAAAAGTTTTGAGAAGTAACATTTTTTTTAATAATTTAGATACCTACAATTTTTTTTGCATATACGACTGTTTACCTTATGAGGCGTTAGTTGACTTAGTATCAAGACTTGAAATTTAAAATTATAAATTTAACAAGCATTACTACACAGTGGCACAATAATATTACTTACTTTCACTTGAAAGTAAGTAATAATATAATTGTGCTACTTACACTTGTATGCATACAAGCGTACAAGCAATCAGGCCTCTATTAAATTACGTACAAACTATTCTAAGACTATGTCGGGAACTGCTCCGGTTTATTAGCACATTCTGATTCAATTTGGACTTCGTCTCCTCTCGTGTCTTGACACATGAATGTAAGATGTATTCAGCTTTGATTACTCGTTGTGTGTTAGTGGCGGAATAATGGTGGGCATACACGATCCTACCTATCGTCCAATCGGTATGATGCTACTGATTGGATCTGTTAGAATTTGACCGTGTGTGCGAGTGGATCGGCATGACAGTTAGAATTGATGGCACGATCGAATTCCGTTTCTTTTGATTGATCAATGGATCAAGCCTGCAATGTCATGCCGATTGGACGATAGGAAGGATTGTGTATGCCCACCATAACAGTACATGGAACTAGAGAAGATTTATCTTATGAGTTTTGTGATAGGTTAACTAATGGCCACGACTAAAAGACCTTACACTCGATCGAAATCACAATGGCGTTAACAAGCATAATGGTTTGCACTTGATCACGTTTTTCATAAAGATTTGAATTATATTTTATGGTATTACAATGATAAATGTTTAGCAATATTTTGCATCAAGGCATGATTTACACGTAAATAACCTTCAAAATTATATAATGTGGCGAAATTATATATCCTAGTCACACGGACTATACTAAATCAGAAATCAGAAATCAAAATCAAATATAAATATATTTTAAGGGAGTAGAATGTTTCTACATTGCTACAATGTTACTACAAGTAGCAGTTACTACTTGCCATCAGGTAAGTCGATATCCAACTGCCAACTTGAGGGAGACAGGGACATTAAATCGAGACGTGTACCCACGTCTCGATATAATTGTTTAATTTTATAAGTAATTAGCGTAGGTATTTCTCACTTTCACATCGCAGTCTACCATAAATATTAATTTGGCTCTTTTCCTGCCAAAGAACGACATGACTTCAAAAAAACATCCACAGAAAAATAAAAAACAAGACAAAGAAACGAAAGCATGTTTCATAAAAACCGACCTTATACCATACACAACAGAACACTAATTTCAAAATCTTAAATTTATCCATGAAGATTCGACATTTCAAAATGCAGAATCAGAATAGATAACGGACAATATCCATCAACGTTGAGAACACTGACGGCTGGTATTGATAGATTTATTTATTGATAGCATGTCAATCAGCGCTTTTGAATGTTTTATAAATAACTATTCAATAATCCGTGTTCCCTTTCTCCAGTTGTTGATGGTACGTTGAATTAGTAATTGCTGGTCTAGCTTGATTTGGATATTGTCTTTGTTTTGAAAACAAATAACCCCCGGTTTCTGAATGACTGATCAAGTCAAAATCAACTAATCAAGTGTCAAAACTATCATTTTCAGGAACTAAAATGACAGTTTTGACACTTGATTAGTTGATTTTGATTTGATCAGTCATTCAGAAATCGGGGGTTAGTCACGGAAACTTGTAGTCAACATCAATTTGCACTTTCCGTCAGATTCGATATTAATGTTGCCGTAACGTTACAAAGAACACATTTTTTTAATTAGTCTTTAATCGCCCACTACCGTATATAGACCTGTCCCCATGTCATAAAAAAATTAAGTAAGTTAGTTAGGCCAAAGTATCAGAAATACTTCGTATACTGATACTACAGAATATAAGATACTCGTAGTAAAAAAAAACTGTACTTTTTTATTTAAAATTCACCGAATTAAAATTGGCATCAATCCAAATTAACAAGCATGAAATTTTTCATGGAAAAACGGCCATAAAATAAATAGGCTTATGGCAATAAATTGTGGAATTTACATTCTTATTATTTAATTTTATCTGGCACGAAGTTTGACCCCTTGAACGTATCAATAAGACTTTCTCTTAAAAATCATACATCTCAGACTTTCTGATAGTAAAAATAAAGCTACATCTAGATCAAAATTCCTAAGGAATACTTTTAATCTAGTAAAATATTTCATACCAAACAACATTTTCTAAAAGAGTGTAGACGAATACTGCTGCTAAAATTTTCTTTGACAAACTGTGAAGTATATAGGTGGTGTATTCATTTAGTGAAGTATGTACTAAAATTTAAAACAGCATTTTATCTACGAATAGTGGTCAAGGGATCATCCCTTTAAAACCGAGGTCCTTTTACGTGAAGGGCAATGTACGATCTAGCATTTCATGGTTTTATAGCTTGACAAAAGATACGGTACCTACTCGACCAAGTTTATGGGCGGATAATAAATAGAACAAAGTACAGTCACGAATCCAAAATTGAATATTCGAAGATTACTTTAAAACTGTATGGAACCTCTTCTAAATTACGAAATTATCATGGTATTCTAATGTCTAGATAAACGTGCAGATAGTTTAGAATATTTGACAATGTGTACATATTATTGCTTGTGACTGTACCTAAGGGAAAGTGTCTGATAGTGTTATAACTCGTATGTCAATGAAAGAAGTCTTGGCTCAAGGTTTCTAACAGTTGATTAATCTCAAATTTTAAGTAAGTTATGTACAGTCGGGGTATTTGCCGCTCGACCACCCTTAGGCGAGAATCGCTTGGCACGCGGCGCATGCGATACGTGGGCGTGCCACGTATCGCATGCGCCGCGTGCCAAGCGATTCTCGCCTAAGGGTGGTCGAGCGGCAAATACCCCGACCGTACATAACTTACTTTAAGGCATAGAGTCGTAAAATTTCATGATCCTTCATCTACTATTATCCTTAGCAAACGTTTACTCAGCATGTCAATTCTCGTTCCTTAAAATCGTTGATTTGGTTAACTTTTAGTTGTCAAATTGTCACACAATAGGTAAGACAATTTGACAACTAAAAGTTAACTTAATCGATTTTATAACGTTTTTTTGACATTAGTGAATATTTTCATCAGACATCATACATACATAAAAACTATTCTTTTAGTTAAACGTATGTAAGAATGCTCAATTTGATTAGTACTCCTTTATCTCTATTATTCTTCGTGTAGCAATTAAGCGCTAGACGATGGAAAAAATAGATAAACTCAAAATGCCACTATACAACAATATGTATGAACTATGTTTGTGTATGATAACACAATATTATACATAAAACGAACGATTTATCAAACTTTTTGATAATAAAGTTAATGTAGGACATGCCAATGTCTTATGAAGGGCACGTTAAGGTTGGTATAACCATTAAAATGTGCATGTATCTTTATATTATCACTTCATTATCGTGTTGTTTTCTAATATTGTATCAAGAGTTGAAGTAGCAAAACAACTAATCCAAAACTGAATGTTATGCAAGAATTTAAATGAGGTAATAAAGGGGACTAAAAGGTAGTAAGGGAAATAAAAAAACATTATTCTTTCATCATAGACGGCGTAAGTACATTAAGTGCAACGAGTGGGGGTATTTTAGTAATAAACAAACAAAAATCTTTCCATTACTAAATAATAATAGCATATTTTTATTAATTTAAGAACACAGTATATTGTCTTATAACGCTTCAATCAAATAAATACCATTTAGTTGTAATTTAGAAATCACTACATATAACCACTTTCAATCAACTTCGTTAGGAAACTTCTATATGGGTTAGTGAAAAAACTGTGGATACACGACCACTAATTGACGGGGGTGTAGGGTGTTGATCGGGTCACAGTATGCACTTAATAACATGTGACCCGTAAAAGTCAATTACACTGAAAATGTTTTTGTTACAGTTAAAAATAAACGCCCTTTAACTTTTAAAAATAAATTAATTAAAACTCACTCCAAATTTAAAGCGTAATAACAAATTTTAGAAAAATGCTACAGAAGTTGCTATCAAAATAATTAATTCTCTTTTTCTAAGCATTCAGGTAATTAAATGCTCAGTATATTTACATAATATATAAGTTTCATTACCATTGTTTTTGTTTTATACATTAAAATCAAAATGTTTTATTTTTGTTTAAATACGCAGAAGGAATCTGTACAAAGCTCGTATTTTAAGGCTATTTTAATCCAACTAGACCTACTTGTGTTGGATCTGAAGGTGAATGAAATACTTTATAGAAAAACGAAAAGAAACGTCTTTATGACAAGGAAACTAGAAATAGTCTTGATACCTACATGCTATATACCTAGCGAGACAAAACATTTAGGATCACACAAGTTACATACATACAAAACCGTTTTGCCCCTGTAGCAGTAAATCTGTAGGCAACGTTTATCCCTTTTACAAAGAAGGTAACATCACTGCACATTGACCTGCATTGTAGGATATTAATGATATATGAAAAGAAAAATAAACAAATTCACTTTCAACTAATTTATTATTTTCCTTTTACACAGAAGCCTTTATCATATCACCATACAGTTGTATTTTCCTTGCAACAGATAAATCTAAATGCTTATCTTCAATACCGACAATTAAACCTCCCATGACATTCTTATCAACTTTCTCAGTCAGCTGTATATTCTTTCCATCCTTCACGAATTTCTTGAGTGCTCCCATAAGGGCTGTTCTATCGTCTGCTTCTAAAGGAAATGCTGTTATCACCTCACATAAAGCCTCTTTCTTATGTGCCACCATTACTGCCATAAACATGTTTATCATTCGTTTTAGCATTTTCAATCGCCCATTTTCAGCCACACAGTATAAAAAGTTTGCTGCACACGATGGCATTCCTGCTTCAGTTGCGATGGCTTTAAGTAATTTAGCTTTAGCAGCTCGATTCATTAGACTTGATTGCATAAAGTCTTTTATTTTAGGTCGATCAAGCACTTTTACCAAACTCCTTAGGCCTTTGTCTGAATCTTCTAATTGGTTTTGTTGCGATGCTGCGCTATATAGTGCTGTGACGTAACGACCCGGTATACCAAATACTGGAACTGGCGGTCTTACTGACTTCTGCAATGTTTGTGTGACAGAAAAATTTCTAACAAATATTCGAAACATTTTTGTTGCAAAGACTTACGAAATTTACAGCAAATTGATTAACATATCCTAAATTGTCAAAATGACGTTATGTTTTCCTTTGATGTTATTGTCTATTGTGTGTTGTATACAGCAAAAGAGTTTATATTATTGTGATAAACGCGTAGTACCTTCAAATGTATAATTGAGAATATGAATGACCCTATATTATTTTCAATCTCACTGTGATGATAGAGTAAATACAATACATAGTGTCACCTCCCCCTCGTCATCATTATCAACTAGCCTGTACCAGTCCACTTCTGGACATAGGCCTCGTCCAAAACGCACGAGAACACGGTCCTGCGCCTTCCGCATCGAGTCCTACCCGGAGACCTTTTTAGGTCGTCGTTAGATCATTGAAACTCGTACAATTTTACTAAGAGAAAATTTAAACTAAACAACCATTCCATGTAATAAAATTATTAATAATGTAGTCATTGTAGCGTGGTAACAGCGGATCAAATTTTTCATTGTTACCTTATGTAGCGTCATCTAGCGTACGTACATCAAGCGAACACCTACACTATCTTAGTACTCCCATAATCAACAGATATCGCCACTACGTCCTGAATCGCGATATCAAGATTCGCACAGCTATTCCACATATACAACGTCCAACGAACAACCGTTAGGCAGTTGGCCCGCCAGGCACGATCACCCCTCGTCTGGTCAGAGGATCCTCCCTTTTCGTTGGAGGCGTGGTGCTGTTACGTCACCGCGACCTCCACTCCTTATAAAAAATATTTTTTCTTAAATTAAATGTATTTATATTTTCTTTCAGCGAAAAGGTAAAAAAGATATTAAGGGTAGTTTTTGGAACTTCAGATCCTCAACTTGTACAAGGATAGACTCAAACGCTAGCTTTAACTTTCTACGAAACTCTGTGACAGTTTAAGTTAAATTCCAAGAGACGAGAAGCATACTTGACCTTAGATCTAGAAATCGAAATTGCCGTGACATTATAAAGTGTTCCATGAAATATTTTTCACGAAGACGATGTCTAGAGAGCTCAGTGCCAGTTTCTAAAACTTCAATATTAATTTACATTGATTAGCCGACAATGGACCGTGCGGTGACGGAGCAAGAATGCAATGTCATCATCCCATCTCATCCCATGGGTGTCGTAAAAGCCGACTAAGGGTCTATCCGTGAATATTGTCTTTACGAAATAAAAAGAAGGAAAACTTGAAATTAAACCCTGTACCAATCCGACTAGCCAGCGTGGTATTAGTAGGCCAAGTATACCTCCGTCATTTGAGGAAGCCCGTCCCTGCAGTGGGACATTAATGGGCTGTGATGAAATACGTGCGTAGATTCTGTATAGATATATTCTCAAAACATTTTAAACTACTACTTATTTTGCTTGTTGGTTTTTGACTAACTATTATAGTGAGTCGATATTTTTTCTCCAGAGACATTCATAAAAATACACATAATAAATGTTTTTGCAATAATCTAAAACATTTTTTATTGAACCAACAACCAGTTAACATTGTAAAATTAAATAAATAAATAAATAAATAATCTTTACACATTTACACATCGCCATCTAGTCCCAAACTAAGCAAAGCTTGTACTATGGGTACTTGACAACGGATAAACATACTTATATACTTTTTTTTGTAAATACATACATATTATACATAGAAAACACTCAGACCAATGCAAACAATCATGTTTATGCACACAAAGATTTGCATTGAGCGGGAATCGAACCCGAGATCTCTGCGTAGCAGTCATATTATATAACCACTACGCCATAGAGGTCGTCTTGCCACAGATGAACCTGTCTAGATTTGCAAGTACTTAGGTACGTAAGTATACATAAAATCAATAATACTCAAAATATCTCAAGTGTTCGACTAACAAGTCTAAAACTATCATCTTCAAAGATCTGTTTAATACTGAGATAGCATCTATTTGGTCCCTGTTTTGTACGCCAGGACCAAGTTTCAAGAGTATTAGTTTATCAATAGAAAGGGACCGGTCAGTGTATTGTTTAGATTTTGATCCTTATCAATGAGTTGGGATGCTTCAAACTGTCATGGCTTTATACTTATTACCTCTGTGGCGCAGTCGGTATATTAATACCGACTGCGCCACAGAGGTCGTCAAAAAATTACTAAAAGCCCTTTAATAAAGTTAAATTAATGTAGAATCTGGCTGAGTTACATGCCATATCTATTCTGTGTCTACATAATGTTTATTTAGGTATGATTAGCATAGCCACCGTTTACTCGTACTCCAAAGTCAGTAACCGCATAACGAGTTTGTGCCTACATGATTTATTTAACAAATTATTTTTTTATAATTATGAATTGCTCTTACTTTAAATATTAAAAAAAATCTCTCATATGGTGGACGAACAACCTGGTTAGGTTAGTCTTATACCTGAGAACTTAATCATTGAGTAGCAATTAAAAAAAACTTTTTATGTTTAAAAATGTTAACTTTAAAGTAAATACGTTTAAATATCTTAGAAACGGTGTCAGTTATTTGGTTTTTGACCTTAAAAGTATAAAAATTCTGTCTTAAATAAGTAAATTAAGTTTCGTATTATATTATGCATTAACGTTCTAGTTTTACAGTCAGTATTTTAATAACTATAAAAGAAGAATAAGAAATATATATTTTATTATATTCCAAGTCTGCAATGACAGGAATATACAAAACTGTTTTGTATATTGTTTAATAAATTTAAAAGTAATAATAAATAAAACTAGGTCATAAAAGCTAGCAGTTGCTTTTGATGAAGCTTTAAAAGCTTTTGGGCCTTTATGAATCATGCAAATATAATTAAACTTCATTGGAAATCTCGATCCCAATTAGTAACATACTCTATTTTCATAAATATGTATGAAAGTATAAAATAAATTTTTCCGTGTGGTGACGGAGTAAGACTACAGTGTGTCACCACCCCATCTCATCTCATGGGTGTCGTAAAAACCGGTTAAGGGACTATCCGTGAATATTATCTTTACGCAATAAAAAGAAGGAAAACTAGAAATTAAACCCTACACTAATCCGTTTGGCCAGTAGACCAAGTATCCATCCGTCCCTGGAGGAGGCCCGTACCTGCAGTGGGACATTAATGGGCTGTTATGATGATAAAATAAAATTGAGTTTATTTTGCTTTTGATGATAAACAAACCGCAAAAACAAAAAGGTATTGAAAGAGATCGAAACACAATGGTCAAAATTAGGAATTCAAAACAGCGTTAAAACTTCGATTTCTGTGAATTCCGTCAGACGATTTACCGCTGAAGGGTGGGCACCCTTTTCTCGTTGTCCAAATTTGTTTATTGGTTTGTGCCGTAACTTACTTTGTAGGGCGTTATTGTGTAATGTTGAAAGGCTAATTCCCTTGTCTACAGGATGTTTTGCACTTCATAAACAGAATTACCATATTGTGAATCAACTAGAATTACATTTTTATAACTTCTGTTGCACCCAATCACATAAAAAAGATATTATGTATATTAAACGTAAGTACGACGAAAAACATAAAAAAACATAAAACATTCCTCACACATTCACACAACGCCATCTAGTTCCAAACTAAGCAGAGCTTGTACTATGGATACTAGACAACGGATAAAAATACTTCAATACTTTTTTTTGTAAATACATACATATTATACGAGTACATAGAGAGCACCCAGACCAATGCAAACAAAGATTTGCATTGAGCGGGAATCGAACCCGAGACCTCTGCGTAGCAGTCATATTATATAACCACTCCGCCATAGAGGTCGTCTTGCCACAGATGAACCTGTCTAGATTTGCAAGTACTTAGGTACAGTCAGCCCCAAAAGTCGCTGAACACATTTTAAATTCCAAAATTGCTGAACACTAAAAGTGCCATAAGTCAGTGTCGCGGGTATTTCAGAAGTATCGATGTTGCCAACTCGTGCAGTATACGGGAGTCGCGCATGACTGAACGGCAACGTCGCCCGCTGCGTCGCTCATCTGCGGTCGAGTTTCAGTGTAGTTGTAGTGAGTGATTTTGACAGTAGACAAAAGTCAAGCCAATTTCAAAGCGGAATACTACATTAACAATTTCATCAAAACAGTTGTCAACACGATAGCTTTGCTTGTATAGAGCTTAGGTGAAAAGAAAACAGCTCTGGTTCCATCCTGAGGAACGGATTACTTTTTGTGTTTTTTTATTTTTTCTTATTTTGTTTTCTACTATTATTATTCAATACAAGCTGTAACCCGCGACTTCGTTTACGAAAAAAATGTATATTCGACAATTAAATTAAATAATTTAATTAATTAATTAATTAAATGGCTTTATCACCTCTAGACTTAATTTTAGTTGCATGTCATAAAACTATTAAGTTCAATGTCGCACAACAGGGAGCGCTTCTTCTTACATAACATTTCAACTCATATCATCGAATCTCCGAAAATGTTTCTCATACAATTTAAAGTCATAATGATCATTCTTCATTAAATTTAAAAATTAAATAAAAATACTATTTAATTTTCAATTAAAAATTAAAAATAATATTTTAACTTTATTAAAATACCTGTGAACAGTGACTGTGAATTTAAGTTACTTGTTTTTTTTGAGATAAAATACAATAAATAAAAAACCAAAAAAAATACTTGGCACAACCCGGTTTCGAACGCACGTCTACTTCATCAAAGTCGAGTGTTCTATACCCTAGGCTATCGAATCTCAGTGACTTGTCTTGAAATTATGTATCTATTCCAACGAGTAAACATAATGGACACTAGTGTTCAGCTACTTTTGGAACACTAGTGTTCAGCTACTTTTGAAATACCCGCGACACTGACTTATGGCACTTTTAGTTTTCAGCAGTTTTGGAATTTAAAATGTGTTCAGCGACTTTTGGGGCTGAAGTATACATAAAATCAATAATACTCAAAATATCTCAAGTGTTCGACTAACAAGTCTAAAACTATCATCTTCAAAGATCTGTTTAATACTGAGATAGCATCTATTTGGTCCCTGTTTTGTTCGCCAAGACCAAGTTTCAAAAGTATTAGTTTATCAATAGAAAGGGACCGGTCAGTGTATTGTTTAAATGTTGATTCTTATCAATGAGTTGGGATCCTTGAAACTGTCATAGCTTTATAAGATTTAACATCTCTCTTGCATAATCAAATACTCTCAAGGAACACTTTCCTTAAAATAAATAAATAATCCTCACACATTCACACATCGCCACCTAGTCCTAAACTAAGCAAAGGTTGTACTATAGGGTACTAGACAACGGATAAACATAGATATTTAAATACATTTTTTTTGTAAATACATTCATATTATTATACATAGAAAAGACTCAGACCAATGCAAACAATCATGTTCAAAGGTTGTACTATAGGGTACTAGACAACGGATAAACATAGATATTTAAATACATTTTTTTTGTAAATACATTCATATTATTATACATAGAAAAGACTCAGACCAATGCAAACAATCATGTTCAAGCACACAAAGATTTGCATTGAGCGGGAATCGAACCCGAGACCTCTGTGTAGCTGCCATATAATATACCGACTGCGCCAAAGAGGTCGTTTAATTAATATTATTAAAATGAATAAAAATAAATTGCCCATTAATTGTTTAACAATTATTTTATGTAAGTCTTCCCTATTGACAAAATTCATCCAAAACTACTATCCGTGAAAATTATCTCTACGAAATAAAAAGAAGGAAAACTTGAAATTAAACCCTATACCAATCCGTCTGGCCAGCGTGGTATCAGCAGGCCAAGTATCCCTCCGACCCGGGAGGATGCCCGTCCCTGCAGTGGGATATTAATGGGCTGTAATGATGATTATGATGATATTATAATTTGTCTATTGCTTTATGGAGATAGCCCCATGTAGTCCAAGCGTCTTAGGAAGGTTTTCTATGACTTAAGAACAGGTATAGGTACATGTATATAAAATTAAATAACTTTTGAATATATTTTTTCGGCTTTGCAGATGATAAGTTTAAGCAAACCAATAATTATATAAAAATTCAGTGTCTCAAAAATGCGTTAAGAACAGCAAAGTGTGGTTTAAGAATGACTGATGAAGCCTCTGGATTTGTGTTAACTGGGTCATGCAAATTTTCACGTAACATCGCTCGGCTATCTCGTTGACGACACGTCTGCAAAAACTGAAGCGTTCGGAGCAAGGAATTTATGTGATGTTATCGCTGAATTCTTAAATCATATACTAGTTGTGGATAGATTTTAATTTGAACTTGAAAACATTAATGTATTGACATAACAGCCCATAGATGTCCCACTGCAGGGACGGGCCTCCTCCCGTGACGGAGGGAGACTTGGCCTACTTATATCATGCTGGCCAGACGGGTTGGTATAGGGTTTAATTTCCAGTTTTCCTTCTTTTTATTTCGTCTCGGATTTTTCACGGATAGTCCCTTAGTCGGTTTTTACGACACCCATGAGATAAGATGGGGTGGTGACATATTGTATTCTTACTCCGTCACCACACGGGGTTAATGTATTATGACCAGAAAGATTTGGAAATTGCGGGCTTTGAATGTGAGACTTTTGCATTACAGCTGTGGCCTTTACCCGCTATGTCGCAAAGGTCGTCAAATGCTATTTATTAACCGACTTCAAAAAAAGGAGGAGATTCTCAATTTGATTGTTTTTTTATCACAGTCAACTGTTGGACATAGGACTGCCTCTTCCAACACGCACCACCTTGTTTATTTTACATGAGAATAATATGATAACTGACTTTTATTTATGCCCTAACCTTCTACCGTCTTAAAGCTGTGGTGATTTTTTTTCTACCAACTGTTACAAAGCAGGAATAAATTCTCGCTTTACTGACAGACGTGTACTAACTGGCTAGAATTTATACATCTTACACACTATAAATCCTCTTTAATCATTTTAGGTATTTTCCATTCTAAAACTAAGTCTAGATATTGTTGACTACTTTTGCGCAATACGAATCCGTAATCCGACCTGAACCGCTCTTATCTTGGTAACGAGTGAGTGTTTGATCTGAATAATGCAATGCTGCACGACGGAATGAATTGAGTGAGTGAAACTCAAGTGGCTCTTTGCCTTCTACTTTTGAATTAGAGATCTGTATCTATCTAGGGTAATGTATGAAACGTTACAACTCTCAACTGTTAGAAAATTAAGGGTTTTTCCAGCTTTTATGCTCTGCAAAAGCAATAAAAATAGCTCCGCTAATAGAACCAACCTGGCTGACAATTTATGCTTGAGGCTTGCTGAGCTTGAGGATAATTCGACTACGGGAGAATATCTGATAGAGTAAATAAAAGAAAATCAATGACGCGAAACACTGCTATTATTCCGTTATCATAATTTACTACATACCTAAAAATCACCAGAACACATGCTAAGTACATTAATAACCACAAATTTACTCGTAGAAATTGCGGGTTTAGGAACCACAGTCTCCTCTGCGAGCAAACTGTATACTAATTTTACCTCTCTTTTGGTTACACACAGGCTGTTGAATAAACAAATACATACGTCTAATACGTTCGTTGATGTAAAGAGTAAAGGTGACATACGCGGTCGTTACATCACGAGAACATAATTTTGCACTCGAACAAAAGCCAGAACATATTGCTGTATCACACCTTTTTTCATATCTTCTAATTAAAATGTTATTTCGTCCTTGTATTTTGGTTTTATAAAGCCCTAACACTGAATCTTTTGTTTACATTTATATTTTTCTCCTTTTACGTCCTTTTCGGGTTTAGTCTTATTCACTCTTTTGTTTCTGTTAAATTTATTCTTTTATGCAATCCCCTATGTTAAGAGGATGTCAAACTTCCTTTTTTTAAAATCCAAATGTTAGGGTTTAATTTTTAATTGCTTAGTAATCAGTGATAATTTAATATAAATATTTGTTATTCATTCTCATATGTAGATTTTCATGTATACTTTTTTATAACACCAGTAAAAAACTATTTTTATAGGAGCATAATAGGTAAATTAAGTTGTAAATAGAAATAAATAGATACATAATAGCTGAGTTTAACTTAAAAAGATTGGTTGATACATCAAATAGTTTCCATCATTTTTTTATTCAAAATAAAAAAAACAAAATATGATCGTATTCAGCAGATCACAATCTAATAATAAGAAATAAAACAAGATATTTGCTGACTCATAAATAACATAGCATCTATAAAGTTTTGATAGGGATTTCAACCTCAGTTGTTGCTCCGTATATATCGTCATAAAAACTCAACTCTAGCCTAACAAACTTTTGGCCATTCTTCATTGTTTGATGGATGATCATAAGAGATTACATTGGCAAAACAGCGCTTACCGCGCTTTCGTAATATGATTTATCGCTTTGTATTTGAAGCGGCTTAGCGTTGTCGAAAAAATATTATGTAAACTGCGCTTAATGCTGACGGACGCTGGGATTATCGAGTGTTCTAGATTGTATTTTTGGGTAGACAATAGGAGTCTGCAATATCGTCACAAATAGAAGCGTTGAAATCTGAAGCATGGAAGCAAATTTTTATTATCTATAAACCAAAATACGTTTACTGGTAACCATAAGCTGCATTCTTAATCACCAGAGCACAATATTAATATTATGCGTAAATATATTTCGGCGTAATGTATTTTTCAATGTAAACTTAAATGTAACTAAAAAGGCCTGCTTTTATGAAAGTTTATTTTCAGAAATGAATTAAAACCCAAAAATAACCTCTGAATATCAGCGCATGCTTATTCAAGCCTATAAATAGATCTAAATGTGTTAATATAACTGAATGTACAAATTGAAATGAGATCATCAAGTCTTTATTCGACGTTGTTGTCTTGAGAGGCGAATTGAAAAACAATGAAGGAGTTACAAAAACGTAGGGTTTCTCATTTTTAAAGCTCTTAGAGAGTAGGTCAAATTGTACATCTTATTATTGATATTGACCTACTTCGCACTATCAATACAATAGTATGAAATAAAGTCGCTTTTTCTGTCCCATATGTCCCTTTGTATGCTTAAATCTTTAAAACTACGCAACGGATTTTGATGTGTTTTTTTTAATGGATAGAGTGGTTTACGAGGACAGTTTACATGTACCTATAACATGCATTTTATAGAAGAGAAACCCTAAAATTTGAGATTTCTTATGTAATCGTCTAATAAAGCTGTAGTAAAACATTGTTTAAGGATTCTGTAGTAGGTGCCCGTGCACCATATAACTTAAGGTGAAGCAGGTAAAATGGATTTCTAAAAAAATTGGAAAGCAGAGAATACTTAATGGACTAACTACATCAATTTTATTAAGACTCTGCAAGCAAAGTTTCTGATTACTGTTTCTATATGCAGAAACTTTGCTGGTAGTAAAGTTCCACTTCAGGAAAGGGTCTGCGATTAAGGATAACATTCGATATTCTGTCACATTGCTCAGAGAAAGCGGTATAGGATGAATTCCAAATATCCCTTCCATTGCAATGGTATATTAAGGTCCCTTTTATAACTTCCGCGTGATGAGTAATTGCAGCGATATTTCACTTAATCCATCATCAAAAGGAAAACCATTTATTTAATAGGAACCCAATAGTTGAAATATCCAAACAAATTGTCAAAGTTTGTTCTCAAACTTAGTTCGTATCTTCCGTTATGTGGTCGCAATACGACAACTGCAGCCGACTTTGCATTATTTATTGTCAATAACTCTGTGTAGTTACGTCTGGAGATAGCTTTATAATTTTAGTAGTGTTTAATGATTCTTTTTTTGTTATTGAGTAGTCTTTGTCGTATAGGTTATGCCTGTTAAACAGTTACCCCCTGAAGCGTTTAGGAGTAAGGAGGTTAGAAGTTAATTGACTAAAAAAGTTAAGTTTTCATGGGTCTGTGTGGTTTAATTTTAATTTAAAAAATATTGGTACATCGGTATGAAGTAATATGAAAAAATAAATTTATATGCATAAAGTATAAACTATTACATAATAACTTTCGTCACAAGTTTACTCAATCCTATCTAGTTCCATTATCCTTAGAAAGCAACCATACCAATACAGACATAATGCGCAGAAACCGAACCTATTTATGCGCACAAATTGAACCTAAGACCATTGCGAAGCAGTCATTTTAAATAAATAACAATGTTTGTCCTGACTAACTTATCAATACAGAGCCTTAACCGCAATGTCGGGCAGCTTGAAATTTTGACAGTTGACATATTTTATAAAGGAAACGCGTTCTAAGAAAGGAGTTTTGTGTATGTTACAGTCAAAACTCATGGCCAGTCAAAACCACTTTTAACTGCGTAAAACAGTCAATAGTGGTTTTGACCGGCGACGTGCTTAGTCAAAACCACTATTGACTGTTTTTTGCAGTCAAAAGTGGTTTTGACCATTAATGTTAGTCAAAACTCATTGAAAATTGATCTTTTAATACCTATTAAGGTAAAAATCCGAAACAGTTGGTTAGGTTAGGTTAGTATGGTGAGCAAAGGATGCACGAGCCGAGCGAGCGAAGCGAGCATGCCGCGGCAGCGGCCGGCGAGTGCTAGAAACATTATTTTTATGTAAAACTAGAATATAGTATTATTATATTCTAGTAGTAGTTTTGACCGGTTATGAGTTTTGACTATAACATATATTCCATCGTTAGGGTTAAAATCTCTTTGACGAATGGTATTTGATTTGATTTATTTTTAAAAGCTTGTTAAAATCAGTCTGGTTAATTGAGTCTTTTATTTGTTTATTATTTTACATTATCTTATCACAATATCTAATATTATTGTTTGATCTTTTGACGATACTTGGCTTAGTACAGTCACGAGCAATAATATTATAGACATCGTCAAATTTTCAAAACTACGAGTATGTATAAGTCTATCTAGACATTAGAGTACGAAATAATCTTCGAATTTTCAATTTTAGATTGTCAGAGCTTTAGATAATTGTTCTACAAAATGTGAAAATGTGTACATATTATTGCTCGTGACTGTACTTACACTCTAGCTACAAGTCAAGTTTTTTTTCGTTTTTCTTTGATAGTATTACTGAAATTTTCCTTAATCAGATTTTACAACAACCATGGTATGAGCTGGCAGAACCCTATTGTGTTCATAATCCGTCGTCACCCAACTTCATATACTCAGAACAAAGTAATATAAATTACACAAAATTAAATAAAAGTCTACCAAGAATCTATATTCAAACTCTTTGATGTGAATGGAATTTAATAAACGTTTAACAATGAGGTGCTTCTTTATTTGTTCTTATATCATTAACTAGTTCATATTATATCGATCTAAAAAGTCTTATTATATTGAGAGAAAAAATGTTCAAAGTATTTAAGTAGGTGTATTTATCGTTAGAGACGTCACTCACATAAAAGTAAAAAAAAATGGCATTGTTTAAGTATGTAATGCACATAATCTCTACCAAGCAGTTTTACCTCATGAGATAATAATTATTAGTTTAGCAATTTTAAATTTATTTTATCTTGATTTGCATTAAGTATTTAAGAACTTTTATAATTTAATAATTTGAATTGTAATTGTATAAATAATATGTTAGTAGTTTAAGTCTAGTTTAAGTTTTAGCTCTGTATCTTAGTAATATTTTTAACTTGTTTCCGACAGTGTTCAAGTGTTTGGCTTTAAACTGTAGTGTAAACATTGTACTGATTATTCAATAAATATATTTCATATATATTTTTTTTATTTTCTTAATTTAAGTGCTAGTTATTTCATCCACAACTTTGTCGTCATTGAGGTGGCCTGGTGACCCGTGACACATGTTTTATTAAACCCATTACGGGCGCCAGTCCTTCACAAATCATAAAGATACACTGTCTTGAAACTGTATGTCCACTTAACTGTATTGTATTTGTAAAGGAAAGAATAAATAAATAATAATAAAAAAAAAATGTCGGATAGACAGTCTAATATAGTTTTGCTTAAGGTTCGTGAATTCTTTCGAAAATGTAATTATCAGATTTCAGCAATACAGGAAAACAATATCATTTATCCTACCTCGCGGTAAACCGTAAACTTGATTTAGGTGCGTAACGGCAGGACGCCGATAGATGAGAGTGGCACAAAGTTAATTTGTTACATAAATAATTAACTTAGTTAACTTTAACTTTGAGCTTATTGTATCTTGGAACATTCTTTAAGACTAATACACTAAGGATAAACAAATACTTAGACTTAATTAATTTTTGCCAGATCTGTAAAATTGCAGTGATCCTAAAAATTTTTTGTTTGTTACAGATGAAACACCATTCGCGGATCATATTCTGTTAAAAGAACAATTCCATTAAACAATATCAGACAAAGTAAGTAATACTCGTAGTATGCTTTGAAGTTTTTAAATAAAATTATACAACTTTACTCCGTGACGAAGTAAGAATACAATATGTCACCACCCCATCTCATCCCATGGGTGTCGTAAAAACCGACTAAGGGACTATCCGTGAATATTTTCTTTTTGAAATAAAAATAACGAAAACCAATCCGTCTGGCCAGCATCGTATTAGTAGGCCAAGTATCCCTCCGTCATGGGAGGAGGCCCGCCCTGCAGTGGGACATTAATAAGCTTTTATGATGATGATGTTGAACTCTGAAAGCTAACACAAAACCTACTTGAGAACTACCTTCTCTTTTAGGAATCGGGAAAGTTAAATAATGTGTGTTTAGGTTAAGTACTTTCTTTATGTTTAAGCCAGTAACTAACAAGCTCTTCGGATTATTTACAACCCAAAACTTAAAACTTCTACTATAACTACTTATACCTACTAAAGCTACTTGCAGTTCTAAATCTTGTTAACTCTAAAACTTACTGACACAACTGCACTAGGTAGGATACTAAAGTCTTGGTTTAAAGTATTTTGAACTTCTACCATTTCTTTAAATTAAATTTATTCCTGGATTTACAAGCTCAAGTCTTGAGTTAGGTTAGGTTAGTAACCGAGAGTTCTAGTAACCGAGAGAAGTCGGTAGAATTTGTGGTTGAGGTCAAAATAACAATTTAAGAGTAAGTATAGTATATTACAGACTTAGAGTCCCAGACCAGATACGTCCCCTCTGCCTGTGTCAGGTTTCTAACGATGGAGGCAGCTTGCTTTTGAAGAATTAGATTTTGTAAGAATGAAATCACCACACCTTTTCATATCATAGTCGTTGTAAAAAAGGCTAATAAAAAGTTTACTCGTAATTATTATATCTATCTATCTCCGCGTGGTGACGTAGTAAGAATATAATATGTCACCACCCCATCTCATCCCATGGGTGTCGTAAAAACCGACTAAGGAACTATCCGTGCATATTATCTTCATGAAATAAAAGAAGGAAAAATTGAAATTAAACCCTATACCAATCCTTCTGGCGCATTAGTAGGCCAAGTATCACTTCGTCACACGGGAGGAGGTCCGTCCCTGCAGTGGGACATTAATGGGCTGTTATGATGATTATATTATCTATAGAAATTAAAGCCGGGATATTTGACGTAAGAATCTGCACTTATTTGTGTTGTAGCGTCATCTACCGACAACTCAAGCGAACACCTACACTACATCCTGAATCGCGATATCAACATTCGCACAGCGATTCCGCATATATACAACGTCCATCGAACAACTGTTGGGCAGTTGGCCCGCCAGGCGCGATCACCTTCGCCTGGTCGGAGGATCCTCCCTTTTCGTTGGAGGCGTGGTGCTGTTACGTCACCGCGACCTCCACAGTGGTGACCCCGACGTGATGAAACCAACCTTCTCGGAGCGCACCAGCACCTTCGGTCTGAACAGGACTACTCCATATGCTCGCCGTCATGACAAGCCTGGGGAAGCCTGCGACCTCATCACCCATCATCCGACTCACTGGAAACACCCCGACTCACTGGGGAAAATGGGGAAGGTGGACACCGCAGTCCGACTCACTGGACCGGCATTTCAGTTCCGACTCACTGGGACTCTGGCATCAGCTCCACAAGAAGTCACATCAGCAAGTTCGACCTCCGGTCTTCCGGGGGGAGTGGTGTAGCGTCATCTACCGACCGACAACTCAAGCGAACACCTACACTACATCCTGAATCGCGATATCAACATTCGCACAGCGATTCCGCATATATACAACGTCCAACGAACAACTGTTGGGCAGTTGGCCCGCCAGGCGCGATCACCTTCGCCTGGTCGGAGGATCCTCCCTTTTCGTTGGAGGCGTGGTGCTGTTACGTCACCGCGACCTCCACAGTGTGATCAGTGTAGTTAAAGTTTCCCTTTGTCAAAGGTTAAAGAGTATCTATGAACATTAATGTTTTGTAAAGATTTCATTTCATTTAACCTTTTTATTTCATTGAAAAGGTTATAACATTTTACTTTTAAAATTATTTGCAAATAAAAATATGATACTTAGATACACATAATCCCACAGCGAGTTAAAAAACATTTAAAAACTTTATAAAAAGAAAAATCCTTTTACAGATACCTAAACATTCTTCTATAACAGTTCAAAACATTTCTAAACTTTGACAACTCTGAACAAATTAATTATATTCCCGAACGTTTTGGATGATAACTTTTTTAAACTGAGCTAAACAATTAGTAGAGTTCTTTTGGACTCTTGTGAAGTTTTCCAACAATGTGGCCCGGGACATTGAGATCGTATTTAAACTTTTTAAAATTTACTTTTTTTTATTTTATTTTGTCTATGACAAACGACTCATATTATTCCACTTCAGACGTCCGTCCATAAATAACTGAGTTGTGTGCATGTGTTATTTCTTTTTTATCAAACTGGTGGAGCAGGGGAGGGGGGTGGGGGGTCAAGAGATATTGAAATCGGCCAACTATAGTGGTGTAACGACTATACCACTACGGCAGTCGATACCGACTTTTGGCTTCCAATGCATAGAGAGAAATATTATCACTGAGTGGTCACCCATTTATTATATGAACGTTGCTTGACAATCGTTATCGTCAGCGTACTCTAGTGTGTTAAGAAGGGATTTAAAAGGACGTTTTTTTCCCTAGCTCGCATCAAAAACCAAGTTACTATGAGTAAGTTAGTTATTAGCGATTTTATTAGTCCTGGGAAAAAATAAATGGTTATTTACAGGTCTAGAGTGCCTTGTCTGTTTTCAATTACTTTATTAAATTTTATTCATAAAAAAATGATTTTAATTTATAAATTCAATCTTCGTCTGAGTATATTTACATTCCTTTCAATTAAACTCGAAAATTAAACATTTTTCATTCAACAAAGTGCTTGGACTCTTAATGTTTAGAACATTATTATTGAGAGAGCTATTACAATGCTATAGAATTATAGGAGATATGACCGCTTCTCTCTCAGGACGGCAAACATTAAAAACGCACTCTTCAATGCGTGTTTTTAACTTTCTTATAGCAAAATTTGTCACTAATAAGTGAATCACTACCATCATATCAGCCAATTGACGTCTACTGCTGGACATAGGCCTCCTCCAAATATTGCCACCTTGTAAGATCCTGTGCCTCCCTCAACGGTTTCTTGAGAAGTGAATCACTAAGAATCCTAAATATTAACCAATAAAATGTATATTTACCCATTACTTAAAACATCTCGTCTTGTCGTGGGACATAAATTCCAAAATCAACATATTAAACACAAATTACATCATCAAGTAACAAGTAGGTATCTGATATATTATGATTAATGTGGCTACTTAATTGATATTGCTAAAGTTAACCCCTCCATTGCTGACAACTTACATCGATCAATCTTGGTCCCTATTGACATCTTGGACAATGTTATACAACCGTTACGAAACATTAAGTGTTCTGTGTGTCACTTACAATTATAAACTTTAAATGTTCTAGGTATTATGTTCTAATTTGTTTTGCAAGGACTGTTTTTCTGTAAAGAAGAAAGACAATGGAAAAAATTGGTACTCGAGGCAGGACTCGAACCCACGTCTCTGGACTATACGCGTCCAACGCCATGACCACTAGGCCACCCAAGCATCCGTCTCGACTACCAAATTTAACCATTGCTTTATACGGCGCCGGGCCGCAACGGCATAACATAATTTTTATAGTACATGTCTCTAGTGCATGCTTATTTCAATTTCCATTGATGTCATAAACGAAATAAGAATAAACCTCCTGTATAACAACTACGAAGGGGGCAGATGAAACTAAATAGGTTCCATTGACCACCGGGGTGGCAATCGCCACCTATTAGTGTCAACTACCACCCTGGTGGCAAACTCGAAGGGGGCATATTGGAATAAAAGGTAAGACTTTATACCAAACTGTCTGGCAAGCATTGTAGAAGTAGGCCAAAAATGGCTTGTCAATGGAGTAAGACCACGATTTCTGTGAGTAAGACCGTCATTGCATGGGGCAGTAAAGGTCTGTCAGTGATTCTCACAAATTATTTATCATTTACATTTATTATAATGAAGGTAGCGACTGCGACTAGACGGGTGTGGCTTTGATTGATTGCGTGAAATGAATTAATATTATATTTGTAAATTGTTCCTGCTAAAAGAAATTTTAAATAGCTACCATTTTATTATTAATGTTAAATTGAAATATAAATTATACATTCGTCAAGCGTCTACCTAATTAAAAGGCAAATTAATTCTGGGTTACTTGTTTTTTTTTTATTACTTTAAAGCTCATGGTGAACATTAAATTAAAAAAACATAAAATAAGGACGTAACATAATATTACCATGGACAAAATGTAAAATAAAGCTTTAGATAAAAATAATTACAAAAAAAATGACACAAAAATATAATTAAGTGAAGTTAAATTACTGACATTAAGACTAATGGCTAACGCAGACCTGGACGGCATGGCAAAGTATTTTAATTTTTACTAATGGAAATTCAACCGTACTGTTACAGAAATACGACATAAATTGCTATGCTTTAAAATGATGCATTGAAAGGGATTTTTCAATGACGTACGGTTGAATTTCCATTAGTAAAAATTAAAATACTTTGCCATGCCGTCCAGGTCTGCGTTAGCCATAAATGTTCATCATTTAGACATTATGTTAAGCGATAAAGCATTTACTTATTTATATTTAAGCTAGCTGTATAAAATTATATATTATATTATTCCTCTTATTTTGCATTCAGTTTAATTTACAGATTTCACAAATACCCTCATCTACATCTACAAATAGTATAAATATTTTTCAATAGCTGACCTGTGTGAAAACATATTATTCAATTAAAACTGTTGTTTTAATAATTTGGTAAACTAAAACGTTTAATTGTACTTAAACAATATTTTGCATAATAATGCAATAAAGGTATTCCTCACATAGTGTTTGAAATAAAAGTGTGTGTGTGTGTAGTGTTTTTAATTTAAAGTAAATTGATTGATTTTTATTCTTGTCGACGTTTTAAGATTACCTTTTTAGAAGTAATTGAAATGTTTTACGAGTCTTTTTGACAGGTATTAGAAAAGTTCTAATGATACTTATCTATTCTTTTCATCTACATTTCTATTAGCACTGGTTAAGCAATGTCGACGAGGTCATTTCTTAAATATAATATTCCTCATAATTTGACACAACGCCATCTAGTCCGAAACTAACCAGAGCTTGTACTATGGGTACTAGACAACGGATAAACATACTTAAATACTTTTGTTTTTGTATAAACATACATTTTATACATAAAAAACACCCAGACCAATGCAAACAATCATGTTCATGCACACAAAGATTTGCATTGAGGGGGAATTGAACCCGAGACCTCTGCGTTGCAGTCATGATAAATAACCACTACGCCACAGAGGTCGTAAGTGACCGTTCAGTGGTACTTTATCTGAACGCGTCCATACTTATGAGAACGTGTAAAAAGACGATCGCCATGCTGCCGCTTATATGCCTCTGAAGGGACCTAAAATACCTCGACACCAAATTGGCAACTAATCATACGAAAAAATAGAAGACTTACTTTTGCTGCTTTGTGCTATAATCGAAACTTTTATGATATGATATGAAACAATACATAAGTATCAAAACAATAAACAAAAACAATAACACACTGCAATACCATCAAAATAAAAATAGCACCACTTCAAACGATATTCAGTAACAGAAAAAATCAGGTTAATCAAATATCAGTAACACAATATAAGAATAACAAAGCATTTTATTGTGAAGTAACGTGAGAGTGAAACAAATACGGTAAAAGCTATGTTTAACAATGTATGAGGGAAGTTGTACATACAGCAACACATCAAGTTAAACATTTTCATTTGAAATTGTGTCGTATTTCAAGGTATTAAGGTACATGAGTGTCTAGCTTGATTAGTTGCTGTGTGTACGATTGTTACGTTAACATGTGAGGGAATAACGAAGGGATATGGATCTAAGTGCATCACTCTGCTGTGGCAGTTGGCAGTTCTGATTTGTTTGTTTTGTTACTCCATTATTAATAAGATTGTTTTCTTTTAGTAAAGATACAAACAAAGGAAAGATCACAGATATTTTTTTTTGTCAAGTATTTACTAATCAATCACTTGAGACCATCTAGAGAATATACACTTTTTTATCAGAGATACACCAAGATATCCGCCTTGATTTTTTTCTTTTTAGCGTGCCGTGTAGTAAAAAAATCAAAAAAACCTTGTATCTCAGACAAGTCTTAATTTATAAATTATAGTTAACTGAGAAATTTTCCCAGACATAGTTGTTTTACTAAAGCACTGCGATAACATGTATAATTTCTGATGGTAAAAGATTTAGAAAGGTGACAATTGAAGTGCAGTTTTTGTTAATACATTGGTTTAAAATCGTATCTCAATGTCACATATTAGATCTCAAAAGTCATAAATGTCAAATTTGACGTTTTAGTAACCAATCAGACAACGTCAAGCGCTAATCAAAGACAATAGAGTTGTCACAAAGAGAAAACCATTTAGTTTTTCAATTACGAGAATTAGCCCCCAGGTCACGATTAATATCAGTTAGTAAAGTTATAAAATCTTTCCTAACTTGAGTACAATTTCTTTGCAAAATTTAGACAATAGTAAAAACTCTGATTTTTCTTGAAATATAAATATAAAAAAGAAAGAGAAATTGCTCCCTTATTATGAGTTAACGAATCGAGACAGATTAAGCTCAATTTAAAATTTTGTGAAAGTTTTTCTTCCATTCTTTTTGTTTGACTGTTGACAGATTTTAAAAAGTTTTCTGTGTTTTTTTCATGAACTAATTTTTTTGGTAATAAAGCCTTGTCTGCGCCTGAAACTAGAATAAGTAAGTAGGTAAGAAATTGACAGTAAAAGTCATGCAAGAATTAGGCTTTCGATCATTTTCACAAACCTAAAAATCATGAAATTGATTCTTTTCGTTATCGATTTAGATGTTTTAATGTCTTGCTAACTCTTTATTCCAAGATGATTAATAAAAAAATAGGTTCTTTTTTATATTGATAAATGCTTTTTATGAGGTATTTATTTTATTATAATAAATTAGGTCAACGCAGGCACTCTAGATGACACAGGAGAAAATAATTAATCTACGGATGTTTAAAAAATTATAATAAATCTTATTATTATAGCTACACTGCTAAGCTATGATTAAATATACCTGTTCATTTGAATCTCACTAAAAACAGGAGCATTAATGATTGGATAAACTTATATAACTAAAATATGTGGGTGAATTAACGATTCCAAAACTGGTTCTTTATACCTAGTATTACTTATGAATAAAGTTATGAAATGAACCCTCAATTACTATGAGTACGCACAGATCTAATAAAGACAATTTGGATTATATTAATTCACTAGAGGGATTCAAACATACTAATTTGTACATTTACATTGTACATTTACACTAATTACTCATTTTCATACGAAGGAGGTTCCAGTAGTTAACTAGCCGCAAATTAAAACTATGTATTAATTTTCAACAAAAGCCAATTTCGTTTCATTTACTTTTGAGATGAAATCTCGTGAATACCTACAGACCACGGTAATAAGTAGGATTGTATGAATAATATTAACAATTTCAATTGTAGCTTCTCAAATATTTGCAACATGCTCCAACTTTACCTCGAGCTGCAAATTAAATAAACAAAATATGAGGTACCTTTGTTTAAACTTTTACTATTTTTATAACGGCATGTAAAACTTACTGCATCAAAAATGATAGAGAGTATGGCCCTGCGCAGACGACAGACTATCCGTGACGCACTTTTTAGTCTGTGAAAATAGAACCTATGCAATCATAAGCAGTAACGCACAGGACGCGCAAAAAGTCCGGCGCACAAAAGACTCAAACATATTATGCCATGTAAGGCAGACTTTTTGTGCGCCGCAGACTCGATCGCACAAAAAGTGTGCCGTCGTCATGACGTGATTTTTCTCTCGCCCTAACTTTTTCGTTTTAGGCAAATACTTCTAGTTGCATATTTAGAGACTACACTACGGAGCTTCGATTCTTATTAGTTATTCATTCTCTTCTTATTTGGCTGGCCGACTTAGTTGTGGGTCAGAACATAACTTTGCCATAAGTTATGGTTTAGCTATCTTGTGTAATTAACTGGTCTTTGGTTAATAAGCCTATCAACACTTTTATTCATCATAACAGCCCATTAATGTCCCACTGCAGGGATGGGTCCCCTTCCGTGACGGAGGGATACTTGGCCTACTAATAACACGCTGGCCAAACAGATTGGTATAGGGTTTAATTTCAAGTTTTCCTTCTTTTTATTTCGTAAATCAGTCGTAAAATTCACGTATAGTCCCTTAGTCGATTTCTACGACACCCATGGGATAAGATGGAGTGGTGACATATTCTATTCTTACTCCGTCACCACACGGAGAAAACTTTTATTAATTAACATAATATTTTTAAACATCTGCCATCGCGTTAAAATTATGCGTGGGTATATTAATCAAATTAGTCCATAAGAAGTTCTTAAGAATAAGATGTCAGAAAGAAATATTCCCTTTGTTCGTCGTCAACATGACAAGGAATGATTAATTATTATTTTTGAGGACTAGGACTTCACCGACAATATTAATTACTTACTTCGACAGATAATTTATGTGGTTGTTAATATAAGAAATATTAGCTTATGACCAAAAAATGTGATTGATGGAGAAGAGGATTTTACTTGAAAGTTTGCGTCGGATAATAATAATATTTTTTAGGACTTACAGAACGTAGGAATTTTACTGACTGCTTTTTTTTACTATAATTAGATTTTAATTTAGATTGATTTATAAAAGGTTAATTATTTAAGACAGAAAGTTATTGTATATTTTAATTACATTACCTACTCTCTCTCTCAGTTTTTTACTGAACTTATATTGGTCTAAAGAACTCTTTCATCTAAATCTACTGTAAATATTTTATAATTAACTTATTTTGCGAGCATCGTCTTGTATTGTCCTGATTTCGGATGTACTTTATGACTTTTAAATTAATTGATGTTTGTAAAGTTTCCGCGACACAGAGCATTAGGCCTTGTGCGGCAAGTGTCTTTAAAACAAAACATTAATCTGTACCAAAAAAAAAAACATTGTACTCTTGACAAAACAGTCACTCAAAACTATTCCAGACCATTGTACTCTTGACAAAACAGTCACTCAAAACTATTCCAGACCATTGTAGACCATGACCTGGTCTTGCAGAGGGTCTTCTTAGATGGATAAGATGATTGCTTCATTCCTGATACACGAAATCGTAAAGAAATTCAAATGAATACTTCCTATAGTAATAAAATAGAAAAACATTTATAAAATCTGAGATTTATATTTATTGCAATGCAAAGAATAAAAAACATCGATTTTTTTATTGCGATATACGAGTTTTTGAGCATGTCAAAGGATTTATTTGAATTATTTATTCTTTCAGTTATACTGGGAAATAAGAGAATAATTATAAATATTACGTACATATTGTTAAGTTTTATTAATCTGAAGGATTTAATATATTGATTTGACTATGCATGAATGTAAACGTAGCATAACAGGTTTGTAAAAATCGTTTGACGACCTCTATGGCGTAGTGGTTATACAACATGACTGCTACGCAGAGGTCTCGGGTTCGATTCCGGCTCAATGCAAATATTTGTGTGCATGAACATGATTATTTGTATTGGTCCGAGTGTTTCTATGTATAATATGTGTATTTACAAAAAAATAATAATATTAAAGTATCCGTTATTCTGTTACCCATAACACAAGCAGGTTAAGCCTAGCTTACTTTGGGAACAGATGGCGCTGTGTAGATGTCCGTGAATATTTATTTATTTATTTATAACAGAAATATTAAACTATTTACGATTAATAACAGCAATAATGAATCTATTTTCATGTACACTCAGCAATTAATTCGTACTAAATATGTTCTCTCAATATGTAGCCAATTAATCAGAAACCTAACATTACTCACGGGAGAAAAAGAAATCTTACTGGACTCACTATTTTTAGTATTACTATTAATATTGCTTAAACTCTTCGTGTAATGACGGAGTGGTAATACATGTGGGAGTCATAAAAGCGCAATAAGAAAAATGTCTTGGATATTATCTCAACGAATTAAGGAAAATATGGCTAAAAACCCTGTTTACTTAGGCTGGCCAATGTGGTATAAGTAAGCCAAAAAGAACCCATCCCTGCAGAAAGCCATTAATAGGATGTTATGATAAACTGTGCCTTATAGTAATTAATTGAACAATGTATAATAAAAAGTTTAATGAAAATAATAAATTATTATAAAGTGCACTCTTAATGCAAAATGTTTCATGTTACCTGTTGTAATAATTGAAAAGAGTATTAATTAATAAAACATTCCAAATGTACCACCTTTTATAATTACTTATTCAAACAAAAAACAATGGATGGTTAATGAAGACGATTATCTGGCGTGGATCGCAAACCGCTGCCGAATACACACCCTCTTTGCAACCAATGCACCTAAGGTTTTCTTGCCCTTATATCTCATGAGACAGTGGAACAGGGCCCGTTACTACTAATATTTATTTATTTCACTTACTTATTTGATTTTTAAATAGACAATTCCTGCACTAGGGTCCTTACCCTGGGTCGCAGGGGACTTCACAAACATCAATTTAACGGACACAAAACATCCAGACTCAGGACAATAATTTATTTGTTCATCGCTAAAATAATTGTCCGGCGTGGGAATCGAACCCGCGACCTCGACCTGAGCCAATACACTAACACAAAATGTGGATCACATATAGAAGCATTATGTCTAAAGTATTGCAAAAAAGAGTAATATTAAGTTTTAAACTTAAGAACTGCTTCTTTTACTATCTACACTTTACTTGACCTTTTAGAAAATAAAACTTATTTTTAGTTTAAGCTTGCTATTAGGAGAAAAGTTCCTCTTTTTATAACTTTTGCTATAAGGGAAAAAAGAATTTTAATTTATAATTTAAAATTCTATTATAATAAATAATATTAAATTTAAATAATAATATTAAATAATATTCTTTATGACAAGGTAATGGGTGGCGTAGCGGTCAGGGGGCTGAAGAGAAGACCCAGGTTTGATCCTGGCTTTAAGCTTCAAGATTTTCCATTTAAATTCTATCTACAAAATAGTATTCAAATTCAAACAGTCCCTTTGTTATGTTACGTCATGAAAACAGCTCATCTTTTTCTATAAACCAACCGATTCAGGATCGGCAATGCGATGGGCTTTATGCTATTATGTCAAATTCGGTATCTATGTGCTGGACTATTTATTTTCTTATTGGTGTTGTAGCAGTATAGGTGAGGTTCTATCTGCTAGCTTACTCGGGTATCGAACTTAGGACGAGTAGTAAAGTAAACAAGCGATCAGTATAATATGCCATATATTTTAAAATGTACAAAGGTTTTTATAATAAAATCAACAAAAGAAATGGGCGTATACAATATTAATTTAATAAAAATAAATGTTCATTTTGAGAACAATAGGCGCCTGCGCAGGTAGCTAAACGTGGGTGTTCTTGCGGCCTGTTATTGGCGTGCACAGGTGCCGTAGGCGGAGCCTTGTGATTTAATTGGTCAAGGCCTTACACGTGCCGTACTGAAGACAATGAGCATAAGACCCGTTATACAAGGACACTCAGAGTGGCGTGATGTACACCCGCGGTTCTACCGTCATAAGCGGAAGCGGTTGTGGTAGCGGATGTTGTCGCTACACCACTCCCCCGCTGAGACCGTTCCTACGGTCGATAGTAATTGGGGAATCGAACGCTGCGCCCACTCCTAGTCTTTTTGGTACTTGAGTCTTGAGGGTTCTGCGTCGAATTACTGCTTGGCGTTTGAAATCTGGCAGAATCGAAGTTGTCTCTTGCCAGGTACGCCGGCTTCAGACGGTCAATGCTGACTCTCTGGTTCTTCCCTTGAACTTCTATGTCGTACGTCTTTTCATTACGTACAATGACTTTATAAGGACCCACGTATGGAGCTTGAAGTGGTCTTCGTGCTGGGCCTTGACGTAAGAATACGTGGCTAGCAGTTGCCAAGTCTTTCGGTATGTAGAATGAGCGACTGGAACTGGTATGCCAGGAAGTAGGCTGTGGAGTCAATTTCGTGATGTGTGCTCGAAGTCTACTCATCAAATCTGTGACGTCTACTGTGTCCTTCGAAGTAGTGGTAAGAAACTGTCCAGGCAAGCGTAATGGCTCGCCGTAGACCAGCTCTGCAGATGTTGTCTGAAGGTCTTCCTTCCAAGCGCTGCGGATACCAAGTAGTACCCATGGAAGGGCTTCTGTCCAAGTCAGTGTGGCGTGGCAGGTGATAGCGCCTTTTAGCTGTCGGTGTAGACGTTCGACAAGGCCGTTGGCTGCTGGATGGTAAGCAGTGGTGGTATGATGAGTAGCGCCAATCAGAATAGCTAGTTCCCTGAAGGTGTGGGAAGTAAATTGAGCTCCTCGGTCTGAGGTAATGTGCTCGGGGCAACCAAACCGGGAAATCCAGCCTGAAGCGAGGGCAGAAACACAGGTCTCAGCAGTGATATCCTGTAGTGGGTACGCTTCAGGCCATCGAGTCGCACGATCAATGACGGTGAGGCAGTACTTGTAACCTCGCGATAATGGCAAAGGACCCACTAAATAAATAAAATAAAAATAAAATAAAATTAGCCTTTATTACTGTTACACTTATAAAACATTATTTTTAAACTAACGTTAACTTTAATTGATTTTATACATTTAGAATATTTTAAATTATCGGACTGGATAAAAGGACCCACTATATCTAGGTGAATGTGGCGAAAACGTCAAGATGGAGGTTCAAAGGCACGAAGTGGAGCTGATGTATGGCGTGTCACCTTACTCCTTTGACACTCTTCGCACTCTTGGGTCCATTGGCGACAATCTATTCTCACGCCGGGCCAGACAAATCTTTGCGTTACCAAGCGAACACTAGCTTTTACGCCAGGGTGGCTGAGGTTATGCAAGGATATAAACGCTTGCCTGCGAAAAGCCTTGGTAACATATGGCCGGGGCGTTTTCGTGACGTCGCAGTAAACCTCAATATTAGTCTCTGGTAATCTCACTTTTTGCAGTTGTAAGTAGTGAAGAACTGTTATTTAGCAAGTCGAGCAGCTCAGTGTCAGTGGCTTGAGCTTTGGCTAGCTTTTGAAAATCCACAGGCAGCGTAAGCTCTTCAATCCTTGAAAGGGCGTCAGCGACTACGTTGTCTTCTCCTTTTATATACCTTATGTCTGTTGTGAATTGGCTAATGTAGTCAAGGTATCGAAACTGACGTGGAGAACAGTTCTCGCGGTTGGTCTTGAAGGCGAAGGTCAATGGTTTGTGATCTGTAGCAATGAAGAATACTCGAGCTTCAACCATAAATCTGAAGTAGCGTATAGCCTCATAGATAGCTAATAATTCGCGGTCATATGGGCTATACTTCCGTTGTGATGGGCTGAGTTTCTTAGAGAAGAATGCCAGAGGCTGCCAGTTATGATCAATACGTTGTTGCAGTACGGCACCCAAAGAAGTATCAGAAGCATCGGTCTGAATTAATAACTCTGCTTTCGGGTCTGGATGCGCCAACAGTGTAGCCTCAGACAGACTTCTCTTGCAGTTTTCAAAAGCTTGCAACAGTTGTGACGTCATTGTGATTGGCTGAGATCCTCTAGTCTTAGGGCCTACTAGTAAGTCATTAAGAGGTGCTTGAATTGATGCGGCAGCTGGTACAAAGCGACGATAAAAGTTCAACATTCCCAAAAATCGTCTCAGTTCCTTAACAGTTTTAGGAACGGGGAAGTCTTGAATGGCCTGAACTTTGCAGTCTAAGGGTTTGATGCCTGCAGCTGATACGTTGTAACCCAGAAATTTGACGTCTGTTTGACCAAATATGCACTTGTTAGTGTTTATAAGTACTCCATACTCAGTCAATCGCTCAAATAACTGTCTCAGGTGATCAAGGTGTTGGCTTTTACTGCTGCTGCTGACTAAAATGTCGTCGATATAGCCATAACAGAAGTCTAATCCCCTGAGGACTTCGTCCATAAAGCGCTGGAACGTTTGTGCGGCGTTACGAAGTCCGAACGTCATGAACGGGAACTCGTATAAGCCAAAAGGAGTTGTTATGGCGGTCTTAGGTATGTCGTCTTTGAATACCGGGATCTGGTTGAAGGCTTTAACAAGATCGATTGTGGAGAAGATGGCACGTCCTGTCAGCTGCTGAGTAAAATCTTGTAAATGTCTGACAGGATATCGATCTGGTATAGTACGTGCGTTTAACATCCTGTAATCTCCGCAAGGTCGCCAGCCGTCGCTTTTTTTACGGGCCAAATGAAGAGGCGAGGACCATGGGCTGTCTGATCTGCGAGCTGTTCCGTGTTGCAACATATCCTCAAACTCCATTTTCGCTATCTTCAAACGTTCTGGGTCGAGGCGACGTGGGCGACTAGATACAGGTGGGCCTGAGGTAGTGCGAATGTGATGCACTGTAGAATGTTTGCTGATGTTGGATTTGCATGTTGGGCGTGTTAGATCAGGGTACTTCCTCAGCAAGCGGTGGTACTCAGTGTCGTCGATGGTGGTGCGGACTGACGAAATTGCTACTGATGAAGTTTGATAAGGTGCAGTAACTGTGAGCGTTGTGACTCCATCAATCAGGCGTTGGTTGCGGCAGTCGACTAGTAAGCTATAGTGACTTAAAAAGTCGACTCCGATGATCGGCTTTGTGACATCTGCTATTATGAAACGCCACGTAAAGCTTCTGCGTAGTCCCAAATCTAATGTGAGTGGTAGGTCGCCGTACGTAGAAATAACTGTACCATTGGCAGCGAATAACTCATAGCGAGTTTTGTTGCGTGGCTCCCGCACACAGGACCGAGGGAAGACACACAGGTCTGAACCCGTATCTACCAGATATAGTATCTTCGTCTTGCGGTCCCTGATGAACAGGCGGCTCGTGATGGATAGGCAGTCGTTTACCGCCACTATTGGCTGCCTGGGAAGTTTTCCGCCTTCTGGTAACTACAGGGCTGGGTGCACCTTCTTGCTTGGTCGCCGAACCGGTGGTGGTAGAAGCAGTGGGGATGTTCACGTGGACGAGATCGTGATTGAGAGCGTGAACGGGAACGGTATCTTTGATCCTGTCGTTCGTGTCGATACCGAGGTCGCGAGTAGGATCGCTTGCGTAGTTCCATGCTCATGGTCTCTAGTCGTTCACTCAGTTCTTCTACCTTCCGTGTCAAGGTCTCGATTAAGCTGTCTGCTCCTAGTGAGGTACTGGCTACTTGTTGTGGTAACTGCGCGGTCACCTGCACGGCGGACGGGACGACGTCGTTGACACGGTCAGCTAACTCTGCGAGATCTTCTAAGGTCATCTTAGCTTGTTGTGCTGCGATGCAAGTCTGTAGATGCGTTGGTAACCGACTAGCCCAGATGGTTCTAATAAAGTCGGATGGGACCGTCACGCCTGCTAGAAGTTGCAGGTGCCGAAGAAATTGCGTTGGCTTCCGGTCTCCCATCTCCTCATGCATCAACAACTGCTTAATCTTGCGCTCTTGAGAAGCAGAAAGTCTCCGTATCAGCTCTGCCTTGATGGTCGCGTACTTGTTAGTGGCTGGTGGTGACAAAACCAGGTCACGTACTTCGGCTGCATGCTGCGGTTCCAGTTGTGCTAACACGTAGTAGAACTTCGTAGCGTCGGCAGTGATGTTGGATAAGGTGAACTGCCCCTCGAGCTGAGCAAACCATAGTTCAGGGTCATCTGGGTTGAATTTAGGCGTCTTCACACCAACGCGGAAGGATTCTCCCAGTACAACGTTCTCTGATTCTTGAGACTGCATAATTATCGGCTTCGTCGGGGTCACCAGTGTAGCAGTATAGGTGAGGTTCTATCTGCTAGCTTACTCGGGTATCGAACTTAGGACGAGTAGTAAAGTAAACAAGCGATCAGTATAATATGCCATATATTTTAAAATGTACAAAGGTTTTTATAATAAAATCAACAAAAGAAATGGGCGTATACAATATTAATTTAATAAAAATAAATGTTCATTTTGAGAACAATAGGCGCCTGCGCAGGTAGCTAAACGTGGGTGTTCTTGCGGCCTGTTATTGGCGTGCACAGGTGCCGTAGGCGGAGCCTTGTGATTTAATTGGTCAAGGCCTTACACGTGCCGTACTGAAGACAATGAGCATAAGACCCGTTATACAAGGACACTCAGAGTGGCGTGATGTACACCCGCGGTTCTACCGTCATAAGCGGAAGCGGTTGTGGTAGCGGATGTTGTCGCTACAGTGTGTGGTTCTTAACGTGCTGTAGTTATTCCGACTAATAAAACTATTCATAAGTAAAATCCAATTCTGTCACATCAATTCATAAGTGATATCCATCTATCCATGTAACATACACTAAAGAGTGGATAAAAATTTACCCATCATCAATGCAAGATACCTGTCTTAGCAGTACTTTACTTTAAGACATTAAATTGTAAATAAAATAAGCTCCCAAACTCCGTAAGTATTACATTCATTCATACCAATTTTATGACAAGACAGAGTAAATACTTTTTTCTCTCAAAATCTTCACAGTTCTTTGTATTTTAATATGAAATATCATTTTGAGGTGTGTTATTGCTTTTTTATTTTATCATGCGTGTGAATTCAGAAGACATTTTAAAAGGGAAGATTCTAATATCGCTATGTCTTATGCCTGTGTACATCTTTGCTTCCGTGCTTCAAAGGAAGAGTAATACTTTGGTTCTTTGCGATGAAATGAAAATATAATGTTTTGCGTTTAGTCGTAGGATTAAATGTGGCTTTAACATTTTGGATATTTGTGAAAGAAAATAGATTGGAAAGTCTGTTAAGTGTAAATCAGATTGAATCTCAATACTCAATACTCTAAATATTATTGCATTCCACAATGGTGTTAAGTTAGTTAGTATGTATAATAATTTAGTATCAATTGTGGAACCTGTTGGGCACAGCAAAATGTAGGAGAGAGGAGGAAGGACGCATATTTATGGAACTTAATAATCTCAATCTAATGTAAGAATGTGAATGTTAAATGTAGGTATCTATTTATATGTTAAAATAAATTTAAATTGGGTAAGTTAAGTACGGTGTAGATTCATGTGAGTAACTGCAAATTGAAAGAAAGAAAGAAGGAAAAAATATTTATTTTGCACCTCACTGCACAATACAAGAATTAATATTAAAGTTACAATTAAACATAATAAAAAGTCACATGAGGTGCAAAACTAGGACCAGACTCAGCATGATGCTGCAACGATGACAGCTGCAGCGCTGTTATTCTGACTGGCCCCGTTTATGACGTCACGGACGCCAAACACTTAAAAGTTAATTAAAATAAGATAAAATAAAACAGTACAAATAATTAATAAATAAAAAACCTATGACAGAATATTTTTAACTTTACATTGTCATTTTTACACCGAAATTGATGATATAAGAGACAAAATCAATTAAAGTTCATTATCGTTTTAAGTAAACGACTGACAATTTAGTACTAGACAGTCATCATAACAGCCCATAAATGTCCCACTGCAGGGACGGGCCTCTTCCATTGACAGAGGGATACTTGGCCTACTAATACCACGCTAGCCAAACGGATTGGTAAAGGGTTTAATTTCAAGTTTTCCTTCTTTTTATTACGTAAAGATAATATTTAGACACACTTTATTCTTATTCCGTCACCACACGGAGATGGTACTACACAGTACTATTAGTTATTTATTAAAGCCCAGTAAAAAACAAATATTTCCCAAAGCTTAATAAGTGTACATGCTTTTCCAGCTCCCATTTAATTTTTTCCGTCCAGAAGAATGTAACGAGATTTTAATGCCCATTAGAGTGCAGTTTTGTAAGCCAGACTATGCATTGTAAATATGTATTTAGCTCGATGACTTAGCATAATAGTTAATTATTTATTAATCTTCTTCATTTGGTAGTGAAGTAATAATATAAAAATGGTTATCACTATGGTTATCACCATCCCATATTATCGGTTCTTCCTCGTGGTCAAACTATTTTGTCTAACTAGTTTGACCACGAGGAATTTTGACAATTCCTCGTGGTCAAACTAGCATAACCTTTTTACAGAACATACTGTATGCTATGAAATATAATAGTACAGGTATAAATAAAAATAAATTGACAATTTGTATGTCCATGTCACTTGTATTATTTTCCCGTTTTTATTTGCCTTTGCTTTTTCTTGTTTAAATAATTAGAGAGCTACACTTAGTGCATTAAATATGGACATAAAATTCATAAAGCGTAAAAAAGGAACACTGACACAACTTGCCAGACCAATTTTGTAAATAAATTTGATTAAGTTAGGACAAGAAAAATAATTTGAAGCTGTATTTTGAATGATATGAAAAGTATGCCATTAATGAAAATAGAACGATATACACCTAAACAACGCATTAAAATCATTAAAATTCACTTTAAAAATGGTGAAAATTTGGCAAAGACGCTTCGTAAAATTAAAACATTTTTGGGTCATTGTGAAAGACTTTGCTTGACCGCAATACAGGTTTGTTGATGAAAATAATGTTATTGTAAAACCTACAGAAAAATAGACTTAAGTACCTATAAATAAACTTTTTATGAAAAAAAATTATTATAAATTATAATTAATTTTTATTTGTTTTAATTCATCTTTTGTTTAGTCGACGTTAATTTGTTTTGTCAAAGTTCCTTTAATTCTATTACAGCGAGACTCACTTTTATGTTCTAAGAATTTGCATGAAAGTGTGTATACCATTTCTGTCTTTTTGAGAATCTGTCTATATGAGAATCTGTCCTTATGCGATAAAAGGGAGAAAAAACGCAATTCCTTATAGTCAAACTAGTTTGACTTAAAACAAATTAAACTAGTTTGACTATGAGTAAGAAAGCTTTTGAATATACCTGTACAATTTCATTTCAAAACTAGACACATGGTGTTCGTTTTAAATAGATAGGAAGTTTGACCACGAGGAATTGTCAAAATTCCTCGTGGTCAAACTAGTTAGACAAAATAGTTTGACCACGAGGAAGAACATGATTCATAGAGGTGTCGTGAAAAAGCTCTAGTAGTAATATGATACATATTATTAAACCATAGATCAATCCTTTAAGATAGCTAAGGCCGTCACTGGCGCAGCTCTTTTCCTATAGGGAAACAATTAATTAGCCAGTAGTTAAAATTAATATTTTCTACCATGACAATGTTACCCTGAACTATGTTTATTAATAAACCAAAAACCAAAGGTACAATTAATTATATAGGTAGACAAAGGTTTAACCCAAATCATAACTAGGAATAGAATTTGCAATCTAACCCCTATTCCAAGTGTATTTGATCGTCTGCAAGTTTTAATTTATGCGGGACTATCACTTGATAGTCGATCGAACTTAGTTTGGCTAAACTATTACCTATACAATTATAACTATACTAAAAAGGTTTGTGTATTACTGATTTGTGTACTGACGCACTATTAGTAATAACACTCTGATAGTATAAATTCCAAGAGAGAGATGTGAACTCACTTCCCAACAAGGAGATGTAGAGACGAGGATTGAGAGAAGTTTGCTAGGGTGGTGTGAACATTGAAGGAATGAATGGGGTAACATCGGTAGAGGACAATATTAAAATGACTTTAAGTGAGATTATGGGCCACATTCTTTAGAAATAATAATGGTATGGAAGTAGACTCATATTTGTCAGGATCGTAGTCCTTGGTACTTAGTAGTATCTGTCTACCCCATGAAAATAAGGCGTTAGTTTATGTAAGAATTTTTGAACGTAAATTCTTGGTGTGCGAAATAAGTATACTTAAAGGTCGTAGCAGATATATTGTAATGTAAACGGATCGGCACCGCCTCGCCTTTTTCTTCGGCGTCAAACGTCAAAAATCCGATTACGTTACGATTCTGATTAGTGTGCGTTGCAGTGAGGAGTTTTATAGAAATAATTCTGAACGGCTCGAGTTGATACGGTGCCTATCCGTTTACGTTTCGATATATGTGCTATACCTTTAAGTGTATTAGGAATATTTCGTTCTTTCATCATTACAAGTAACTTTAAAGTAAAACAAAGACCTGATACTCAAAAAACTATACAAATTTAAACCAAAATACATATTATACACAAACTAGGTATGTTAGTTCATTTACGTGTTGTTTGTAAAGAGTTTTCTTCAACTAAATGTCGTTCCACGTTACTTAAGTGCAGGTTATGCATTGCCTTTTAAGAATAGAGTGCCTTAACAGCTAACAGCGTACCTGCATTGACGAGTCTTTTATTTTGTAACTTAAAAATGTCTTCGACCTTAATAGATTTTAAATATATTAGACTTTAACTGGCCTAGTTTAGGTAAAGTTCAAACATGCATTATTTATACTCCGTGTGACGACGGAGTAAGAATACAATGTGTCACCACCCCATCTCATCCCATGGGTGTCGTAAAAACCGACTAAGGGACTATCCGTCAATATTATATTTACGAAATAAAAAGAAAGAAAACTTGAAATTAAACCCTATACCAATCCGTGGTATTAGTGGGCCAAGTATCCTTCCGTCACGGGAGGAGGCCCGTCCCTGCAGTGGGACATTAATGGACTGTTATGATGATGATGATGACAACACTACAGTATAATCTGTTACCAACAAATTCTTGTATCTAATATAGTTATTTACTTTAACAAATTTCATAACACTATTACATATTACAATCTTTTCATCTCTCAGACTCAACTCGTCACCACTAATATAATTTTAGTAACGACTATGAAAGTTCGCTGTAATCTAATATTAAACGCCAGTTGCCACATCAGCGACGAATATTAAAAAATGAATGAAACATACTTTGATAATGACTTTGTATACAGACATAGTCGACCTCTGTGGCGTAGTGGTTATATAACATGGCTGCTACGCAGAGGTGTCGGGTTCGATTCCCGCTCAATGCAGTGTGTTCTCTATGTATAATATGTATGTATTTACAAAAAAAAATATTTAAGTATGTTTATCCGTTGTCTAGTACCCTTAGTACAACCTCTGCTTAGTTTGGGACTAGATGGCGTTGTGTGAAACTACACTAACGTATTTTTTACACTACAAAGAACCATAACAAAACATAACAAAAATAATACCTTCAATCCGATAACTAGTTAAAAAAAAAATACTTTTTAAAATTATGCATTACAATTTAACGAAATCACCAAACGAAATGAATTCGTTTTACAATCAGTCTTTACTCTTAAAATATAATTTTACGTAATAAGCCTTATTGAGAGTGCCTATCTGTCTCTGTTCGTGGCCTAAGCAAATTAATAGTCGGAGTCATAGAAATAGCATCTTCGCAATCAAAGGGTTGAATTTTGGCATCTACATTGTCATTGCTTGGTAACCTGTAAAAACCCAAATGCGAACCATGAAGGCATTCAGTGGAGCTGTATAAGCGCTGAGGCTCGACACAAGACAGAAAACGTAATGTCACTGGATTCTTGAAATTTTTGGACCAAATAGCTTCGTGCACGTTCATGGTGGAACCATGAAAAGGTTTTAACGAATTAGGAGTAAGCCAGTCCTTTTCAGTGATTTCATAGTCTTATCAATTATATTATCAGTCATTTGATTATCTATTTTTTAATAGCTTATTAACATTTTGTAATCTTTAAACGTGTTTCCTGTAAGTACAATTATCTCTTCTTAGTTCTGTTATTCGTAGTAAATTTAGCTCCTTAGCTTTACCTTCTTGGTATTGTCTAAATTTATTCTTAAATTCACGTTTAAAATCTACTGAAGTAACTGATGATGCATCTGAATTTGGACTATCTAGACACATCATAGGGACAGTCAAAACACTAATACTGCTAACACATGGCGAAGTAGGGCGTGATTGTTCCAGAATTTGAACGGGACTGCTCGTGCGAAGATGTAGATTTGAACTACTTGTGATTGTTGGTAATTTTCTAGACCGTAAGCATTTAGTAACAGTAGCATGTTGATTTATACTCTCTTCATTACATTGGACAGACCTTGTTACATAACTGCAGCTTGAAGAGAGTCATAGTCAGCTCGAACATTACCTGAGTCTTGCTGTGGTCTGCAGCTAGTATGTACGTGCTGAGTTGATGCATTTGATTCTTCTTCTACCAGTCTTTTCAATGCTTTTTTCTTTGGTAATATTCATTTTGGTATATTTTATTTATTTCTTTGTAAAGCTGAAGGATCTCGTTCCGACATTTGTCGCTGTAAAAAAAGTTTACCTTCTTGCTTTTTTTGGCATCTTTCCCTTTCTTTTTTTCTTAGAGCTTCTGCTTCTTCAGGATTGTTTTTAATTCTTGCTTTTCTCTTTATTTCTGGCATTCTCTTTTTAAGCAGTCTCTCTCAGCAATTTAAAAAAATGTAAGTATGTTGTGCAGTTTTAACATATCATCACAAGTCATCAAAAGCTGGCTCAGAAAGTTACTATTGTAACATTTATGGAGTGAATATAACTATGGAATAATTTTTCTCCATTAATGTTACGCACGCGACAGTACAAAACTAGTATAATACGTAGGTGGTTCATCATATTATCCTATAGACGCCCACTGCTGGACATAGGCTTCCTCCAAACGTTTCCACCCTGCGCGGTCTTGTGCCTCCCTCATCCATCGGCTTCCCGCCGTCATATGTTCGTAGTTGCTTACAATGTGTCAATTTTAGTGGCTCGTTTTCAATTTTGGTGCCATGAAAATGCCACCAAAACCACCAAAATTGAACCACCAATATTGAAACCAGACATAAAAATAATCAGAAACAGTAGGGAGTTAAGGTTACCACTAAGTGAGTGTAGTTAACTTAAACATTATCTCAATGTGTATCTATAGACTTAGTTATTTATCCATAAAACAACAAATAGAATAAAAAATCGATCCACCAAATATTTGAAAAATCTTGTCCCCCATGCCACCAAGGTAGATAGTTACCTTTTTAGCGGAAAATCACAACACTTATACACATAACTGCTACATGCAAACGCGGGCCCACAACTGAGACACTCGACACAATAAAACGCTATACGCATATGTCGTACAAAACTCGTGGTATAGTCAGTTGAATAAATGCCACCAAAATTATAATTTTTCTTGAGACAAATTTTGATTAGGTATTTCGTGTATCTATAATAGATATATTAATAATAGGTCGGGGAAAAAGTCTTTTCGCATAACGTAGGTATAAACTTATTATAAAATTTCTTTGACTGTACCTACTACTTGTGTCTGGCTGGTTTTGGTAACATTAAAAAGGTTACATTATAAAGAAAAGAAAAAAATAAAAAAAAGTTGTTTCCCGCTATTTTTCATTTGTTTTTCTCTCCGTAAAAATGAGTGAATCTAATGAAGAAATTCGATACATTTTAAAATTCTATTATAAAAAAGGCAAAAATGCAACTCAAGCAGTGAAAAAAATTTGTGATGTTTATGGACCTGATGCAGTGCCAGTAAGAGTAGCACAAATTTGGTTCAAACGTTTTCAGTCCGGAAATTTTGATGTTAAAGATGCACCTCGCTCTGGTCGCCCTGTTACGAATAAAATGGACGCCATTTTTGAAAGAGTGGAGCAAGATCGGCATATTAAGTAGTTACGATGTAGCTGAAGAACTGGGAATTGACCACAAAACAGTTTTGACCCATTTGAAGAAAGCTGGTTATACAAAAAAGCTCGATATTTGGGTGCCACACCGAGCTCACTCAAAGAAACTTAATGAACCGTGTACTCATTTGCGATTCATTATAGAGACGTAATGAAACCGAGCCGTTTTTGAAGAGATTGATAACTGGCGATGAAAAGTGGATCACGTACGACAAGAACGTGCGAAGAAGGTCGTGGTCGAAAGTTGGCCAGGCTTCAGAGACTGTGGCCAAACCTGGCCTAACACGAAATAAGGTGATGCTGTGTGTATGGTGGGATTGGAAGGGCATTGTTCATTATGAGCTTTTACCGCCCGGCAAAACCATCGATTCTGATCTTTACTGCCAGCAACTGATGAGATTAAAGGAAGCAGTCGAGAGAAAACGGCCGGAATTGATCAACAGGAAGGGTGTGGTCTTTCATCACGATAACGCTAGACCACACACATCTTTAGCCACTCAGCAAAAATTAAGAGAGTTCGACTGGAAGGTCCTAGTGCATCCACCATATAGCCCTGACCTTGCGCCTTCAGATTTTCACCTGTTTCGGTCTCTTCAGAATTCTTTAGGTTCTGTAAGGTTGACCTCAAGAGAGGACTGCCAAAACTATTTTTCCCGTTTTTTTGATCAGAAGTCCCAAAGTTTCTACAGTAACGGGATAATGTCTCTGCCCACAAAATGGCAGAAAGTTGTTCAACAAAACGGTACATATATATTGTAAATAAATGTAAATAAACTTTTAAAAAATATCTTGACTTTTCATACAAAAATACGAAAAGACTTTTTCCCCAACCTAATACATCTTAAATGTTTTTAAATTGTTTATTTTATATATTAACATATATAATTGAGTATTTAGTAAAATAACATGAATTGTAACCGTAGCGAATGAAATTGTATAAAAATATGGAGTTGGGACAAGCCACCTAACTAGAAATTTTAAGACACTTTATTTTTTTTTTAATTATTTACATATTTATAACAAAATTGGATCATGGCCCTGAATAAATATAGTTTCGTAGTTGATTACAAAAAAATATCAGCACTGAAATATTATTTTACACCTAGATTCTCAACGAAGACACGAAAAATTTGCCCGTTTGATATTGACCCATATTTAGTTAATTAATTTTATGCGAATATCTTTGTAGGGTTTCCTATCCTAATTACTTGACTGGGTCTTTGCTTGTTAGCATATTTATATTTATATAAAAATATATGAATCGAGTATCCGCGTGGTGAAGGAGTAAGAATACAATATGTCACCACCCCATCTCATCCCATGTGGGTGTCGTAAAAACCGACTAAGGGACTATCCGTGAATGTTATCTTTACGAAATAAAAAGAAGGAATACTTGAAATTAAACCCTATACCAATCCGTCTGGCCAGCGTGGTATTAGTGGGTCAAGTATCCTTCTGTCACGGGAAGGGGCCCGTCCCTGTAGTGGGACATTAAGGACTGTTATGATGAATCGAGTAGGGAGACTCCTCACATAGTGGAGCGACGACCTGGTTAGTATGGCGGGAAACCGATGGATGTGAGGAGGCACAGATTATCGCAGGATGTTTGGAGGAGGCCTATGTCCATCAGTGGACGTAGAAGCTGATAATAGAGTGTCACAGATGTTTGTCATGTTTGTGAAAAGGTCACTGACTACCGATTGGTAAATCAATATCTTGTCTTTTTCCTTCTTGTCTTTTCCCTTAAATAATAAAGACAATTCCACTATTAATTGCGGCAGGTATCGCTGGGACTTCTATAAACTTTAAATTAACGGACACAAAGTAAATCAGGGCTCATTATTATATTAATTGATCGCACAAACAAAAGTGTTGTTTGTGTTTGCTTTCGAACCGCGACCTGGACGACAGTTTACATCGCTTTACCTACGAAACAATATTTTTTTGTTTTTTCTACAATTCTACAAGTTTGATGTCTACAATAAAATAAGAGCTTTTTTCGTTATTTCCTCATAATCATTCTATACATCTGTTACTGTTTTAATATTCAAATAATACGAGATAAATACATACATACATAAACTCATCACGTCCGGGGTAGGCAGAAATGACAGAACGAGATAAGTGTTTCTTAGAAATCTAAAGAAAATGGAAGTAAAGAAAATGGCTAAATTCGGTGTCCAGGGCTGAAAGATAAGATTGAGGTCACGTTACTTTAGTTGCTTTTGTCAGTAATGGATGTAATCTCACATAGTTACACGCTATTGAAACTATTGTAAGAAGAGTAGGCACTAATTATTATTTATTTTATTTGAAAGAAAGAAAGAAAAACAATTTAGTTAGAGTAAAGCTAAGCAATGACACATTTACAAATAAAAGTCACAAAATAACTTATAACTAACTTTACCGCAAAACAGTCTCAAGTCAGCATGATGCTATAGGCAGACCGTTTAACTCAGACCCCGCCTGCGGTAATAGGGGTGCGCGGGGGGCGAGGACAAAGGAGAGAGCGATCTCTTGATTTTTTGGCAAAACTGCGCCATCTAGAGGCTGTGTCCCGAACTATATCACATCACAACACAGCTCTAATTTTTAGCTAGCTTATTTTTATGAAATAAAAAGAAGGAAAAATTGAAATTATACCTTAAACCAACCAAAATACCTGGAGAGGTTTTTTTATTTTTCTGGTCAAGCTTTAAATTGTGTAATAATTTAGATTGCATATTTTCTCTAAGAAAGTACGAGATTTAGTGGCAAGATGACGCCACCATCTTTGACATTTGTAAATTGTATAGAAGACGGACTAAGATACCGCACCAGTGTCATACTGACATACTGACTAGATGTCCGTTATGGTAGCGTAAATAGTATAAAAATTAAAAAAAACTCTTAGTACATATTGTTCTTATTATCTGTAAATATTTTCTAAGAGTGATTATTAAAAATTAATATGTTTAAATCATACCTGTTTTAATGTAAATTATTGTAATTACACCAAATGTGATTATACTGTGATTTTAATATATAACTAATGATTTACTTTGTTATTATTTGTAAATATTTTCTAAGACTTTAGTTATAATTATATACTTTAAATCAGCCATTCTTAATCTAAAGAATAGGTTCTTTTAATTATTGTACAAAGGATTGTCAAGGATATTTCTTAAATAACAAATATATTTATTTGTAGATTCTTTAAAAGAAAATCAAATTATTACAAATTATGTAATATTATTGTTATTTTTGGAGTCGGTGTCAGCCAACGAAATAAGATAATACCAAAGCAAATGGAATGCCGCCCATGAATTACAGATTATATTATTAAATGACTTCGACATTATGACATAAAATTGTTGATTGTTTATGGATTAGTTTATAAATTAAAAAAAAAATAACTTTTTTTATTATATTTAAATAAATATATTTTCAACAATTATTAATAACATTATTATTAAGAATTGAGCATAGTTCGGCTGCACTAAATCCTGTTTCTTCAATATATTCCCGGTTAAGTCTAGGCTGAATTGGAATGACTACTGGCTCAAGTAATCCATATTGTACAATATTGTTACCACCCATTGTGCTAACAACTTCTTTATGTTACGATTTTTGAACTATCAGATAGACGCACTTTGCAGAGAATCCTTGACATAATAATAATAAATATACATTGATAATAATTTTGAAATGAAATCCGTCAAGTCATGCAGAATACAATATTAACTATATATTCCGTAGACCAGCAGCATCCAAGGTTGCGTAATGTGCGCATGTAAATTGTAAATAAAAAAATTGTGTAAATAAAAAATTGCCCAAAAAAATTCGTCGGCATGGGATACGAACCTTATTACCCAGCTCCTACTTTAACCATTTGTCGAACGACTTTCAAATACTCAGTTAAGGAACGAAATTTAAATTCATTCAACATAATTATTTTAATTATTTGTATATACTTTTACGGAAACGTAGTTTAGTGAATGCGTATACCTATACGCATTCACTAAAAATATAAGAAAAATAAAAATATGCCACATTTGCAGCAATACATACAATATTACACTATACAATTTACTTCTACACTATATTAAGGTATTTATGAAAATTGAATACCTATACGTTTTCATAAGAAACGTATTAAGTATGCACTTTCACTAAAAATTTAAGAAATAAAATTATATTAATTTATAAATATTAATTTTATTGGGAACAGCGGTTCCCAATTGTGAATTAGTTGTATTGCATTTCCACTTGATTTTTCTTCCGTGTATATAAAGTAATAACTATGTAGGTATATAAAGCCGTCTTTTGATGCAATGTAGTTCGGGTCGCAGTAACTAGATGGCGCCGTTTTGCCAAAAAATCAAGAGATAGCTATCTATACGTTAGTACTTATTCTTATCTATGTTGTGCTGGGCACTGTCATTGTAAATCAAAATTGTGCGATCCCCTTTGTCGTCATTCCCCGCCCCCCAGTCACCCCACAGGCGAGGTCAGAGTTAAGCGGTCGGCATATAATTATTTTTTACTTTTTAGTGCAATTTTTGTCTTTGAAGTCAGTTTTTTTTTTTTGTAAAAATTTATTTAATTTGACATAGAACCAACTCGATATAGCTCTTGTGTACGCTACCATAACGCACACCGCTACCCCGCCCCCTCGTCCCTTTCATACCGCAGGCGGGGACTGAGATAAGCGGTCGGCCTATAGTTATGAAACTAGCACTGCTCTTCCTTTGAGACTGGTTGGTAAGTGAGGTACGTCACTTGTTTGACAGTAAAAAAAAATGAAAAGCGTTTATTCACAATTTTATAAATTTTACACAATACAATATTCTCTGCCAAACTGTAACAACAGTTTGTTGGCAAAATAATACTCCCAATAACATATTTTTAAATAATTATTAACACAACGCAATTTCTTATCTATTTAAGTAATCATACATACATACACATCACACATACATACATTATATACTATACATAGTTAAGATTGAAAATACCTTAACTTCTTATTTAAACTAAAAACAATAATAGGTAAAGTTTAGCTACACAATTTCAAATAAATTTCATATTCTAATTTACTGATTTAATTGTACATCGACATGACGTATTTGGTGTTTTTACGGCTGCTGTGCACAATTTTGTAGGTTTGAATCTTGTGCAAGATAATTATTTGAGTCATCAACAAATTATTGTGATAGAAAATTAGGTATTTGAAGCCGTTAATTAAAAACAAATCCTCGCGACAGGCAACTTAGTACGAGCGTAGTTGGCGAGACGCGAGAGAGGGGGCTACTTCGTACTTAACTCGCCAAAAAATAGGATGGAGATCTATTTAAATCCACTTAATCTAAAATACTACTTAACTCGCTACTGTACTTGTCGATGTGTATAATCGGGCTTAAGGGATCGAGGAGTCATCTTTTTTAGCGAAAATAAAAGATTATTGATACAGTTTCGTTGAGAGAAAATAATAAATCATTTCAAATAAAACAGACCTCAGCAATAAAACCGCAGTAAGCGTAAAATACAGTAAAGCGTAAACCCAGCACCAAAATAGTTCCTCGATCACAAAAATTATAAAACTTTTCTCATTTAATTTCATTTAAGCGCTTTCCATAAGAGTGTAGGTGAATAATTTTACAGCTTCTTTGAATTTAATATAATATAGGTCGAAAGGATCATAAAACGAAATTTCTTTTATGAATTTCCCACATTATTAAAGTAGGTATATTAGTATGGAGCTATGTTTAAGTTGTGTTGTAGGATTTAATTCTATATTCCAGGAAAAGTAGACATTTTAAGTTGAAGATAGATTTGAGAATTGACTTATAAGAGAAAAACGAGCATTCGCCGTTTTAATATTTGTCGAACTGAACAACGAACCGAGCCAAGTATGGAACTAAATATTGCTACGAACGTCTTGATATTTCTATCGAACGTTTTATTTGAGGCTCGTCAAAGATATTCATGAAGATATCTTCACGACTGTCTCGTTAGCGAAATGGTAGTGCAAGCGGCTGCAGTGTTACGGGTCGTGGGTTCGATTCCCATGCAGTACAATTATTTGTGTGATCCACAAATAATTGTATTTAGTCTGGATATACTTTGTGTCCGTTATTTAAATGTATGTAAAAGTCCCCGCGACGCAAGTATAGTTCTTAGTATGGGAGTTGTCTTTTTTAAAGAAATAAGAAAGAAGATGTCAGATTTGACGCTTGCGTGTTCTGCATTTAAAATCATTGGTTATGTTAAAGAAGAAAAAGAAATAGAAGATGGTGACAAACTAATTGTACATATTTCGAATGAATCGAAACTGTCCTTTCGCTAGAATGCTTGACAGAACGCTCGAAAGAATGCTCGCTAAAATATTTTCGTATTTTTCTGCGACTAATGGTAACCATACACGATCCTTCCTATCGTTCAATCGGCATGACGCTACCGGTTGGATCAGTTAGAATTGACCGTGTGTGCGAGTGGATCGGAAGGACAGTTAGAATTGATGGCAGGATCGAATTTCGTTTGGATCAAGCCTGCAGTGTCATGCCGATTGGACGATAGGAAGGATCGTGTATGTCCACCATAACATTCGCAAGAATGCTCATTGCAAGTAAATGCTCTTTTGCTCAAGTCTATATTCACCTTTAGGTATGTAATATAGGATTACCGTGTCTTCTAATAAGTTTAGGGTATACGAGTCAAGTTCTCTTCGGATTTACGTAGTAATAAGTAAGTAGATATCTAACTGGAATAGGTTTTAATAATATGTTTATTGCTGAATTTTATTGTATAGTAATGAAAGTTTGTTGATCTTTAAATACATAATAAAAATCTTTTTTATGTATTCTGTAATATTAAAAATATTAATAGTTTAGGCTCGACAACATTATTACATTTAAAATGAAATAAAAATGTAAATGTTCGTGGTGAAAAAGAAACGAAGGATAATTTGGTTTAAGGTTTTATAATTTTGTTTCAAATTCATTCCTCTCATTTTTAATTTCCTTTAGTGACAAGATCTATAGGGTATTGATCCTTACTTAATTAACTTTGTAATCAAACCCCATATATTTCCAATTTAATAGATTTTACATCAACCGCACACTTTGATATGGATGAAAATTTCTGGAAAGTAGCATTATACGTTTATGCAATCGAAAACACGTAAATTACTTTGATTTAACCACTATTTTTCTTAAATTTTAAATAAATATAACTTTTTTCAACGTCAAATTTAACAGAAAAACATTAATTTCACCATTTGACATTTGTAGATTTTAAAATTTGTTCTTGATTCTTATAGGCACTTTTCTCAAAGGTCAAAGACTAAACTTGTCTTTAGTCTATGGTTGACACGACGCCATAGTTGTTTACCTTTACAATCAAGTCGTAATAAATTAACAGTATGTTATTATGATAAACGCTTTTCAAATGATATTTTTGTGCTTGTGGGTTAATATTTATTCTATTTTACCCTTTGTAGCAATAACACTAAAATCAATAAAAAACGGACCCGTTAAAGTAAAGTACAGTAAGTAGCATAATAATGCGTTTTTAAAAGGAAAGTTTTGCCCTTCCTAAAATTTTACGAGCCGGAAGAAAAACTTCTTTCCTTTTGAGGATACAAAGAAAAAGTAACCCTTATCGTGCCATTCTGTTGTCAAACAGTCCATTTGTATATTTAGAAAGATCTTTCCACATAAATATTCACCTTAAAAGTGTTATGGAATCCCGATAAAGCAACGTTTCTAAAAATAAAATGGAAAGGTTTTGTATGTCTCAAAAGAGTTACAAAACTTTTAAGTGAGTTATATTATCAGTACTTATCTGATATAGTATGTACTTACTATAAATACTCTTCTAAAATAATTAATAAAATTATGCTAGGTCTACATAATATATTGTATATGTCTATTGCTTAATTCTAAATTCGGAAAAAAAATCGTAATATGTAGGAATTTAATTGATAACATTATAAAGAGCTCCATCACCACACGAAGAATCTAGAAGTTTAATACAAGTTTCTTTTTGTTTCATCATCATCATAACCCATTAATGTCCCACTGCAGGGACGGGCCTCCTCCCGTGACGGAGGGATTTTTGGCCTACTAATACCACGGTGGCCAGACGGATTGGTATAGGGCTTAATTTCTAGATTTCTTTGTTTTTATTTCATAAAGATAATATTAACGGAGAGTCCCTTAAGCCCGATTTACACATCGACAAGTACAGTAGCGAGTTAAGTAGTAAGTTGCTGATTAAGTTGATTTAAATAGATCTCCATCCTATTTTTTGGCAAGTTAAGTTGGCGAGACGCGAGAGAGGGGGCTACTTCGTACTTAACTCGCCAAAAAATAGGATGGAGATCTATTTAAATCAACTTAATCTTAAAATACTACTTAACTCGCTACTGTACTTGTCGATGTGTAAATCGGGCATTAGAGCCCGTCCACACGGCGCGTTGCGTCGACGCAACAACGCAAGTATTTTGACGCATAGCCGGCCACACGGGCGTTGCGTCACCACAGCGTGGCTGTTCCGTCGTCACAATGTGTACACCTCCGCCCTCTTCGTCTCGGGGCTGCAGTTCCGTTCTGTATGCGTTGCGTCGACGCAGCGCACCGTGTGTACACTATAATTATTAGTATGTAAAATGACGCAACGGCAGCGCTGCGTCGACGCAACGGAGACGCAACGCGCCGTGTGGACAGGCTCTTAGTCGGTTCCTACGACACTCATGGGGTGAGATGGGATTGTGACATATTGTATTCTTATTCCGTCACCACACGGAGAGTTTTGTCTGAGTTGAGACTTTTTGTTCAATTTTATTTGATTTTTTTATTACGGGCCAGATGTTTTGGTGAATGAGGTCGGAAACACAAAGATGCATGTATACATTGGGCTCATATTATAAATCCTTCAACATGATAATAATATTATATTCTATATCTAACAACCTTCAAATTTATTAAATGTATTTTGTATAAATAAAAATAATCACCTCTTAAAACTTTTAGCACTTTATTTACGGAAATCGCACAAATAAACGTGTGGTGTTTAGTGACAAAATTACAGTTATATATCTTTTAAATGTCTTGTAAACACTTTAGAGATCGGATATAAGAGTGATATACAGGTGTTTGTGAGACTGTAATGTGTTCCTTGACCTGGGTTATACTACTATACTAAAAATACGAGTATATCGTCTGCTTACTGGTAAAACATGATAAATGCATGTTTTATCTAAAATGACTTATGTATTCATATAAGCTTAATTTTCGATGCTTTATCTACTGGTAAAAGAGAATCATTTTAGATAAAAATGCATTTATCATGTTTTACCAGTAAGCAAACGATATGTTCTAAAAATAATACCTAATATGTTTTGTTTTGCAGAGAACCGCTGCTTTTTAAATAAAAAAATAATAACTTATGCCCGCGGCTTCACCCGCATTGTATTAGATGTAATTCTATATCCTAAACTACCTATATTCCAAATTTCATCAAAGTCCTTTCAATTCCTTTCCGTCTTTTCCCCAAAGTAGTTTTTGCGTGAAAGAGTAACAAACATCCATCTATCCTCACAAACTTTCGCATTTATGATATTATGTAGTTAGCAGGATGTGTAATTATAAAACATCTTTCATTTGGGCATGGCAAAGTCTTATATAAATTTATGAATCATCAGCACCGCCTTTCATGTCCCTTTAAGTCCCTTTAAGCAATAGAAGAATACCGCCTTTCATGTCCCTTTAAGCAATAGAACAGGCTCCTTCGATGTCACAGTATTTATGGAGTGCTACTTTCATGTTTTTAAAATCAAACTGCCTAGATGGTAAAGTAGCGGCCTTAAGCAGCTTTCAAGCACCAGATATCGAATTCGAAACACAAGCAGCTTCAATAAAACAAAACCCTACAATTTATTGTCCGAAGGCCATTTCTTTGTGTTCGTTTATTATAATTATATTAAGAGAACAAATATGTATGTACCAACAATGTAAAACCAAATATTCTTCGCAAGAATGCTCTTTAAAATAAGGTCAACTAAATTCAGTTTATCTAAAGCATGATAGCGGTTGGACCTCTGTGTCCGGGGCTATTTCTTAATTTGCATACCCTACCCTTTCACACCACATACATAATATGCTCGTGTTAAACTGTTGACCTCAGGAACAAAGCAAACATCCAGTCGCGAAAATATGGTAACATTATATATTCTAGTTTTGGGTATCTGTATTTTATGATGTAATGTGTATGTATATATAATATGATGTAACTTAGTTTTAATTAAACTAGTATAATATTATATTCATTTCATATTTGCATAACAAGATCAGTTTTTCAGCTAAGCAGAGCTTGTTGTTTAGAAATTCATAGAAATATACATACATATTTACTATCCATAGTAAACTACTTAGTAGACCGAATAAGAATACAATATGTCACCAACCCATCTCATCCCATGTGGGTGTCGTAAAAACCGACTAAGGAATAGTCCCTGGAATTAAATATACTTTTTTTACCAAAAAGCTTAGGTATAACTAGAAAAATCCGAAAAATCCGACGCGGGTTCGATTCCCGCCTCGAGTATCAATTTTTTCCATTGTCTTTCTTCTTTTCGGAGTCCCGTGAATGTTATCTTTACGAAATTAAAAGAAGGAAAACTTGAAATTAAACTCTATATTAATTCGTTTGGCCAGCGTATTAGTAGGCCAAGTATTCCTCCGTCACGGGAGGAGGCCCGTCCCTGCAGTGGGACAATAATGGGCTGTTATAATGATGCACAAATTGTTGTCTTGAGTCTGAATAGTCTTTGTGTCCGTTAAATTCATGTTTGTAAAAGTCCTCGCAACTCAGTGATCTCGTTTATTTAAAAGCCATAGATCGTATAAATTAAGTCGGCCAATGTTTATACTTTAACTTTACAAATTACTGCAAAATTTATACATTATTTCAAGTGTCAAACTTTATAATACTTTTGGGACAAAATTTAACTATCCTTTTTAATCAACGTTGTCTTTTATTGTACCGTAAGAAGGCTTTGTCTTCCACAGTTTGATGTTGGACAATAACTTAGTATTACGAAGGATTTGCATTTACTTCGGGGAGCCATAGTCATGACTAATGGTGGCTATGGGATTCGCAATAATGTTGCGAATGTATTGTCATTCAGTTTTATTGCATTTTTTTGTTGTATTAGCAAAATTTAAATTAAATTTTAACTTATACTCCTACACTTACTTTATAGTTCAAAAAATAAAAATATCTAATTTACCCCGTTGATTAGTGGTTCCAGTTTTAAAATAATTTCTTATTTTCTTTTAAAAGGATAATTTTTTATCCTTAGTGGCTAACTTGGTGTCGAGAATAGTTCAAACTGTCCATAGGCTTCTGACGTGGTATACGACTGTTGCACTACTATTGGTACTATCTAAAGCACGAGACGATTGTTTGAGCAGCTGTATCGCAGTTGATAACTGATTTGACTGACAGACTTGCAGTGAGCGAACTTCTAATACTGCTAGTCTAATAGTGGTACCTTTCAAAATAAGAGTAGTAGCAGAAAATTTTAGCTCCATATCCTAGATCAAAAGGTAATCTTAAACATTGACAAAATAATACATAAAGATATTCGATTTTTAGAACTCCTGAAACGGATTTCTAGCCATGTATTTCAACAAGCAGGATAAAAATTGTCTTTTAATGTCAAATTACTTTTGTGTTACATGTCAATTTTGATAATTCTTTTAGTGGTAAATGTCACTTACCTGTCAATTTAAAATCTTTTTTTTACCGCTAGCATCAAGCATAAAGCTATCCTGGTTGGGTCGTTTTAGAAGTGACTGACAGATGACAGATTTTTAGACACAGAATGCATTCTCAAATAGGTGACTTGTTATAGCTAGAAATATTTACTTGCGCGCTATACTCAAAGGTTTGTCAGTTGTAGGTAATGTTGCAATTTCCTTAATAATTCCTCATCATCATAACAGTCCATTAATGTCCCACTGCAGGGACGGGCCTCCTCCCGTGACGGAGGGATACTTGGCCTACTAATACCACGCTGGCCAGACGGATTGGTATAGGGTTTAATTTCAAGTTCTGTTTATACAATGAATGTCTAATTATTAAATGCTATGAACTTCTATCATCTAATTGTTATGTACTTGTGAATAATTTATTGCTAAAAATAACCTATCTCACATAAAATTCTAATATTTCCAATTTTCATGTACTATTATTTTAATTATAGTAGTGTAACTTATGAAATAGATATCTGTCACTCTATTTTCTTGAGCTAGGGAATGTAAATATAAATATTGATAAGCCTAAATAATATTATAATAAAATGTACCAAATTTGAATATAATATACATATTAGTGTGATAAAATGTGATTTAAATTCAAACTCACCTTCGTTTTGGCTGCATTGGTTTGCCTTACGAAGACGATGCGTAAGCGCAAGTACTTGTTGTTGTTGTTGTTTATTGTATTGTTTTGTTCCTTTCTATTCTGCCATAAACTCACATTTAAGAAATTAATTGTTTTGTTTTGTACCAAAGAGCATGAACTTGGTTTCAAATATTGTTTAATCAAGGCACACATTACAATGATGATGTCAGTCAAAATGGCTGAAATACTGTAAGAAATATGAAAAGAATGAATGAAATGGATTGACCCTTATTCATTCAGTTCATATTTCAGAAGCATAGATAAGAATTATATACTGGAATTCAAAATGTGAAACGAAGTATTGCAAATTGTGTTTGTTTGTTTTTTAAGATATTTATTGAGATAAGTTTAGTCGCTAACGGTGGTCGCTGAAAATCAGCGCCGTGACAACATAAAATTGACACGGCATTTAGCTGAGCGGCCGCCATTGTTTCATGTGCTTACATTTTTGAGGCGGGAAATACAAGTGCGCCTAAGCACCTACTAATATACATACACAATATTGTGTGGGTGATTGGGTCCATTTGGCAGCACCGTACCTGTATCTTTTAAGATTAGTAAGATAATTGTATATTTTGTAAGTACTGAAATAAAAACTAATTTTCTTTCTTCTTTCTTTCTTCTTTCAAGTTTTCCTTCTTTTTATTTCTTAAAGATAATATTCACGAATAGTCCCTTAGTCGATTTTTACGACACCTATGGGATGAAATGGGGTAGTGACACACTGTATTCTTACTCCGTCACCACACGGAGAGAATTTTAATTCCTATGTAGTTGATACTCGCATGCGACTTTTGTAGCCGCATAATTATGCTTTTCTCGATAACAGAATTTTAATAAATTATATTATTTTCACTTATGGTTAGGCTTTCTTATGAAAGGTGTCTTGAAAAAAACTCATACTTTTAACTGAATCTTAGGTGCCAACAGGCTCCTATAACAAACATTGCTCACCTTAACCTAACACTTAACCTTAGCTAGCGCCGTAACACATCGCCAATATTGAAAATGATATTAATGCAATATTTTTTGTCAAATAATGTCTTGACTATTACATAACGCGAGCAAAACTGCCGATTTAGAAAGTATGAGTCCTAAGTAATAAAAGTCTTGTATATAAATGTTAAGTTTCTAAGATACAATAATACCTATAGTTGTTATTGCCTGATAAAATACTAAAACAACAATTGCCTTTGATCTATGTAATGTTAGTCTACCAAATAGTAATAGTCTACCCAATAAATAAAATACCAGCATCAATAGTTCAATAACATTAGGTTGTTAGCACTCTATCGACACTAATGTTTATTTACTCGTTCTGTTATTTGGAGAATTTACAGCAATGGATTACGAACTGTTTATATGATCGAATTAACTGTTTTGTAGATTTAATTTTATGTTTGGTATTCTATTTGGTTTTTTTATTATTGTATTCACTATTAGAGGTTTTGAGAAATGGTAGTAAAGAAATCTTTAGTTACATTACTTTTGGAAAGAGACAATCGGCCTATTTTGGCTTCGTAGAGCATCATCTCTGTCGCACGAAATATAAACAGCCTGGTATCTCTTAGCAACTGTTAAGAGTACGCATTCACAGGTCGATGTGCAATATTTACGGCCGGGTACTGTAACTCTAGTTGCGTTTAAAACAAGCAATTTCAAACAATAAGTATACTTATTATTATATGCGTTTATTTTGATGATTTTCACACAACTTTAGATTTGATTAAAACCAAATAACTTAGGTATCTACTACTAAAAAGACTTGTCAAAAATAAAATTTTAAGTGAGAGTGAGGTACTTCCAATCTCGAATCCTATTTGTGTTGAAAATTCATCCAGAGCAGTTCAATTGTCATTGAACTAAAATTTGCATACGAAGCTTTAGCTTCAGTAAATTCATTAAAGTCAAACTCTCATAATTTCTAGATGTATTTTTGTCGAACATTCTCAAATTGACCTAGAAAGGGGTAGATATGTAAGTCTTAAAACCAGTAGCATCGATCGCATAGTTTTATAAGGATTCAGAATCTTCATAGTCCCACTAGTTCTCTTCGAAGCTTATAAAATTTACATAGATAATACTCATGAATACTCGTAATTGCTTGAAAGTTTGCAACAAAACGCATCAGGTCAATTTTCCACAACGATTCCCGTCAATTTATGCTTCCACGTGTACGCCCATGCACACTAATACGACGCAAAGAAAGTTTTAACATAATGTAAATAAAATCGGTAGGTACTTCTACAATATTTTTACAACGAGTCGTATGTTCTTTATGAAAATATCGGGGAAAAAATATACATATATTCACCCAGAAAATAATTCGAACACAAATAAACTTTGTGAGCTTAACATTCTACTTGTGTATTTGAGGCTTGAAGGAGTCATAACAACAATAATATTTCACAACAAGTGAATAGTATATACATTCGGTTTTATTATTTTATATACGGCCCATGAATATCCCATGGCAGGGGTTAGGCTCCTTCATCTACGGAAGGAAAACTTGGCTTATAAGATACTTCACCTGTCAAAATAGTAAAAAAAAACATCCTCACACTTTCACAAAACGCCATCTAGTCTAGAGCTAGTACTATGGGTACTAGACAACGGATAAACATACTTAAATACTGTTTATTTTGTAAATACTTATATATTATACATAGAAAACATTCAGACCAATGCAAACAATCATGTTTATGCACACAAAGATTTGCATTGAGCGGGAATCGAACCCAAAACCTCTGCGTAGCAGTCTTGTTAAATAACCAGTACGCCAAAGAGGTCGTCAAAAAAAATGGTGTCAAGTTTATCTCCTTAGCTGAATTGACTTTTACTCGGTAGTCCCTTAGTTGCCATTTATCACAAACCTTGTTAGTATTAGGTTGACATCACACAGACATTATATTATTGTAGTTATTACAAATAACTAGTCTGTCATGTTCATTTAGGATTCATTTAAAGACATTCGTGACAAATGTCTCTAAAGGAAAGGGAAAACTGAAAAAGATTTAAGGCCTATTTCCAATGATGTTTCACATCGTTCGGATTATTTACGGTGTTGACACACTTTTCTAAAAAATAGTTAATTTATTTTTAATTAGAGATAAACAAGTAGCTATTTCGCCGCTTTGATTCTACCTGAAACCCTATAGAAATAAACTTTTTTTCGTGTCAAAGTCTTAAAGACCTTACTTAAAGTAGGTAGAATAGAATTCTAAACAGTCGCGTAGGCGCCTAGCAAAATTACCCTTATTCATATCATGAAGCTACATAAATTAAATCTTAATTAACTTTAATATTTTTTTCCAAAGAGTATTTAAATCACGGACTCTTCATACTGAATATTTTGAAGAGGCTTAAAGAGAAATAAGCTTATCTTGAATGCTATTAAAATATAATTGCTCTCCTCGACCTAAAATTGTTCTCAAAAAGTAGCGAATAAATTTTATATTAAAATTATAACGATACAGCTTTATAATGAGCTTTTATTTGAAAGGAAAGAGGTTATACTTATTAGAATAACTTAAGGTAAAATGATGTAAGACAGCCTTGTCTAATATAAGATAGAATATAGAAGTAGGTTGAATTATGAGTTTCTAAGAAGGTACAATGTTTTCTTTTATCTTGAAGAAGTTTTGTTATTAAACGAGATTTTGTCTACAGTAGATTTGCGTTTTTATACCTACTTTTCTAATAAATATTGCTTTGTAAAATGGTTTACCTACAACTATTGAAGCCCTTTTAATTTTATACATCATCTAAACAAATAAATAACGTAAACAATCAAAATCTACGCTTTGAAGTAGTTGACCTGTAATCATCACTTCAGGATGAGCTCATCATGATGGCCAGACAAATTAATTTTACCAATTTTTTTAAATGTAAACGTACTAATTGCTTTGATTTTTTCTTAATTTCTACGACTAGGAAATGATAACGATCTCATTTCGTAACGTTTAAACTGTCGTATTGCATGTTAATAAATATTATACTTGAAGGGGAGATTAACGAGGTCTTTATTTTGAAATATTTGACAATTAAATAATACCGTGAATGCTGTTTTAATCTCCCGATAATGGTTAACCTCATTTTGGTTGGCTTTTTTGGAGAACTAAAACAAATATTAAAATAGGAACGGTATTTGTTTGTGTGACATTAACATGCACAATCACAATGCAACGATGGCCCCTCCGTATGTGGAAGAATATTATTCCTTCTAATATTAGGCTTGACAAGCCAGCTGGTACCTTGACTATTGCACCCAGATTTTTTTCTTTATTCAAACTTCAAACTTCAAACTTCAAAATACTTTATTTCATAAAATTTATTACAAATTGTTTGAAATCGTCGTTTACTTAAAAAAAATTCAAACTTCAAAATACTTTATTTCATAAAATTTATTACAAATTGTTTGAAATCGTCGTTTACTTAAAATTGAAGCTACATTTAAAATTATAGATCGACACAGACAAACGCTACAGCACTAAGAAAAGCCGCGTTGTATTGTCAAATGTAAATTAAAGGAGAAAAATAAAACCAATCTACTACTCGAATCTACTTGTCTGTCTGTGTTGATCTATAAATTCCAGTTTCCAAATGGTAGGGCCAATGAGAAGAAACCTGACAAAGAAACTCATGGCAACTCTTTTAAAATTCAGTTGTGTTTACAATTTTTTTTTTACATTAATCATATACCCTATCAAAATATTTGACAGTACCAGACAGGATAATACACCATTTATACATCATAAAAAATAATAATCAAAGAAAAGAAAAGTAGAAGACAAGCATGAGAACAAGGAAGACAGAAAAAAAAAAAGATAGAAAGGATACAATAATACAATTAGAACTTAGAGATAAAACAATACAGTAGCACGCATATATAAAAAAAGTGCATAAACTTGCATTATTTGAAACAGCCTATGGAACAGAAGCAGTTAATCCCAAGCCTTTTTGTCTTTCGTGTAGTCTAGGATAGTATAATATCCCTTTACGATAAGTTTTTGTTTGACTACATTCTTAAATTTATTAAAACTTAGATCTTGAATATCTTTCGGAATTTTATTATAAAATCGCACACATTGACCCTGAAATGAACTATGTATTTTTTGGAGCCTAGAATACGGATGAATAAGTCTATCTTTATTTCTAGTATGTAGTACTAGTGTGTAGTACTATGGACATCACTTCTTTTGACAAATTGGTGTTTATTTTTATGAACATAAATTATGTTTTCATAAATGTATTGACTTGCTACAGTTAATATATTGATTTCTTTAAATTTTTCTTGAAGTGATTGTCTCCTTCCTAAATTATAAATTGCACGAATAGCTCTCTTTTGCAGCACAAAGATAGAATGAATATCGGCAGCATGTCCCCATAGTAAAATACCGTATGACATTATGCTGTGAAAATAACTAAAATATACTAATCTGGCAGTTTCTATGTCTGTCAGTTCTCGAATTTTCCTAACGGCATAAGCTGCAGAACTTAGTCTCTTTACCAATGTCATAATATGTGGGCCCCACTGAAGCTTAGAGTCTAGTGTTATACCAAGAAATTTTGTAGTGTCCACAAGGTCTACCTGATCCTCCTTAACTCTTATTGTGGTTTTCACTTCTTGTACATTCGGCGTTATAAATCTAACACATTTGGTTTTGCGGCTATTAAGGAGCAAGTTATTAATGTCAAACCAACGAACAATTTTAGAGATAGCCAAGTTTACTTCGTCAGTGCTAGTCTGCTGTCGTTTCACTTTAAATAAAAGCGAAGTGTCATCGGCAAACAAAACCATCTCATGTTGATCTTTAACTAGATGTGGTAAATCATTTATATAGATGAGAAACAAAAGGGGTCCAAGTATGGAACCTTGCGGAACGCCCATTTTTACGACAGATTCTGGAGATAATTTTCCATTAATATTAACTCTTTGTATTCTATTATTTAAGTAAGACGTGAAAAGATCTAATCCAAGTTTACCTAAGCCATAGTGATATTAGAGAGTTACTCTGACGGCCTCTGTGGCGTAGTGGTTAATGACTGCTACGCAAAGGTCTCGGGTTCGATTCCCGCTCAATGCAAATTTTTGTGCATGAACATGATTGTTTGCATTGGTCTGGGGGTTTTCGATGTATAATATGTATGTATTTACAAAAAAACGTATTTAAGTATGTTTACCCGTTGTCTAGTACCCATAATACAAGCTTTTTTTAGTTTGGGACTAGATGGCGTTGTGTAAATGTGTGAGGAATGTATTTATTTATTTATATATATAATTCTGCTAAGTACAGTTCCTTAGTCGGCAATTTTGTTCTTTCTAGATTAAACAGTGTGCCAGGATCTTATATTCTAACTCCTTTACCGTACACCATTACGTATTCATATTACTTGAACGCTGTTTTCCAGCTAAAACAACACAATTAACATCAAGAGAATTATTAATAAAGTAATAACTTTCTTTTTAAATGAACGAACCACGCACGGTGTAATCTGTGCGTATATTATAATTACTGTGTTGTACAGTCACGAGCAATAATATGTACACATTTTAACCTTTTAATAAAATAGTTATCTAAAGTTCTGTTAATCCAAAATTGAATATTCGGAGATTTTTCGAAACTGTACGGAACCTCTTTTAAATTACGAAATAATTTTGGTATTCCAATGTCTAGATAAACGTGCAGATAGTTTAGAAACTTTTACTAAGTGTACATATTATTGCTCATGACTGTACATCGTACGAGTACGTTCAAAAGTTGTTTACAATCAAGGATGTTCTTTGTAGAATGTTTCTGAGAAATTATTTTGTGTATAAAATTTATATAATACACAATTAGGAACTTGGGCTTCTAACTAATTATAATATAAAGCTTTTGCTGTACGCATTTGTACTCATATTATCTACTTTATGTATAATTACTTTGTTAATCTTTAAAAGGAAGTGAATTTTCTTGTAAGAACTCGTGTGCTTTTGAGCAGATAGGGTAATTTACAGAGAGGAACTTCTTTCAGTAAATCTATGCCTATGATTAAGATATTCCCCCTTACTCATAAGCGCCTGTTTTTAATCACTGTTTATCGAGATTTATATTAATAAAATCAACCTTATACCAAACACAACCGTAAGAGTTTAAGCTAATCAATTGACTAAAATTTAAGAGGCGTTTATGAGTAAGGAGGATTATGTTTTAAATAAGTTAAATGTCTAACGCATTCTTTAATGACGTAGTCACAAAACGCACCTAAAAAAGGGAACAACTATTCTGAAATTTGGTTTAAAACTATTTTGTCTTATTTTTAGATTTCAGTCTTGTAACCCATTTAACCATGCGGATCCAATCAAGCATTCAGCTTTATTCGTCAAGATCTTGTAACAGTAAATGTAAGAGTATTTTCAGAGACCATTTTCAAATTCAGCTGAGTGTGGATAGTAACAAATAAGTTTTGGTCTAGACCCCAGAGGTCTTATAAAGTTTACGTGTAAAGATTTCTTACCTGAGCCTTCGACGAATTACATTGTAGTTCAAAGTTATTGGATTACTTGGAATAAGTTTTCGATGTCTTGTTAGGGCTTAACTAGAATAACCTTATAAGTTAAGTTTTAAACAAAATAAGCTTGTGTTGGTAGAATAGATTGGTTCGTCAGTTTTTGCGACTGCCTAGAATGAGGTCGAAGGTTCGACTCCATAGGACAAATACTTTGTATGTTTGCGACGTTTGACGGTTATTGTCCTGAATATAATATAATATTCGCTGTGCCTCATAGACACAAATAAATGTTTCCTACAATCCTCCGCGCTGCAGAGCCGACCACTAGCAAGGGAGACGCCATCAAAATAATAAAACAATCTATAAAAGTACTTACCTACAGCATAATCGATGGTATAAGACTAAGAATACTGTTCTTTCCAAGTTCAAGACAGTAAAATTTAGACCACCTAAACGAATATTCCCATACCGAGAAACCCGCTTTATATCAGTTCATACCAGCCCATTAATGCCCCACTGCAGGGACGGGCCTCCTCCAGTGGATACTTGGCCTACTAATACCACGCTGGCCAAACGGATTGGTATACGGTTAATTTCAAGTTTTCCTTCTTTTTATTACGTAAAGATAACATTTACGGATAGTCCCTTAGTCGGTTTTTACGACACCTATGGGATGAGATGGGGTGGTGACACACTGTATTCTTACTCCGTCACCACACGGAGTACGCACTTTATATCAGTTGACCGATATATAAACTTGACCTTACCTTTTGAAAACTCAATCAACTACATATAACTTTTACCTTACGTCGCCGTCATCCGCTTCAAAGCTTCTATGTAATACATCACAATATTGTGAACACGGATCATTTTTCATAGAAACGATCAAACAGCATCAAAGACGTCGGAAATAAGATTTCCTTTTTACAAAAAACGAAAAGTGCAAAAGAGAAGAAATTATTTTGTGTGCGCTACCTACTCGAGTTATTGGTTCTTGAAATGAAATTGTATATTATTATAATAGTTAGTTATTTTTATGGAGTACCATCATTCCCCTGCCCTTATCCTAATTTTTTTATTTCCTTTTTTTTGGGGTTGGCGCAGCATGTCTTCTTCTTCCACATGCTGCTAAAAGTTTTGGATATATTTTACGGCCGGCCGCCTGCCGGGTCTTGATATCCCTTAGTCGCCTCTTACGACACCCACGGGAGGATAAGGGGCAGTCCTATTCTAACCGGGAACGGCACGGCACAGTTAAGTGATTCTGTGGGTATCGTAAATTAAGCGTATATATTTATACAAAAAAGGAGAAAAACTTGACAAATAAAGCTCCTGACAACCTGCCAGCTTGGTATCAAACCAAGCTGGTTTGATACCAAGCTGGCAGAAGATGCTTGGTTAAAGATGCACTCATGAGACGCAGAACTGTAACATTTAACTTGAACATATTTTTCTTTGTTCCAGATAATATTCAAGACATGAAGAACTGAATCCAGAAATTCAAAATGGCGTCAACCGAAGACGAATTTATTTCAATATGCCGCAACCTCACAACCGAAGAAGTTTTACTAGGAGGATGTAGCGATCCTGGTGATATGGAAAGTGGAGATTTGTTAGAAAAAGTCGTCTCAAAAGTTGTACCTATCTTTTTTGGATTTATTGGAATAGTTGGACTTGTAGGCAATGCATTGGTTGTATTAGTCGTCGCTGCTAATCCTGGCATGAGATCAACCACCAATCTCCTGATTATCAATCTTGCAGTTGCTGATTTGCTCTTCGTTATATTCTGCGTTCCCTTCACTGCTACTGATTACGTCATGCCCCGATGGCCTTTCGGTGATTGGTGGTGTAAAGTTGTCCAATACTTCATAGTTGTCACAGCTCATGCATCTGTATACACACTTGTTCTTATGTCTTTAGACAGATTCATGGCTGTGGTGCATCCAATAGCTTCAATGTCAATAAGAACAGAGAAGAATGCTCTATTAGCAATTGCTTGTATATGGGTTGTGATATTAACTACAGCGATACCTGTAGGGATATGTCATGGGGAGAGGGAGTATTCATACTTCCATAGAAATCATTCATCGTGTGTTTTTCTTGAGGAGCAGGGGTATAGTAAATTGGGATTCCAAATGTCTTTCTTCTTGTCTTCCTATGTGATTCCGTTAGCTTTGATTAGTGTTTTGTATATGTGTATGTTGACGAGGTTGTGGAAGAGTGCGCCGGGGGGGAGGGTGTCTGCGGAGAGTAGGAGGGGGAGGAAGAAGGTCACAAGGATGGTTGTGGTGGTTGTCGTCGTGTTCGCGGTTTGCTGGTGTCCTATCCAGGTGAGATTTTAATTAATTAATTATAGATTAGCTTAATTTTAGTAAGGAGAACCCTCCCACGCTGGTAGAGAGGGAAAAAGGACCGTGCAAAGTGTGATTATTTAGTGGAGGCCTATGTCCAGCAGTGGACGTTAATTGGTTCATATGATGATGATACCGGCCTCTGCTAGGCCAATAAAATATAACGACAGAGTAAAAGCCTTTTTTGGTTACTATTAATTGTCATTTACTGCACTTTTTTTGTAAAATGTTGATGCTTTCCTCATGCTTCGATACAGTTTTATTTCAGAGTTCTTTATAAAAACAGAATATGGGTAGATCTCCAGAGGCATTTTTTATCGTGTCGGACTGGAGAAACCAATTTTGAAATCGATAAACGTTTTCATTACATATGTGCGATGTTATTTTTTATTACATAACAAATAGTTAATCTTCATTGTAATATTTTTTTAAAAATTATATTAACAATGTTTTTGGCACAATTTAAATTTATCGTCATGACCTGGCATTTTATCTCATCGCTCTGCGCTGGAGTAAAACATCACGCTCATCCCTCGTTTTACGAAATAGAAACTCTATTCCCCTCCCCCGGGGTAGTGACAGTAGTGGTCTAACCTCAGAGGATGATACGTGAGTGCCACGTTCCCGCGCTCCCACATTGCGAAGGTAAGTTTATGATTTATCTGGGTTTGGTTCTCGAATTTGATGATTGATATGGCATCTTTTTTAAATTAAGTAGTAAGGTTGTAAATGTGCTTATTAAGTGAATTAAGTGATAGTAATGATGTTCTTTATTAGACGTAAACACAACTTTCTACTGTTTTTATTTTGGGCTATATTAATGCTTTTATGACTTTTTTTGATCGCTATGGCTATGATTGCTCTGTCTAAAAGACCAGAGCGCTGATATTTTGCAATAATTGTACGTTATAAAACTACTTTAAGTAATAATACCAGATTGTTACAACGACAAATGTCACGACTCAGCTGTCAAAATTTCTGTGACGTCACGCTCACGACTCATCTGTCAAAAATTCTATGACGTCACGACTCCCCTGCAAAAAATATTTCCCGCCAATATTCTATGACGTCACGACTCATCTGTAAAAATTCTATGACGTCACGTGTCACGTGACCAAAATTCTATGGCGTCACTAGTCACGTGACTCAGCTGTCAAAATTATTATGACTATGGCGAAATTATCAAAAAATAATATGATGGAAGTCAAAATTTCAAGTTTTCGGAAGTTTTCCTTTACATGCACTTTTGCCCTTTGCTCATCGAAAATTTGCGACATAAACGGCTATATGTCTTTATTTCGTTAGATTAGAAGTTTAATTTTTTTACAGCACTAAAAGGCAACAGACCTTTGTATTTGGTAAAAATTTCAGCTTGATACCTCTACGTGTTCCTGATATAAATGGTATTGACAGAGAGACGGACAACAAAGTAACAATAACAACACCAAATTGTGATGACGTCAGGACTCAGCTGTCTTAATATTATTTTTCCCGCCAAAATTGTATGACGTCACGACTCATCTGTCAAAAATTCTGTGATGTCACGACACATCTGACAAAAATTCAATGACGTCACGACTCATCTGTCGAAGATTCTGTAATGTCTCGACACAACTGTCAAAACTTCAAGGACGTCACGACTCAGCTGTCAAAAAATATTTTCCTGCCAAAATTATGTGACATCACGACTTACTTATCTGTCAAAAATTCTATGACGTCACGTTTCATCACTTATAATTTTGTTGAAAATTTTAGCTTGATATCTCCACGCGTTCCTGAGATAAATGGTCTTGACAGACAGACAGACAGACGGACAACGAAGTGATCCTATAAGGGTTCCGTTTTTTGAAAATCGGTACGCTGCCCTAAAAATGAACAAGTTTCCAACTGATGAGCTCTCAAAAAGCTCTAGATATATCCCCTAAACATAAAATCATATAATCTTGTAACATGCAAGACTAAAAATGACTAAATAAATAATATATTAACAATTTTATTACTTTTGTTTCACCATTTATGATCGCTCTAGCGCCTATCATGATTGCTCTGGACGCGAAAATGTTTGAACTTAAATATTTCCATAACTGTTTGTCAAAAATGAAGGCCAATAGTAAAAATGTAGTATTTTAATATCATTATTTTCAATGAGATACATAATTACAAAAAAATATCAAGATCTGAAAAGCACCAGAGCGATCACACGAATACGCCCGATTTGGAGATTGACCCATATACTGCTCACAATAATAATGAATGTTTTAACTAACCTAGTCTTTTCAGTTTACTTTTATACAAGTAAAGCTGCTGCGAAGAATAAATTAATTAAGCAAATTCAAGTTGAAGGTTCAATTTAGTCATTTAATTAAAATAGCTAAAAGTATTTATTTTATTCATCTTTAAAGTTCGTGATTAACATATTTTTTATATGCTTACTTAACTTACTGAAATATAAATGCTGTTTTTGTGAAATTACCTATATTTTACCAGCCATTTTATTTCATTTTACCAGCCCTAAACATCCCGTAGGCGTCGTCGTAAAGATCGACTAAGAGTAATTAAATAATTACATAGCATAATTTTTTAAACAAATTCTATATCCACTCGTACTCGTAGCAAAGTTCACCTCTTCTACTTACTATCAAGTGGGTCGCTTGTATGTCTGCAGCCTGATCATCATCATCATCATCAGATCAGCCAATCGACGTCCACTGCTGGACATAGGCCTCCTCCAAGTATTGCCACGTTGTGCGGTCCTGTACCTCCCTCATCCATCGGCTTGATGGCAATATAAAAATACCAACCCGTCTAGACAGCATGGTTATAGCGCATCAAGTTCTCCTCTATTGGATTGGTATGTCTGCTATGAAGATAGTAGACAAAAGCAAGCCTAATAATACCGTTCCGTAGACGTAGTTGAAGGTAAATTTAACCCTCTAAGACGAGAAAGTCCGTTTTTGTTATGGGATTAACGAGCTGTTATTACTAGAAAATGTTCGTCTATGGGACACTAATAGGCAGCTATTATAATAATAATGTTGAATAACATGAAAAACTTCCCAATATAGTTATTATTAACCTTGACTATTCAACGAATTCAGAATTAATAGTAATAACTGTTTTAAATAAATCATATTTTTATTGGTAAGTAATACGTGAATGATAATACGTTACATTATATTTAGTTTTGAAAAGGAAATCGAGGAAGTTACTCAAATCCTTTTGAATTCTTCGCAGTCCTTAGAATTCGGCAAATAAAATAATATGTTTCACAGTACTTTTATTCTACTTATAAATGTTAATGTTCCGTACTCAACAACTCTATAAATCAGATATTTATGCGCAAGGAGAATTCATAGAACATACATATTATCAAGTATAAGTAAAGCCTTTTTTTATGACAGTATGCAAATATTATTCATCATAACAGTCCATTAATGTCCCACTGCAGGAACGGGCCTCCTCCCATGACGGAGAGATAGTTGGCCTACTAATACCACGCTGGCCAGACGGATTGGTATAGGGTTTAATTTCAAGTTTTCCATCTTTCTTTCTATGTAAAGGTAATATTGACGGATAGTCCCTTAGTCGGTTTTTACGACACCCATGGGATGAGATGGGGTGGTCACATTTTGTATTCTTACTCCGTCACCTCACGGACAAATATTATCATTATTCTTAATTTTTTTTTATAAATTCATACACATATTAAACTAATCCTTCAAAGTTATTTTACGGTGTAGACATTGTGATCAAAAAGGCTATACATTATAACTACACACCACAGATATCGTCAAAATTACACTTTATTTACACAACAAATATCAACAAATACATGTATGAGATAAACCTCAATCATGCTCTTTTTCATAACAGCAGATTAATGTCCCACTGCAGGGACGGGCCTCCTCCCGTGACGGAGGGGTACTTAGCCTACTAATACCACGCTGGCCATACGGATTGGTATAGGGTTTAATTTCAAGTTTTCCTTCTTTTTACTTCCTAAAGATAATATGTACAGTTAGTCCCTTAGTCGGTTTTTACGACACCCATGGGATGAGATGGGGTGGTCACATTTTGTATTCTTACTCCGTCACCACATGGACACACGGATGCTCTTTTTACCATAATTTAAAACACAAAGAGATACATTGCCATCTTTATTAACATTACCTTAAAATAATATGTAACGAGACTAAAGATGAAAGGATTCACATCAATAAAGATACGTATGTCTCAGGCGAATCAATGAAAACCTCCTTTACTGTTTCTCAATTTTCTTATCAATTCAATGAACAAGGTATTATACGTAAAACATTATAGGAAAATTATTTACCCAGTATTACCTATTAATTTGTATTACCTTTTATTTGTAAGTAAATTAAGGAAAATATTATATTTTAATCTTTTTTAATAAAAGTGTTGTAATTGGCAATTAAGGAGATTTTGTTACAAGCTTAATTATTTTTTTGGGAATTTTGATTGACGGACGAAAAGAAATTGGTTTTTTTTATTATTTCGTACTAAGGAAAAATGTAGCGTCGAGATTTTTTTTGTAACATAAAATAAAATAGTCTCTTTTTATGCTAAAATTAAGGTACACATTTTTATAGTCACGGAGAAGAGCATAAAATATAACCACGATTGCATTTCAAGACGGTTGAAGTTTTCCCGTCATTGCTTTTGTCATCACTATGATATCTCCTTACAGGTCGTTAAGGTATGACTAGGGACGGTCTACTTACACCACGCTGCCCTGAAATATTGGTATATGGTTTTACGTCCTATTTTTCTTTTCTTGTTTTCATAGAGTCAATATTGGAGAAATTTCTTGTAGTAGGTGACAACGTATGTTTTTCTCCGTCAGAATAACGGAGAAAAACAATCGCTAAAGCTAAGAATAAGCTGTTATACTGTATTTTAAAATGATTGGACATGAGACCTCTACGTAGCAGCAGTGAACTATAACTGCTACGCTACAGAGGTCGTGGACATAAAACATTCACAATTCGTTCGTTCGTTCGTTCGTTTCAGCCCTTATCTTCCCACTGCTGGGCAAAGGCCAATCACAATTAAGAAACATATTTTTCAAAGCGTACAATTACTTCGAAAACATAAAATAGATATGTTTTTCCCACAAAAAAGAGTCATTAATAACAAAATCTGTTGTTATGTCCCCGTATATCCCTAGCGACCTATTCAACATTAAATAAAAGTCACTTAATTGCGCGGCTAAAACATTAATTTTGTTTTGTGAGTACTCCATCAATTCATATGTTGCGGACGGTCGTACATTACTTAGATATAATTGCTATGTATTTGTATTTTATTGTAAGTGGTCACTAATATTCTAATGTAAGGATGAGCCTCTTTCAAAAACAGAGGCCTGACAACGCCACAATCACTGCCAATTGTAATCCCTGATTCATATATTAATAACAATGTAACGTCGGTAAGGTCGTCTCTGCCTACCCCGGACGGGATAAGGCGTGAGTTTACGTATGTATGTAATAGTGTGTCGGTAAGGTAATTCTATAAATTCCATAGATGAGTAACCATTCAGTGGTATTACATCTAAGCCTCTTCTTTTTTTCGTGCTTCGAAGAGCACGAAAAAAGTCTATTACAGCCTTTATAGTAGTGACACAGTCGTTACGCCACCTCAGAATGTACAGCTTGAACAACTTTTGGCACCAGGTTGGTAACTAACCAAACGTTAAAGAAGAAGTATTAATAATAATAAAATAAAATATTATTCCTCACACTTTTACATAACGCCGTCTAGTCGTCCCAATCAATCAATCTGTGTCAAATGGACACAAAAATTTGCATTGAACGGAAATCGAACCCGAGACCTCTTCGTAGCAGTCATGTTAAAAAACCACTACGCCACAGAGGTCGTCAAGTAGACATCATTGGATAGTTTGAATAGGCCAGAGTTTTCTATTTCAAGTTTACCTTCTTTTAATCAATCTCACATGTAAATACTAGCGTATGTCTGGTTTAAACTAAACTAACATATTAGGTTGGGGAAAAAGTCTTTTCGTATTTTTGTATGAAAAGTCAAGACATTTTTTTCAAAGTTTATTTACATTTATTTACAATATATATGTACCGTTTTGTTTACATTTGCGTTTACATTATCCCGTTACTGTAGAAACTTTGGGACTTCTGATAAAAAAAAACGGGACAAATAGTTTTGGCAGTCCTCTCTTGAGGTCAACCTTACAGAACCTAAAGAATTCTGAAGAGACCGAAACAGGTGAAAATCTGAAGGCGCAAGGTCAGGGCTATATGGTGGATGCACTAGGACCTCCCAGTCGAACTCTCTTAATTTTTGCTGAGTGGCTAAAGATGTGTGTGGTCTAGCGTTATCGTGATGAAAGACCACACCCTTCCTGTTGATCAATTCCGGTCGTTTTCTCTCGACTGCTTCCTTTAATCTCATCAGTTGCTGGCAGTAAAGATCAGAATCGATGGTTTTGCCGGGCGGTAAAAGCTCATAATGAACAATGCCCTTCCAATCCCACCATACACACAGCATCACCTTATTTCGTGTTAGGCCAGGTTTGGCCACAGTTTGTGAAGCCTGGCCAACTTTCGACCACGACCTTTTTCGCACGTTCTTGTCGTACGTGATCCACTTTTCATCGCCAGTTATCAATCTCTTCAAAAACGGCTCGGTTTCATTACGTCTCAATAATGAATCGCAAATGAGTACACGGTTCATTAAGTTTCTTTGAGTGAGCTCGTGTGGCACCCAAATATCGAGCTTTTTTGTATAACCAGCTTTCTTCAAATGGGTCAAAACTGTTTTGTGGTCAATTCCCAGTTCTTCAGCTACATCGTAACTACTAATATGCCGATCTTGCTCCACTCTTTCAAAAATGGCGTCCATTTTATTCGTAACAGGGCGACCAGAGCGAGGTGCATCTTTCTAAGAACATCAAAATTTCCGGACTGAAAACGTTTGAACCAAATTTGTGCTACTCTTACTGACACTGCATCAGGTCCATAAACATCACAAATTTTTTTCACTGCTTGAGTTGCATTTTTGCCTTTTTTATAATAAAATTTTAAAATGTATCGAATTTCTTCATTAGATTCACTCATTTTTACGGAGAGAAAAACAAATGAAAAATAGCGGGAAACAACTTTTTTTTATTTTTTTCTTTTCTTTATAATGTAACCTTTTTAATGTTACCAAAACCAGCCAGACACAAGTAGTACAGTCAAAGAAATTTTATAATAAGTTTATACCTACGTTATGCGAAAAGACTTTTTCCCCGACCTATTATTAAAGTAAGTTAATACTTAAAACAAAGAGGAAACTTTTCATGTAATATTATGTTGACTGTTCGCGCTTTCCAATACTTTCAGTAAACATTATGAGCGCTGTAGCAGCTTTAACTTGTGTTGGCTCACATGTTCTGATAACTTAACTTTATATATACGAGTATGCTGTGCGCTTCAGGAAATTTACCTACATTTTAGAGTAGAGTAACGGGTTTAACTTTAAGAATATTATTTTATTTTCTAGTACAAAAAATACATACATACTCATACTACCCGGTCACGTTATCTCGATACCTGGCGTCGATGACGTCACGTCGCGTCGGACGAATCACTGATGCGCCCGTGGCGAGCGCGGGGGTTGAATTCGCGCATTCCAGCGAGGTCTCTAGTTAAAGCGACCGTGCAATACATATGAAGGCGCATCCCTGGCGCCGTGAAATTAAACCAGCCTTTTTCCTTAGATAGCGTCAAACCTTCTTAGACGTTAATACTGGTTTATGAAACAAACATTCAAAATGTTCGGACGAGAATGACAAGGAGTCGTCATTCTAGCAGAACGTCATAAAAAACGGGAGAAACCACCGAACCCGTGAGGCTGGTGGTCGATCCTGGATATAGTGTGACGGACTGCTTTAGTGTCCGTGTACTAGTGCAGTTTTAGTATTGTAATATTTGTAATTACCTAATATAATTTGTAAATTAGTTTAAATGTCTCTTTATTTTCAAAAGACCTCGAGCCTTTACCTACTTGAAGAAGTCTGAAACTGATACAGATAGCCACCTGGCGACACATATTATACTGACACCTGTTTCCCGTTGAAGGTAGGCAGATACTACTAAGCGCCATTACACAACCTCTACGGGCGTGAAAGTTATAGAACATGTCTTCTACGCAGAGGTCTCGAGTTCGATTTCCGCTCAATGCAAATCTTTGTGTTCATGAACATGATTATTTAAATTAGTGGTGTTGTCTATTTCGTATAATGAGCATTTTTATAAAAAAAAATATATAAGTAAGGATGTTTAAGTTCTACTTGTATTACTAATACCTATGGACTTTACAGGACTAACCATAATGTCAGGGCCGGGGCCGGGACGTGCCCGCGGCGTGACCGTGACGCGACATATACTCTAAGCTCCGTTGTCGGCACGGACACGAACATGTGTGATCGAGTCAATATAAAATGTATGCAAACGATATTTTTCTTTACTCCTGACGGAACACGGCCGGGTCACGTCACGGCCGCGGTCCTGACGTGTGTGGTCAGTCCTTTACTCTGCAATAAACAAATTTTATTTTTATTTATTTATCCGTCATCTATTACAAGTTCTGCTTGGTTTGAGATCAGATAGCGTAGTTTGAAAGTGTGAGTAATATTATTATATTAGCTTAATTACAAACCGGCACTCTACAACTACTTTTCGCCCTGAGGGAATCTTTGACATAGTTTAGTAGCAAACATCATAATATTGGCTTCGAGAATATTTTTCATATAAAGAATTAAACATTTTCTTATGATATACATATAACTTGAAATAATCATCATAACAGCCCATTAATGTCCCACTGCAGGGACGGGCCTCTTTCCGTGACGGAGGGATACTTGGCCTACTAATACCACGTGGGCCAGACGGATTGGTACAGGGTTTAATTTCAAGTTTTCCTTCTTTTTACATCGTAAAGATAATATTTATGGTTAGTCCCTTAGTCGGTTTTTACGACACCCATGGGATGAGATGAGGCGGTGACATATTGTATTCTTACTTCGTCACCTAACGGATTACTCCGTCACCAGACGGATTATATTTCAAATATTAAACAAATGTTTCTACAAAATTTGATATCTTTTTCTATACTAAATTATCCTAACATACTCTGTATTATTCCCTCGTATTATTTTTAACAAGTTTTAGACGTAGACATTTGCAGACAGCTTTAAGCCAATCATGTCGCCTTTAACAAAGATAAATGGTAATGCAAACCGTACACCAATTTACATAATGCATAGAACAGACAAATTTGTATTTTATAGATAACTAGCTGATGCCCGCGACTTAAATGTTATTCTACACCATAAACTACCTATACTTATATCAAATTTAATCAAAATTTATTCAATAGTTTTTGGGTGAAAAAATAACAAACATCCATCTATCCATCAAACGTCGCTTAACTAAATAAATGATTTCTTTTTTGCGGGGGGAAATCCTCATGGAGTTCCGGAGAGGGCGGAGGGGTCTGTCAGACTTCTACTGACTAAAACCCCCCGGTGTTCCGTCTCTCACGAGTGCCAGGGGCCGCGGGAAACCATGATTCTTCCGCAGCCCGCGACTAGTGCTGGTCCGTTCCTTAGCGGACCCCATCTCGAGGATGGAGCGAAGTGCTCCTTCCCTTACATCTGAATAGGCGCGCGTGGAACACTATGCGCTGCTATTTCGGATCCCTGGAGTGGCGGGGCGAAGGACTTAATAGGTGTACCAAAAATAAAAATGTCAGGGTCGACCTGTCACCCAAAGTAAAGTAAGCACCCGTTCACGAGTATAACGCAATGGTCAGCCATCAACTACTAACCTACCTACCTTCTATCTGAACTAACCTACCACCATCATAGCAGCCCATTAATGTCCTAAGGCAGGGACGGGCCTCCTTCCCTGACGGAGGGATACTTAGCCTACTAATACCATGCTGGCCAGACGGATTGGTATGGGGTTTAATTTCAAGTTTTCCTTCTTTTTATTTCGTAAAGTTTGACGGATAGTCCTTTAGTCGATTTTTACGACACCCATGGGATGAGATGGGGTGGTGACATATTGTGCCTACCACCAGCTCTTGTTTAATTTAGAAACATTTATCTTACCTACTGTTCTAATAAATAATCTGACTGCTATAACCAACGGTTAATAATTCCTTTATCTATAAGTAATGATAAAGTAATAAAAGCTATTATTGTAATATTATAATGCCAATAAACATTAATAATGATATAATGTAATTTGGTATTATCGGCATTAAGAAACGTTTCAATTACTACACGATGTTCTTAATATTAGTGTACATAATAAATGTAATATACTAATTATAACGACTGTAGCCGGAGGATGCAAAAAAATGCAAAATTTACTTATAAATGATTTAATTACTTTAAAATGAAATTACAATTAATTAAAATTAAGTTAGGTCGACAATCAATCGATGTTGGATTAAAAGTGACTCCGATGAGCGGGCCTCGATGCTCGGTGACCGATGCCTCACGTTGCTCTGAGTAGGCAGCACGTTGTACGTGGTTCACGTTGTGCTGAGATGGCGCCTCGTGTCCATTGTCGTCGCTATGCTGGTATTGAGGTGAAGATGTGGCAGCAGGTTTAGGGTTAGGTACATATGTAACATACTTTGATATTAGTGTTTTGGTAAGAGAATACCAAAACATCACACAGACTTCCGGTGTGAATATAAAGCAAAGTCTACGTACATTTTTTGTTAGCTCCAAATTAAAAGATTTCCATAGTTTAAGTGCTTGAAACTTGGTGCTGAAGACTGACTGTCATCCAGATAACCTCAATTCGGCAAGTCACAATATAATTACTAAATTACAGTGTTTATAACATCTAAAAAACGCTATAAATTGCTTTCTATTACGGCAGTTATAATTTAAAATTAGATTTTAATGATATTATCAAGGGTGAATTTATAAATTTTGTTAGCGGAAACAAAAACTCATTGGCCGAAAATATTCTTGTTTACTATTCAGACCACAGAATACACTTAATCTGCAAATTGTAATACAGATTATGCTTAACCACAGGCACAGGCAATATTTACTGCAACAGCCAAACCTAGAACATAGGCTTTTGAGACTTCCATAGAAAAATTAACAATAATTTGCTATCGCATGTTTTGCATTCCGGTTACCCATATACTAATTGTTGGTTTTGGGATCATTAAATAAGCATTTGGTTTAATTATAAGTATGGATGAGGAAAGAAATATAACAATGAGAAAGCCATTGCATAAAGCCAAATCCTTAGAGAGAATGGATATGAGCTGCTCTTTAAATTCTACTTATTCTGAAGAATTTTTGGGCAAAAGCCTAGACATATCGACCCATGCCTTGGCACTATACAGAGAGGAAAGAGAGGAAATGAAGACTGAAATAATTAGTTTGAAAAATAATTTACAAAGTACTCAAAATGAATTGGATAACGTGATCCTGGAAAATGTCGATCTTAAAAAACAAATAGCTCATTTAATTCAGGAAGTGGGTATACTAAAACGCATATGTAAAAGTCCCTTGTCATCACTTCGTACATCCCACTCATCAACAAGAAAATCAAGTGCAAAGCGTCGTCTCACGGACTCTTTTAAAAATACCTCTCCTCTAATACTCGAGGATACTACAACTGTAACACAACCAGTAGCAGTTTCTGAGCTAAATCATCAGGATAGCCCTATACTTCGTAGTGAAATGACAGTTGACCCTCACTCACAGAGTATCGATAAACTGGACTGTCAACCAAGTCAAGTCAAGAAAAATGCTTATATAATTGGTGATCAACAATTTCGTGGGCTCAATAAACGGCTAACCAAATCAAGATTAGGAACCCGTTACACTACTTACGAATTTAGATCGTTTATAAAACCCTTTGCCACTACTGAACAAGTTCTTAACAGTATTAAATCTTTTAATGTAACTCAAAACGACCGTGTAATACTCGGTATAGGTGAAAACGACTCAAATCCCTTTCAAGTAGAGGCGGAATTATGCGCATTTTTAAAATCTATAAATTGTCATGTTTTTATTGTTAAAGTGAACAGAAATAGGTACATTAATGAGTATAAACTAAACTCTAGACTGAAATTTATATCTAAACAATACAATAACTGTAGTTTCATTGATTTGGACTACAAAAACGTACAAAAGTCATATTATTCAGAATTATGTAATAGAATCAACTCTGAACTGGACCAAGTAGATTATAATAATACGTTTCTAATTAAAAAAAACAATACTACTTATGCGAGTAGGAATGTATTTGCAGGTAAACAAGTATTCCGTCAACACAATAATAAAAACACTATGTACAAAGTAAATAAAACCACGACAACAAATCAACATACTCAAACTGAATTTGACAGAGGTGATGTGCAAAAACCTGTAAACGAACCTACTAACGACAATTTTTTTCGTGAGTCGAACTAAGGTAGAAAACACGTCATACATTAGAATCCTTCACCAAAATGTTGCTGGCTTGCTAAGTAAACGCAGCCTGTTAGAAATACATCTAAATGCACTTTTGGATACCAATAGGGAAATAGATATATTATGCATTTCTGAATCTTTTTTACAAAGAGGTCATGAAGGTATCGCAAACGTATCTGGATATGACCTCGCAGCCTCATACTCCAGACTTTCTAAAAAAAAACGCGGAGGAGTATGTATTTTTGTGAGACAGGGTTTGAATTTCAGGCAGGCTAATGTCTGCAGCGAATACTCATTGGACAATCATTTTGAATGCTGTGCAATTGAATTATACTCGCAGAACATGTTTATAATTTGTATATATAGAACACCTGACTCTAGCTTTAATTTATTTTTTGAAAGACTTGACAAACTTTTATTTAAAATAACAAATAACCGACATAAAAAAATTGTCCTCGTTGGGGACTTAAATATCGACATTATACAAAGAAATAAAAAGGAAAGTAAACACTTATTTAGCTTAGTGAGCAATTATAATTTGCATTTTCATAACAATCAACCTACGCGTAAACTTTCGTGTATAGATCACATCATAAGCAACATGTCTTATGCAACAGGTGAATTGTTACACTTGGACATTTCTGATCACAACACTGCTCAATTACTTAACATACCAACGGCAACCAAGGAAATACAACCGTTAGAATATTTTATTTATAAGAGGAATTACAGCTTAGAGTATATACACAAGTTTAGGGAGTGTTTATCAAGTCTCACATTTAGTGAGATATTGAGTGAGCCAATCTTCGAGTCAGCTTTTCAGTTATTTTATGAAACACTTCTGCTGTTCTATAACCTATGTTTTCCTAAGACTAAAATAAAAATATCAAACAAAAACCGGCAACTTAAATGGATCACTAAGGGCCTCAAAGTGAGTTGTAAAACAAAACGTTCCTTACGTTACAAATGTTATGGAAATAAATGTAAGAAAAACATTATAAAATACAAAAGTTACTCTAGGCTTTTGCGAAACTGTATTAATCAGTCAATACGTAATCACAATCGAGATATGATTTCAAACTCAAAAAACATATGCCGGACTTCATGGCAGTTAATAAAACAAGTATCAGAACCTCGAAAACAAACAGAGTCGATAAAAACCATTAAAATTGGTAATGCAGAGTTGAGCTGTCCTTATCAAATGGCAAATGCTTTCAACGAGAACCTCACAAGTTGTAATAGTTTTAGCACAAGCTCGGCGCTCAGCACCTGTAAAGCTAGCATTTGCAATAGCATATTCCTCACCCCCCTATCGTACCAAGAGGTTTATAATATTATCATATCCCTAAAAAACACCAATAGCGAGGGCTATGATGGAATAGCTACAAAAATTTTAAAACACAGTGCCGTAGAGATAACCCCTATATTAACGTATCTCATAAATGAATCTTTTAAACAGGGTTGCTTCCCGACCTCACTAAAATATTCCATTGTAAAGCCTCTGTACAAAAAAGGGGATAAGGCAAATATGGACAACTATAGGCCAATTTCATTGATACCAATTATCTCTAAAATATTCGAGGCAGCTATGTATAATCGCCTTAATAGCTTTATACAAAAGCATAAAATAATACGACAGGAACAGTATGGATTTCAAAAAGGAAAATCCACTACTCTTGCATGTTTTGACTTAGTGACTAAGGTACTAGACTGTATTGACGATAATAAAATAGTAACGGTCATCTTTTTCGACATGTCTAGGGCATTTGATCTTGTTTGTCATAAAACATTACTTCAAAAGCTTTCTCAGTATGGTATAAGAGGAGCAGCTTTAAATTGGCTACGAACATACCTAGATGACAGAAAACAAGCAGTTCAAATTGACAACGTAGGTCACGATAAAGAGCTTAAGCAAGTTCGATCATCTTATCTGGTGAATAAGCACGGTGTTCCACAAGGTAGCGTCCTGGGGCCGTTGCTATTTTTAATATATATTAATGATCTTCCTGACATAACCCCTAGTCCCTGTATTTTATTTGCTGATGACGTTTCACTAATATTAAGTTGCGACAAAAAAACTGACTATAACACATTTTCTATTGACATAAATAATACTATTAATTCCATAATAAATTGGCTTACTGATAATAATTTACGGGTTAATATAAATAAAACTAAATACATGCAATTTAGCACATACAATGCGCCTCACTTAGATTTAAAACTTAATTACAATGACCAAATAATAGCTGAAACCGCAGAAACAATATTTTTAGGTATAACTATGGATAAACACCTAAGCTGGAAACCACATATTGACCATCTATGCGCTAAACTAAACAAATTTGTTTATGTTCTCTACAAACTACGCCAGACATCTACTGAAAAAACCGTACTAGCAGCATACCACGGTTACGTATCTTCTGTCCTGAACTACGGTCTGGTAGTTTGGGGAAATAGTACGGACATAAATACAGCCTTTTTAACACAAAAAAAATGCGTTAGAGCCATCGCCGGGATACCACCTTGGGAAACGTGTAAACCGCTATTTAAAAAATTTGGAATACTTACCTTACCATGCATGTACATTCTGGAAGCAGCTAAATTTGTAAAATTAAACCCTAAATTATTTAAAACAGCTAAAGACATATTCCCGCGTAATACTAGGCACCCAGACAGAATTGTACTGCCCAGACAACCTAGAACTACTTTGTACAAAAAAAACTGTACTGCAATGTGTGGGCGCATCTATAATGCCTTACCAGAGGATATAAAAAAATTGCCTACTAAAATGTTTTGTAAAAAACTAAAACTATGGTTAATTGATAAAAGATTTTATTGTTTGTCAGAATTTTTAAAATGAATCATTTAATTTGTTAATTAATTATGGATAATGTGTTATTGAATTATTTAATGTGTAAATTGTGTTTCTGTAAATTGTAAATATTGTATGTCACAAAATGACAAAATGTATACGGATCGACAAATACCCTTATCACCTTATGTACCTACATTTTAAGCAATAAATATATTTCATTTCATTTCATTTCAATAATAATATTATGTTGTTTATAAATCACTATATTATTATCTTTTTAGGGCTCCTACTATTTAGCCGTATCGTGCCGTATGGCACGATACTGTTGCCGTGCGTTTTCAGTGCGTTTTTCAAACGGCAAAAGCAACGTTTGTTTTCATACAAATCTTGCCGTGCGGCAAACGCTTGACACGATAAATACTGCCGTATGGGATCCGTAAGCAGGACTTGTATTGGTAGCTGTAGATGTTATTCCTTAACTACCTATATTCCAAATTCCATCAAAATCCATTTAGTAGTTTTTGCGTGAAAGTAACAAACATCCATCCATCTTAGACAAACTTTCGCATTTATAACATTAGTAGGATATGATAGGAAGAAAAGAAAGACCTAAATTCTCTCTACACTTGCATTGCACGTGGATATCGTATTTTCCTATTGGAGCTTGAACAAGGCTATTTGTTACTTTAGCTTCAAGGAGGTGTAGCTTTAACTCTGTAGTATTATTTATCACAAGCGTTCTTTCAAGAGAGTGTTACAAATCTGAACGTCTTTTCTACCCAGGTACTATTTTCTATTTTGAACAATATTTATTAAGGATATTATTTTAACAACGCAATATTTAGTTTCTTAAAATATACTTTTTATATACATTATATTCTCCGTGTGGTGACGGAGTAAGAATACTATATGTCACCACTCTATCTCATCCCATGGGTGTCGTAAAAACCGACTAAGAGACTATTCGTGAATATTATCTAAAGAAATAAAAAGAAGGAAAACTTGAAATAAAAAAAAAACTCTATACTAATCCTTTTGGCCAGCGTGGTATTAGTAGGCCAAGTATCCCTCCGTCACAGGGAGGAGGCCCGCCCCTGCAGTGGGACATTAATGGGCTGTTATGATGATAAATTATAAGAAACTAAACTGCCACTCATAATTATTTTAACTTAATGAATAACAATAATAAAAAAAACATTATACTAATATAACCTGAAAGTATCCCATAATTCCCATAGGAATTAATTACTTCTTATTATTTTAAAACAATATTATCAAAAGAAAATATTTAATTTATTATATTACTGTTCGTCTTAAATTTAAAATGCTACTTAAATAAATAAGTTTTCACTAATTAAAATAAATCTAAATCAAACTAATTAATTGAGTTAAAAAGCCTTATCTACTTTAGTTAATTAAGTACTTAAAAAAACGATGAAAGAAATAATGTAAGTATATTATTACCTATCTGTTAGACTGTAGTTTGTGCGATCCTCGAATCATTGCTCTGGGTCTCGATGTTATTTGTGTCTGTTATAATTGTATGTTTGTATAAAGTCCAAATACAATAGGTACCTGAAGTGTGGGAAATATCTTGAAAAAAAACCGTAATTATTTATAAGTACCTCAATCATTTATTTATTAAATCCTTAGATAGGTAGGTACTCATAGCAGTAGGTACATGAACTCCAGGAAACGGTCTCCTCCGTAAAACATGTAAAAACTAAATTATTTATTTGCTAGAGGTAATGAATTTCCAGTAGTAAATCTAACCTGTTTCTAGTTAAATTACAGTTTGTTTTCATTGATCAAAGAGAACATTTGATTCTTGGTACTTTTATGAGAGCCGGCATGATCCCGGGAGCGGGAGTTGTCTTTTTTTAAGGCATCATAACAGCCCATTAATGTCCCATTACTGACGTGACGGAGGGATACTTGGCCTACTAATACCACGCTGGCCAGACGGATTGGTATAGGGTTTAACTTCAAGTTTTCCTTCTTTTTATTTCGTAAAGATAAGATTCACGGATAGTCCATTAGTCGGTTTTTACGACACCCATGGGATGAGATGGGGTGGTGACATATTTTATTCTTACTCCGTCACCACACGGAGAACAATACTTTTTTTAAGTAATATAAAAATAACTTAATGTTTTACTTAACGACTGTTCTTATGTTCCAGATAATTCTACTGGTGAAAGCACTGGACGCGTACAACATAACGTACTTCACAGTGACTGCGCAGATCGTGTCGCATGTACTCGCGTACATGAACAGTTGCGTCAATCCTGTACTCTACGCGTTCCTCTCTGAGAACTTCAGGGTTGCTTTTAGAAAGGTGAGCATGGGATATTACTATACTATTTAGAGAATATGACGACCTCTGTGGCGCAGTCGGTATATTACATGGCTGCTACGCAGAGGTCTCGGGTTCCATTCCCGGTCAATGCAAATCTTTGTGTGCATGAACATGATGGTTTGCATTGGTCTAAGTGTTTTCTATGTATAATATGTATGTATTTACATTAAAAAAAATAGGTATTTTTATCCGTTGTCTAGTACCCATAGTACAAGCTTTGCTTAGTTTGGGACTAGGTGGCGCTGTGTAAATGTGTGAGGTATGTTATTTATAATATAAATTTCCATGGTAGCAAAGCGGTCGTGTAGACGGCCGTGGTGCACAAAGTTGTGGTTTCGAACCCCATACTAGATGATTACTTGTCTGGTTCACGTATATGTTTTCTCCTTTGGGCGTTCTTTGTTTCCGTTTCTTGTCTGTAAAAGTTCCGCGAGCCAGAGCTCTATGATCTATAAAGAATAAGACAATAGTAATGATGTATTGATTAAAAATCTTTGATATCCTTAAAAGAAACTTTGGTTCCTTTTTTCTAAACAAATACAAAGTTAAATTAAAAGTAAAAGATTGGCTGTTAAAACAGGACTATGACAAAACTGAACTTATTCTGACTTATATATCATAACACATTAATTGACACAATATGCAAATTCACACACACACGCACACACACACTCACTCACTCACACTACATACTCACTCACCGACATACACTTACACACACACTCTCCAACTCACTTACACACACACTACTCACACTGCATGCATAATAATATAAACATATAAAAATTGTCAAAACTTTAATGGGTACACTCGCTTCCTCATTTAATAACAAAATCAACTGACCAAATACTACTACTTAAGATACAGGATTTTCCTAGTTTAAGTGGTAGGGACCATAATTTATGATAAAATTGTTATATTAAACACATATTATGTAAAAATGTTACCTATGTTACTGTTTTTATACCAATGTGGAGGTCGCGGTGACGTAACAGCACCACGCCTCCAACGAAAAGGGAGGATCCTCCGACCAGGCGAAGGTGATCGCGCCTGGCGGGCCAACTGCCCAACAGTTGTTCGTTGGACGTTGTATATATGCGGAATCGCTGTGCGAATGTTGATATCGCGATTCAGGATGTAGTGTAGGTGTTCGCTTGAGTTGTCGGTAGATGACGCTACACCAATAAACTATTTTATTTATTATTTATTATTTTAAATACATATTTCACACTAGAGCTGCGAACTTTGTGTCACGACACCGAACTTGCACCCAATTAATATAGACACAAACAGTATATTTTTTTTCGACAAATGGAAATCCTCGTGGACTTCCTAAGGAGGGCGGACTCTTTTTGACTAAAATGACCCCGGTGTTCCTTTTCTTAAATAGACAAGAAGCACAAAGGGCTTTCTGGCTCAAAACAACGATTTGTAGACAGCACAAACAAATATTGTGAGGAATTCGAAACTGCGGCCCCGCGCTCGAAAGCCTCCTTTATGACAAAGACAATTTAGTACTAAAGTAGGTATAACGATAGATTATTGTGTTTAATACTTCCCACGTTTTATTTATTCCGTAAAATACGCTTTATAATACTTAAACGTTTATTTATATAACTTTCCCAAAAAAAACATGCAAAAGATAAAGCAAATAAAATATCTTTTGAGTACCATATTTCACTGAGCCTATTTAAGGTCTATAAAAAGACCTTTGTATTTACTATTAAAAGGGTCCTTAGAACATGAAAAAAGCAACTATTTTGTATTTAGAGAAGACATCAAAGTGTTTTCTAAGAAGCACTCAGTATTATGTTAAAAGATGTTGTTTATGATACGTCTAAATGTTTATAGGTTAGTGAATTACTTTATAGATTAGTTATGTTCTTAGTAACGTTAGCTATTTAATTTGATTTAGTAGTTTTTAAATTAACTGGGGTCATTGGCCACTTTGAAAAAATACACTTTGTAAAAAATACTTTTTATTAATTGCATTTATGAGATCAAATATTTGTTGTTGGATGATAAATGTTAGATTTTCTTTAATCAATCAATCAACTAGCATAGGCTAGTTGATTGATTGCGATAGAGCAGTCCACTGGACATAGGCCTCTCCCAACACGCGCCACAGAACTCGGTCCTGCGCCTTCCGCATCTAGTCCCACCCAGAGACCTTTATGACGTCGTCGGTCCACTTAGCTGGGGCGCTTCCTACACTACGATTGCCGAGTCACGGTCACCACTCTAGGAAACGTTTGCTCCAACGGCCATCGGTCCTTCGACATATATGACCAGCCCATTGCCACTTCAGCTATTCAGGATATTCTTTGAGTCACTTAAATTTTCTGTGTGTTAAAGTCCCAGCGACCTCTGTGACGCAGTCGGTATATAACATGGCTGCTACGCAAAGGTCTCGGGTTCGATTCTCGCTTTTTTGTGTGCATGAACATGATTGTTTGCATTGGTCTGAGTGTTTCTATGTATGATATGTATGTATTTACAAAAAAAAGTATATAAAGTATGTTTATCCGTTGTCTAGTACTCATAGTACACGCTCTGCTTAGTTTGGGACTAGGTGGCGTTGTGTGAATGTGTGAGGATTATTTATTTATTTATACAGGGCATGATTCTAGTGCAGAAGTAGGCTTCTAAAAACACATCAAGGCACAACATTGTCGTGATCTAGGCAGCATAACGTTGGCAAGTTGACAAAGTAATGTTTTCGTTTAGGTTAACTTGTTTGGGTACACAACATACCTAGTATGTTAACCGAAACAGTACTCCTTTACTGCAGTTGTTACATTAGCTTTATGTCCTCCTTGTAATTTTACCTGCTTCGGTAGCAAAGCGCTTGTGTATATATGCGCTATGTGTCGGCACCCAAGCACAAGGTCGCGGGTTTGAATCACACAAAAGATAATATATAATTACACAAACAAATGCATTTATTATTATTTCGAATCTGGATATTCTTCAATCAATCAATCAACTAGCCTATTGCAGTCCACTGCTGGACATACTCGTAGGCCTCTCCCAACACGCACCACAGAACTCGGTCCTGCGTCCAATCTGACACGGAGACCTTTATAAGGTCGTCGGTCCACCTAGCTGCTATTCTGGATATTCTTTGTGTCACTTAAATTTTCTGTATGTTAAAATCCTAGCGACGCAGAGCACGATCCTAGTGCATGTGTATGCTTCTAAAAACACATCAAGGCACAACATCGTCGTGATCTAGGCAGCGTAACGTTGGCAAGTTGACAAAGTAATGTTTTTGTTGGGTACACAACATACAAATATGTTAACCGAAACAGTACCTAGTTCTTGCATAGTGTTCCCTTGCAGCCAGTTTCATCAATTTTCGAATATAGTCAGTCTTATTTTATAACCGACTAGCTGACCCGTGCCCACTTTGTTGGGCGGCGAAAAATACGCGTCCGTTTGTTTAACATATTTCATTACTGCTTCACTCCTATTAGTCATAGCGTGATACTATATAGCCTATGACACTCCCCGTTATATGGACTATACACAACAGAAATAATTTTTAAAATCGGTTCAGTAGATCCCGAGATGGCCCCCTACAACGTCACATACATACACACTTTACCTCTTTATAATATTAAGTACCTATAGATTTGCTATACACACAATTATTGTACCATCTATTGTACCTTCATAATATTTATATCATCCAATTGAAGTCCACTGCTGGTCATAGAAGTATTCCCATTATACCTTAATCAGTTGAAATAAAACACATTTTCGCCTGATGAATTACTGTACGTGCATAGGATATGATCGTTCAATATTAGTCGAAGCCTATTAGTGCAATAATTACATTTAATTAATTGTATGTCTGTTTATTCATATTATTTAGTTAATTATCTAAATGTGTCAAGTTAATTATTTACTAATTTACTATTAAACATCATTAAACTAACGTGTTATGATCGAAATTGTGATTATTTGTTACCTACTGAGAAAATTAAATGTGCTAGTGGTAATAATATGTAATAGTTTAATACTATTTAATGACTATTAAAATTTGTTTGTTTGTTTAACCAATTAATTAATAACAGGCTCGATGGTGTAACGGTAATGGAAGCGGCAAATAGTCCTGAATTTGGATGTTCTTTGTCTCCGCTACCTACTGTTTAATTGATTTTAGTCGCAACAGAGAGCATGATCCCTAGTGAAGGTTTTAAAACTATAGAAAAAAAAACCTACCCCTATCTATACTAATAAACAAAGCTGAAGAGTTTGTTTGTTTGTTTAAACGCGCTAATCTCAGGAACTACTTCTTCGATTTGAATTTTGTTTTTAGTGTTGGATAGACCATTTATCGAGGAAGGCTGTATAACATCACGCTAAGAACAAAAATAATAATAGAGAGACCTTCTGTATTAATTTTTGAATCGCATAAATAATTATCTTACGTGGTATAAAAATCAATCTAGCCCACATGACTGCACTGCTGTTGCTATGTGCCAGTCTTTTGATTACTTTTGACTTTCTTTATATTAGCTTTATTACCTACGAATTACCGAGCGTCTGCGCGTTTCTGTCGTGCTTATTATTAAAATCAAAATAAAACTTACAATACATAGCATTCCAAAAATGTTAAAAATCTGTGCTCCTTTCTCAATAAATTTAATGTACAATTTCATTTTCATTTTAATGTCTATTGCCCTAACTAAAATTTATCCAAGTTCAGTTTATATTTAATCCGGTAGCTACCGAGAATCATTCAGTATTTTTGTTAATTCATGGTTGTGGATGCTGTTATTCTGAGAAAATACTATCAGATCATTTTAATATACCAACCAGTGCTAAGCTACAAGTTAATTACTTTACCAACCATGCGGTAAACCATTGGTTTGTTTGCCTTTTTGTGTTAGAATTATACATATTTTCTAAATAGTTTTTTTGTCTTTCTTTTAAAAGACAACTCCCGCCCTAGGCATCATGCTCAGTGTCGCAAATGACATGACATGACATGTCATGAATGACATGACACGGTTATGTCGAGTGTTTAATTTATTTGTTTTTACTAACATCAATTTGTCGAAAAATTTACATTTACAGTTAGGAAAATAAACTGTTGATAAACAAAGAAATTGTCCTGAATGGGAGTCGAACCACGACCATGTGCTCGGCAGTCATATACACAACTGCTTTGTCACTGAGGCAGTTTGTTTGCCTTTTTAAACTATTTATTTCTGACTATTTAATCAGACCAAAGATTAAAGACAGTCCCAATGGTACCAACATTTGGCATATTGCCAGTTACTAAATGAACGAAGAGTTTCGACAGCCAGTAAATTGCGAGCGTTTATACTGAGTGCCAATTGGGGATGTGTTTAGTGGCTTTTGATTACGTTGAAGGGAATTAAATAGCAACTTAATTGAATACAATCTATCAGAGTAACATGGGATATAGATATTAATGGAGTTTTAGAATTCATTAGTATGAATATATATTTATTGTTATTCGTTCCTTACCTACTTTTTTTGTTCTTGTATTCACTTATACTACATTCTTGCATCTTTAATCTTGTATACAAGTAAGATACTGTTTACTGTAATCTGGATGAAAAGAGACTGGTCCCCACGACACAGGGAATTCCAGTGTGGAGCCCAGGGATCCGTAATAACATGTATTTTGCTTTTCTTAATACAATAAATAAATATCATTTTATTTAAATTTTTTTCACTTTTATTTTATTTTGTGAGAATCATCATCGAATAAATCATGGAATAATGTTGGTAGGATTTTATTGAAATGTTGATGATTTTGAATATGCATTGTGTATTTAGGTTATTTCTTCTTGGCACATTTATTATTTGTTATTTATCAGGGATTCAAATAACTGCTGACATTTCATACAGATATTAGTTAAGACCATTGGTAAGGATTAACGACATGAATAAAATAATTATGTGTGTTAGGTACAGTCACGAGCAATAATATGTCCACATTGTTTTCTAATCAAGCAAGTTTATCTAGACATTAGAATAAGAAAATTATTTCGTAATTTAGAAGAGGTTCCGTACAGTTTTGAACTAATCTTCAAACATTAAATTTTGGATAGGCAGAACTTTAGATACGTGTTTTACAAAATGTGTACATATTATTGCTCGTGACTGTACTATGAATAACTAAGATAAAGAAAAACATTTATTGATAAATTTAATAATTATATTTCACAGACTTGTGATGATTACAATACATACCATTCAATATTCTGTGCTTACCTTAATTTAAACAAGCCTAAGTTCCTGTAATCAAATACCATTGATTAGCGCAAACAAACAATTTTCAATTTAACTTTTAATACAACATTTAAATGCAACGTCATGATAAAATACAGCAATAGTCTAAAATAAAGCTAGCTGCAACCGCAACTGTTTAGTTTGGTAAACCAATACTGATCTAATAACGGATGACCATTGTTTAACAAATTAGTTAATATTAATGAAACTAATCAATACTACATGGTTGAAAGGAGAATTAAATCTAATTAATTAGAGTTTATTGAAACAATTATTCCAATCATAATCATCATAACAGCCCATTCATGCCCCACTACAAGGACGGGCCTCCTCCCGTGACGGAGGGATACTTGGCCTACTGATACCACGCTGGCCAGACGGATTGGTATAGGGTTTAATTTCAAGTTTTCCTTCTTTTTTATTTCGTAAAGATAGTCAAGAAAGGATAGTCCCTTAGTCGGTTTTACGACACCCATGGGTTGAGATGGGAAGGTGACATATTGTATTCTTACTCCGTCACCACACGGATAATTATTCTAATAGTTGCGACATATTCATTCGCTTTGTTTTTCGATCGGTTAGAACCAGTTAGTAGATCCCTTCATCATGAGACTGTCTACATTACACAAGCTTTTATGAACTTTTACCCTTTTATTTAAGAAGCTACTGTAACCTTTTCGCTCAACACATTTAAACACTACTAACTTGGAGGTGAAGTAAGCGGCCATAGCGTTAGGACAGAATGTGAAGCCATAAGAGCTTGATGCCATGATGGGTATACCTATGCAGCTTAGCTGGTATGCTCGGGGCATGATGTCGTTTATGTGCGGCAGTTCCATGACCTCTTCTATACCAAGGCTATTGTGTTAGGCTATTTTATCATAGACTATTCATGTAGTAGACTCTATACTGTATGGTATTATATTTAGCGATGGGCAATTGGATAAAAACTCAAATGATAAAAACTCAGTAAATATCCAAAAGTGAGTAAATACTCGTAAATATCCGAATTCTTGGATAAAAACTCAAAAAGTCAGGATAAATACTCAGCTGCATTCATGTATCAAATGTTTTGGATTTTTTAATGGTTTTTTTAATAAATTTTTATGTTATTGTCTATCTGCAGGTGTTTTATGGTTTAGAATATTTGTTGTATACTACAATAACAAGTGTTTGCGGCTTTACTTGTTGCTAATTGTTTTTTTAGTTTCTTTTTGTTGTCTATCTGCAGGTGTTTTATGGTTTCAAATATTAGTTATACTACAATAATAAGTGTTTGCGGCTTTATTTGTTGCTAATTGTTTTTTTTTTAATTTCTTTTTACTGTCTATCTGCAAGTGTTTTATGGTTTAAAATATTAGTTGTACTACAATAATAAACGTTTGCGGCTTTATTTGTTACTAATTGTTTTTTTTCTAATTTCTTTTTTTTGTCTATCTGCAGGTGTTTTATGGTTTAAAATATTAGTTGTACTACAATAATAATTGTTTGCGGCTTTATTTGTTGCTAATTGTTTTGTTTTTTTTTTAATTTCTTTTTACTGTGTATCTGCAGGTGTTTTATGGTTTAAAATATTAGTTGTATATAGTGTTAATATATTGTTTTTATAGTGATGGGCAATCAGATAAATACTCGAATGATAAAAACTCAATAAATACTCAGCTGCATTCGTGTTTTTATTTTATTAAGAATTTTAACTAATTTTGACTACTTTTACATAGTCAGGGTCATTAAGTATTCAAGTCAAATAAATAGTTTACTACAGTTTTGTATAAAAGTATTTGGTCTTTTAAATAATTTATACATGTTTTGTCTCCTTTTGTGAGTTCGTCTATTTGTTATTAGTATGTGTAGGATTAAAAAAACTACTTGTATGAATGTAAAAGTGTTATTAACAAAACTAGCTGCTTTCCGCGCTTTTCTTCGTCCGCGTGGAATAGTTACTTAGGGCTAACATTAAATAAATAAATGGACTATTTTGAAAACTTTTTAAGAACAATTATTCAATTATTCCGTCGCAAGTACATATTTTTGTGTAACTATATGTAACCATATACACAGCGCACGCAATGTAAGCTTACGAAAGTAGCAATTTACCCCCGTTTTTGCAACATTTTTCATATATGCTCCGCTTAAATTTAGCGTAATGTTATATATCCTATATTACTCGCAAATAATGTATTATATTGGTGGAAGAATTGTTCAAATCGGTTGAGTAGTTTTGAAGTGTATTCAATACAAACAAAAAAAAACAAAGGTTTCTTATTTATATAATAGTGTAGATGTAGCTATGTTACATGAAATCAAATTCCTCATGTTCCTAGTCACATTATATTCAAAACTTTCATTTGTGTGGGCATCATCATCAGTATTAAGGTCTTGGTTGAAGCAGTCTTCTGAAGAAGTACTAGATGTAGTAATTTTGTTGAAGAGATTCCAATTATACAATATGAAGGTAAATTTCGCAGCTTTATCTTCCGTTATTCAGTTCATAATTTATAGTTATTGGGGGTTGCTTTCCGCACTTAGTCATTCCAGCCAGCCTACCTTCCTCCAGAAGCGTATGAGGTCTCCGAGACTGTCCAGGCATTCTGTTACAGATTTCAGGGCTCCTTGTGTTTTTATCCGTGTGTTAGCGACATCTGTACACTCAAGAAGTACGTGTGACAACGTTACCTATGGTGTGGAAGTGTTTATTTAATAAGCAATGTCTGGTGATGGTTGCAGTCATCAGCAGCAAACCGTTTCTGTGCAGACACAGTATGCGTTTGGTCAGTTTGTTGTTAAGGAATGGCATGGCTTTGGATTGATAGCCAGTGATCTTGAGTTTTGAACCTGGTTGAAGGGGATGGGTGTGATAGGCTCTTGTCCGAAGACCGTGATATCAGATCCCCTTCTAGTGCGTCAGTCGCATCATTTCCTAGTGATCCGCCGTGTCTACTTATCCGGTTGTTTGCTTTTAAGGGACCGTGGTCCCTTTTTTTTATGGACATCAATTTTTTTATATGGCGGTTATCCATTGTAGTCTCACTAAGTTACTGTTGGAAGTCGCAATCCGTTGTACCGCATAGTGCCATTCCAATATAAGTTTCGAACTGACAGGGATTTTATTCAGAGCTTTGAGTACCGAAGCGTTGTTGGTTATTGTGCGGATTCGAGCCTTCAAGAGATTCGAAAAAATATGCGTTTAATTAACTTGGAGTAGGTACCTATTTATCCATCCCATCCATCTAGAGACCCATCTGTAATAGTGACCAAACGTCATGATTGTAATTCCGTACTAAAAAGATAAAATAAATAAAAACTAAATACTGAAATATAATATTATCAATAAAAAACTTATATGTTTCAAAAATAAAAATAAAAAATTAATAAAAGTATAGTAAAATAACATATTTAAATTTAGTTATAAAGAAGTATTTACTCGAGAGAGGTAAAATAAAGTATTCTACGTAATGAAACCAATATAAAATAAAGTAAAAAAATAAAAATTTTCTAATTAAAAAACCGACGTCAACGACAAACTTGATTATAATAACTACTTACCAATAATATTATATTATAAAGGTAGATAATTATATCATGGTCACTAATCAAAGAAAATAATCTTCCTAAGACGGAAAAGTAACGCAACTCTCTATAATCTTCATCATCAGATCATGTTTGTGTAAGGGTGTGTAAAGTTTTCATCAATATGAATAAAATAACCCCAAAGACTAGGTAGCTCCTATATACCGTTGAGGAGTTCCCTCGACCCTCTGTCATCTTCAGCATCAGATCATGTTTGTGTAAAGTTTTCATCATTACGAATAAAAAAAGGCCAAACACAAGTTAGCTGCTATATACCGTTGAGGAGTTCCCTTATTTGTCTGTGATCTCCATCATCAGACCAGTTCTAACTCTTCATTATTTTGTACTGACGTCAGAGATACACGTGTATAACAAGATTTTACATAATGCTTCCTTACAATTTTCAAAAGTTGTCCTTGATTTCTCTGAGATCCCGTCATGCAGATCCAGATCTGGTGACTATGGGATCAAATAGAAAGTATACCCTTTCAAACTAAAAAAAAAAAATTCAAATTGGTCCACCCGTTTTCGAGAAATCAGGTAACAAACACAATAAAAAATACAATCGAATTAAGAAACTTCCTCCTTTTTTTGAAGTCGGTTAAAAATATAGTAACTTTCGAAGGTAAATTTCCAGGTTGATGCAAAGTATCGCAAAGAAAGTCAAAACCAGTTATAAAATAAAAAAAAACTAAATATTTCGATAGAAAAATGCATCAGAGTTTTTATCCCAAGATTTGGATAAATACTCGGATAGAAACGAGTGTTTATGAGTATTTACTCAAAAATGAGTTTTTACTCGAGTGTAATCCCATCACTGATTATATTATTTCTTGAATACTATACACGATACGCCAGGTTTGTGTCCATTAATGTCCCACTGCAGGTACGGGCCTCCTACCATGACAGAGGGATACTTGGCCTACTAATGCCACGCTTGCCAGACGGATTGATACATTAATGATACATTAATTCAAAAAACATATTACATATTACTTAACTCAAAAAAGCTAGCCGTAGATAAAACTTACAGTAGACCAATATCATCAAAATTTTATATCGATTATGTAAATATTTGTTAAGTAATATTATAAAGAGCTTTCTAGTTACAATGGCTTGAATTAAATTTGACCACTAAGACTTTATTGAAGTATCAAATAGCATGATGAATGATTTATTGATCGCACATCCGATCGCAAAAAAGGTATCTTTTTTAACATTTTTTCTTGAAATTTTTGCTAGAGTATTTGAATAATACGTGGTGTAAGTATTACAATGTCATGACCTTACAGAAGCCAAGCTTTATCGCTTATTTAGACAATCACTGTCAAAATATTCTAGGTTTATCCCTTCTAAACCTTACGAGGAGTCTGCGACAAATATGACGAGTAGATGTAATTCAATTAAATTCAATTCGTTTATTTCGTTAAACATAGGTTACTTAAGTGTTACATTTGTATAAGGACAAACATAGTATACTTGTAGTTGGTTTAAGCGCATTATCCCCTGCAGCATAATTTCATTATTATAAAGTATATGTCATAATATTGTGTATTTTAATTCAACTACAGTTGTGGTTGGGTGATAGAAACGAGTAAGTACTTAGTTAGTTAGTTTAGTGTAGCAGTCATGTCGACCACTAAATCACGGTTGTCGAAAGCCAAAATAATATCATGTATAGCTACGAGTATTATAATTATATACTATAGACTGCCTCGGTGGCGCGACGCACGGTAGCGCAAGCGGGTTTGATTCCCACGCAGATAAAATATTTGTGCGATCCACAAATTATTGTCCTAAATCCGTGTCCGTTAATTTGAAGTTTGTAAAAGTAGTGCGGGAGTTGTCTTCTGTTAAATAAAATTTTAATATTTTTGAAATACTTATTTATTAATTTTTGATCAAAAGGATTATAATGAAACATTTTATCAAAGCCTTAATTAATACAACGGAACTAATTTAATCATTTGCCTAATATTATAAAAAAATCTTGCCTTTTTCGTAAATTACGCAATTAAGATAAGAATACAATAAAAAGTACATTAATTATTGAAATAATAATCAAATAAGTCTTTTATAAACAGACAAAAAATATAAGTAAGAAGGTACCATTGCAGACGCAAGCTTGTATGATCAAAGGGCTTCTGATGTAATAATTACATTATTACAATAGGCTAGCTTCAGGCCATTTATAAATTTTAATAAAAAGTAACTCTAATAAGTTAATTTACTTTAAAAGTAAGAATCTCGCGGTAAATCTTTCCTTTAAAACATTATTTACTTAACGCCTAATTCTACAATTTAATTTAAAAAGGCCTTGTTTATCTCCGCTTATTTATTATTTATTTATTTAATAAGAATTATGTTATTTTATAAGTTACTTTGGGGTGGGGAGACCTCTCACACGGTGGACCGACGACCTAGTTAGGACGGCGGGAAGCCGATGGATGAGGGAGGCACAGGGCCGCACAAGGTGGCAATACTTGGAGGAGGCCTATGTCCAGCAGTGGACGTCAATTGGCTAATATGATGATGATGATGATGATAAGTTACTTTGGTATTAACCTTGTGTGTTGAAGCTATAATATGGTATGATCTCCGCATCTTATCCTGTGTCGTAAAAATTTCAAATCACATTTCATAGATATTGAAGAAAGTAGACATTAGACCCTATATCAATTCATCTGGAATTAGGAGGTCATATTCGTGATGAAGGAAAACATGACTTTCTATTTATTATAGTCTTAACTAATTAATAAAAAATGCCAAGATTTTATTCATTTTTACAAAAATGCATAAGAATAAGAATAGATTTATTGTTAGAATTTTAAGACATTAACATGACAATTTGTTTTCTTATTACATCATAAGACGGAATAAAAAATAAATAATAATTAATAAAATTAAGAACGGTCTTACAAACTTTATTCTTAGCTACAAAATGAATGAGTTTAACCACAAGAAAATCCACTTATCACCTTCAGACATTTAAATAAATAAAATAAGAAATTCTCCGTACATTGCGCGAGTATCTCAAGAAAAATGTTATTAACACAATCCTTGTTTATAACACTCTTTTACATTTTATTTTCTCAAGTCAACATGAATAAATGCCAGTATTTTTTATGAAAGACTGTTTATGGCGACCTTTGTGGTGTAGTCGTTATATTAGATGGCTGCTACAGAGGTCTCGAGTTCGATTCTCGCTCAATGCAAATCTTTGTGTGCATGAACCAGATTTTTTCCATTTGTCAGGGTGTTTTGTATGTATAAAATATGTAGGTATTTACAAAAAAAGTATTAAAGTATGTTTATCCGTAGTCTAGTACCCATAGCACAAGCTATGCTTAGTTTGGGACTAGATGGCGTTGTGTGTATGTTAAATTTATTTAACGATATGTTTTTCTTCATTAGGTGATGTACTGCCCTCCTCCGTACTCTGATGGTATAGGACGTCCTCAGCCTACGAAGACAACACGAACTGGTAACGGAAACTCGTGTCACGATATTGTCTGAGAATCGGTTCGTAGCAGGGCAAAGTTCTGCTCCAACGACCAAGCTACAATAGTGTAAATATACCCTAAAACTTGGACTTTCAAATAGGCTAGTGCTATAAATATGGAGTTTAAAATAGGCTAGTGCTATAAATATTAAGTTTAAAATAAGCTAGAGATGTAAATATTTTTTGTAGACATTATAAATGTATCAATCTAATTGTTATTTAGAATAGTATAAATACGTTTTATAATAGATAGTTTAAATTACATTAAATGTAAATTATAATTATACATTTCTCATGCAGTTCTATATTTTGAGCCCAATATGGAACTGAGTGAAAAAACTATTAGAGTAAAATGTATACTAAATTGTTTTATTTAATTGTTATAAAAATATTAAACGTAATATTATATTTAAAATAGATACTACATCGAAATATACGATAGAATATAGAAAATTATTTATAAATGTTAATTTTGTATTTTATAATTATATCTGTAATCTTGAAATTACATTATAAATGTAGAACAAAAATATAAATTGGATTTAAAAATATAGTTGAAATTAGTTTCGATATAATAAAAATTGTTGTAAATGTAAATAGATATTTATGTTATTTTAATGCTTAACGCGTTACAATTTATTAAATATGTTAAGTCATTTTATGTCGAATGCTTTAAAGTGAGTTATAATTCAATAAATGGTTTGATATTAAATGAAATAATTATTGCTTTCTGAACCACGTTCAAAGACTGCGAGTAGTAGGTATTCAAAGATAAAAACTTGGACATATTGAGCATAATGGCGCGGTGAGTTGCGTAGTGCTCTGTGAATTCACACCATAGCTTGGTCACATCACTTACCTAAGTATAACTCGCGACGTTTTCGGTGTGGCCGAAAACACTTGACTGATTCAAAACAGAAAACATCAATGGTGAGATGTTAACTTTTTTCATGTGGTGACAGAGTAAGAATACACATTAAGAATATACATGTCACCACCCCATCTCATCCCATAAGTGTCGTAAAAACCGACTAAGGGACTATCCGTCAATATTTTTTTGCGAGGTGAACAGAAGGAAAACTTGAAATTGAATTATCCGTATACCAATCCGTCTGGCCAGTGAGGTAAGCCAAGCATCCTTCCGTCACGGGAGGAGGCCCGTCGCTGCAGTGGGACATTAATGGGCTGTTATGATGATGATGATCTCTACGAAAATAAAAGAAGGAACACTTGCCATAAACTATGATACTGAAACAGAGAAAGGATAAAACAAAAAATCGCTGTGTCTCGTAGCCTATCCTGCTCTTAAGAACTGTCTAAATCAATGACAAAGAACTGATTTAAACACCAAAACTTTTTTACCCTTCTAGGATCGAAACCGCCATATTATCAGCAAAATCGGCTTAACACACAACGCATTCTATACTTTATTTCTTTATTTACAACAAATCTGAATATCAAACGAATAAATGCTAGACAGAATACATATCTATAGTATATATACTGTGTATTTATTTTAGTAATGTTCTTTATCGCTGAGCTTGCATCAAAGCAAAACAGAACAGCTTTTCATCGAGTCCGTATACAATTTTATCGCCTCTATAAATTAGGTAATAGTACTATACGACAGTATTTTACGTCTCTCTAATTTATTACCACTAATGACTGAACGCTGGGAGTTGTCTACTTGGCTTTTATTGTTTTACGTCAAAGCATTTTTTTTAGGTTAAGTAATTAGTTACTTACGTTTGAGTTTCTACTGGCGTTGGTTTTCGAGAGTATTATAAGTACTTGAGCTATTTATTTTGTCAGGCTTTCCTTTTTGCCCGATTTACACATCGACAAGTACAGTGGCGAGTTAAGTAGTATTTTAAAATTAAGTTGATTTAAATAGATCTCCATCCTATATTTTGGCAAGTTATGTACGAATTAGCCCCCTCTCTCGCGTCTCGCCAACTTAACTTGCCAAAAAATAGGATGGAGATCTATTTAAATCAACTTAATCAGCAACTTACTACTTAACTCGCTACTGTACTTGTCGATGTGTAAATCGGGCATTTGTTGAAGTAACGAGTTGATAAGGAACTTTACAAAGATAATATTCCTCGAATTTATTCTATATTATTATAATTATTTATTATATATATTTATTTTTATTTTATATATTTTATATTTTTATTATTTATTTTATATACATATTTATTATTATTAATTACCTTATTATAAAGGCCAACTATCCCTCCGTCACTGGAGGAGACCCGTCCCTGCAGTGGAACATTAATGGGCTGTTATGATGATGTTGATGATTCTTATATGCAAACAACTTTTATGAGATGAATATTTTTTTAGTTAACATGCCGCAGAAATACGTGATTATAAATTAATAGAGTTTTCATGGTCATAGATACGTATTTTGCTAGGTAAGTTACTTATTTATTTTTTAATAAACTAAAAAACTTAAGAAACAATTTACGAAAAGTCGAGGCAAGGCCCGCATTATTCAGTACAAACGTCCCTGATACCTCATAACTTAGGCTTTATATAAAAGTTTTGGAAGCAACTTCTACTTGATTTTAATTATTAATGTTATCTTAGACGTCTAGCAGCAAAGTATAATTATAAAGTTGTTGTACGAATCTATAACTACGCAGTTCCCATTAAAATCTCCTGTACCTACTTCTTCAAATTTTATATCCTCTCAACTAGACGACTTTTGTGGCGTAGTGGTTATTCAACATGACTGCTACGTAGAGGTCTCGGGTTCGATTCCCGCTCAATGCAGGTCTTTGTGTGCATGAACATGATCGTTTGCATTAGTCTGGGTGTTTTCTATGTATAATATTTAATTATGTATTTACGTAAAAAAAGTAATTAAATTTGTTTACCCGTTGTCTAGTACCCATAGTACAACCTCTGCTTAGTTTGAGACTAGATGGCGTTGTGAAAAGTGTAAGGAATATTTAAAAAAAAACTGTCGATCGACCATGTCCTGGCGGATTGCAAAACACGGACTGCAAAAATCTGTCGGACGCCAGAGCTCGATTGTTCCTGTCGTAACTCAAAGATGGAATAAACAATTAAAAGCTATACCTGTCCTGTTCAAGCTTACAAATCGTGTAGGTAAGGCGACAAGGATAAAAATATTCAACTTGTCTCATGGATAATGCGTGCGGATCACATGGATTTTGCTAAAAAGAGTAAAACTATCAGATAACTCCAGTCAAAGACGCCTTACAGAAACCTAATCGAAACAGACCATGCATTATAATACCGATATATTATACTAATGTCCGTGTGGTGACGGAGTAAGAATACAATATATCACCACCCTAAGGACCCGTAGGTCTAAGGGACTATCCATCCGTGAATATTATCTTTAAGAAATAAAAAGAAGGAAAACTTGCATTTAAACCCTGTACCAATCCGTCTGGCCAGCGCAGGAGGAGGCCCGTCCCTGCAGTAGGACATTAATGGGCTGTTAAGATGATAATATATCCTATTCTGTACTCGCGTCCATCGCATGAGGATTCTGCCCACAGTTTTTCGGTAAGTCACCATTCGATGATCATTTTTGCCCCATCGGCTATCGATTCTGTGTGTTATGTAAACCAAAATCAGTGTCATCATAACATCTTGTGACGGAGGGATACCTACCTTGCCATACCACTTACTAATACCACGCTGGCCAGACGGATTGCTATTAGTTTAACTTCAAGTTTTCCTTCTTTTTATTTCGTAAAGATAATATTCACGGATCGTCCATTAGTCGTTTACGAAAACCGTGAAATAAGATGGGGTGGTGACATATTGTATTCTTACTCCGTCACCACGCGGATAAAAAAATCTGTGTCATCATCATCATTTCAGCCAATCGACGTCCACTGCTGGACATAGGCCTCCTTCAAGCAATGCCACCTTGTGCGGTCCTGTGCCTCCCTCATCCATCGGCTTCCCGCCGTCCAAAATCAGTGAAGTAAGATTAATTAGGTAAAAACAAGAATGCTTTGTTTAACGAGATCGTTTAATCAGTAAAGTGCCACCCACGTGTTGGTTTATTCTGGGATTGGTCGTTATACCGAGAAGCGCACTTTTAATCATGGTTTAATCTATACTCATTGGAAAATTCTACTTTCAAGTGAACTGTGTGTTCATGTTTGCTTTTAAGTTTATTTTTAGAAAAAGGCTTAGAATGGAATAGTTGCAATGTAGGGATGGGCTACTTGCAGGTATAGAAGAAAACTTGCAGTATTAATACCATGCTGATTAAGCAGATCAGTTTAAGCTCACTTCATCATAACAGCCCATTTATGTCCCACTGCAGGGACGGGCCTCCTCCCGTGACGGAGGGATACTTGGCCTACTAATACCACGCAGGCCAGACGGATTGGTATAGGGTTTAATTTCAAGTTTTCCTTCTTTTAACTTCGTAAAGATAATATTCACGGATAGTCTTTTAGTCGGTTTTTACGACACCCATGGGATGAGATGGGGTGGTGACATATTGTATTCTTACTCCGTCACCACACGGAGACATATGTCTCACTTACTCTTTTTTTATTGGGGATATTTTGTTTAACTTTAAATACCATACAGGCATAATTTCGGGACCGGTAAAAATGAAACTTTGTGTAAGAACTTTTTAGTAAATCCCTTAGTAATTTTGTCAAAATTAATTAACTAGTAATTTTATATAATATATTTGTCAAGGAGCCGTGTGGTGGCGTGTGTTGGGTGGGGCATAAATATGTCCAGTAGTGGACTATAGGCTAGTTGATTGATTGATCAATTGATATGCATCAATGCACTGCTTTTGGATTCCATTCCTGAAATTATGATTAAATTATTAAATTATTATTATTTATTATTCTCTTTATTTACATTAATCACATTTAATTACATTTTTAAATATAGATATAAAAAATAAAAACATTTAAAAATATAAAAAAAAGGTAGACCCACCGGCATCGGGTCTACCTTGATTATATTATTTATTATTATTAATTATTTTTATGTTTCTCTTTTCCATAATACTCGGGTCTATTGGAGACCCGGTTCTTTGGAAGGCATACATCCGGCCGAAGCCAAGACGAAGAGGCCCTTTAAGAGATATTTAATCTGGTAATGGATACACAGGGCAGATACCATCTCTGAACGCACGTTATTATTAATTATTATATTATTATTATTCCAATTTATTTAACTCATTACCTACCACAAGTGATTTTTACTAAATCATATTTATCTCCTTTTATTGTATTCTGACCAACATGTTACGATCGTTAAGACTTTAATTAATTCAATGTTGAAGCTGAAGTACGTCACGTATGAATACTGGCGAGCTTCCAAAAAGTTGAAAAGATAAAAAATAATGGACTTTTGTTATATCTGATATTGAACGGAATCGTATTAATACCGTGGTATCCAGTTATTGTTCAAATATTTATTTGTATTTTCAATTATAAATTGTTGTACTTTCGTTTTATCTGATATTGAACGGAATCGTACCTATTAATACCGTGGTATCCAGTTATTGTTCAAATATTTATTTGTATTTTCAATTTTAAATTGTTGTTTATATGTTAAAGTTTTTTTTTAATTGCAGCTTGAAATCTATAGCATAATAGTCTTATATTGAAAACTGGAAATCGGAGTAATTTTTTTACCCAATCCTTGAATATTGATCAATTTGCTTTTTCGGTATTGAGAGATCCCGTTGATGCAATAACAAGAAGTATTTAATTCATGGATTATTTGAACCAACTGGATACAATTTCATGTTGCCCATTGAAAACCAGGATTACCTGGTTTTATCATTATGTTGCTTTTACTTTTCCTGATTACAGGAAAAGTAAAAGCAACTTTATGATTAATAAATCGTGATGAAAAGCGAGATAACAGCCCTAAAACGAAGGTACTAATGAACTTATGATTTAAACTCAAGCATCTAAGGGCATGATTTTGTTGAGGATTGAACTTACTTTACTTCGACGCCATCACTTCATCGTAGAAGCTGAGCTGAAAGGATCGCCGAATCGCGTTACTGACGTCCGTAGGAGGCAACTAATATTTACAAAGAGATGGGTTGCTTCTTTCTCTACTCCAATCATAATCAACTTTCTCTCTCTATCTCTAAAGTCCTCATGTCTCAGGATCGTGGTGGTTAGCATCAAGGTTGCTTTTAGATATAAATTTAGTATTCACCCTTTTTTGTCAAGTGCCTAAAAACGTTTTTGATTTCGCACCAAAGCGTAATGTTCTCATTTTAATATTACACAATCTATAACATAATAAAAAAACAGGTATTTTAACATTAAATCCAGTTCCCAATAAAATATTTTACAAAATAATACAAGTAAAGAAATATATTTCAAATCATTCCTTTCTTCTAACATACAGAACTCATTAATACGCCTCTAAGTAATGACACAATTTTAATCTACCCTCGCTTTTACAAAGGTTCAAGAACAAAATGATTGTTCAAAAAATAATTATCTCTTCGAACACAGAATCGTTTTAAATCGATATTACTTCAGTATAATAAAGAATCGATTAATCATTGAGCTACATAGACAGGTCCTACTAACTTCAAGGTGATTTCTAAAGTTAGATATAATGGCTGCTCTAAGTTAATTTATCTCGGCATTGGTTTGTAGTTAGTTTGTATTCAGTTTGTGTTAGTAGGTACCGTAAACAGCTGCAACTTTGCACAGAAATCAAAGTTTTTTGACAATAACTTTTTAGGTGGGTATAATCTGTGGATTGTTATACATGTGCGTGCAATTTTAAGCCTTAAGCCATTACAATAAACGTCCACAATTGTTTAAATGCCAGTGGTAAATGCTACAGAAACCGCCAAAATTGTCGGCAAAGTTGTAGCACTTTTCTGCAAGATTGCCTGTAATATTACCGCCACAATTACATAGAGAATATAAAAATAAATGTATATATACACCTCGTGGTAACTGTAACTACATGATCAAAGAAGTAGATGACCAAAAATTAACACATTTCACATTTTATGACACATAGGCAAACTTAGGTCGGCTGTTAATAGTGTTTCATACAAAAGTTAGGGTTGTGCTGAAAATAAAATACGGATTTTATTGTTCACAGTATTTATTTTTAATAATCGTGTTTAAATTTTTTTAGATTACTAAGTCATAGTCATACTATGCATAAGAAATAATGTAATCAATATAGAAAATTATAATTACTTGTTAATAATTATTATTCTCTGATTATCTATAAGATAATCAGAGAATAATTATTATATATATAGAATAGCTTTACTTACGGACTACCATACGCAACTCGAGCAGTGTTAAAGGATTGCCGAATTGTGCCGCAATGTTCATCACCTTTGCTATAATGTTCTTCTTCTTCTTCTGCTGAGATCTCTTGGGGACGGCCAATAGATCTAACGTGCTCGTTTCTTATTTTGTTTAGAATCGTACGCCTCGGAATGCCAAATTGCTTATCGGCTTCATATGACGATAGGGTCATTCCGCCAAATCACGCTGTCCGGTAAGGACCAAATTTCAAATAATTTTGTGAAATTTTAAATAATTTTGCCCTTACCGGACAGCGTGATTTGGCGGAATGGCCCGATAACGCTTTCGTTGATACTAAATCCATTGCTAGCTTTGATGTTTCGTGTGAATAGTCAGCATATCGTCTAGCGCCAACTTGTCGCCTGTTTGTTTTTATATTCATTATAAGGCTTAACCTGCCAAAACCCTATAACAAAGCAAAAAAGGATGGTTTACGCAGAGATAACACAGGATGATTGGTGTCTCTTACACATCCTATTTATTTTAAACTAATTTCGGTAAATAGCGCCTATACATATATTACATCAGAAATTTCTATGGGACCAACTAAAGAGAAGCACAACCAGCATTTTCAAAATCGATTTATAATTTACTGAGATATTGGTATTTGTTTTTATGTTCTCTTTGGAGAAACATACAAAAAAAATACAAACAGATAAATATAAAACCTCCTTCTTCTACACAACTACTCTACAATGTATTTGTACCCTTTTCTAGTAAAAATACTTATTTATATATACTTATATTATGTATATACTTATATTATAAGACGAAATAATGAAATATTAAAAATGTCCAACTCGACAACCCTAGCATAGGCAAACTTGTGTTGCGAGTACTATCTCCAACCTGCTTTAACATTGCCTACTAAGTTATTGATTGTATCTGATTACTTTTAAGAGATATAATGATAAAAAACAGATAAAAAGGCATGTTCTCTTACCTTGTAAACAATCAGCCAGGTCAGAAAGTCAATATTTTCGGTGTACTTTAAAAAGTTTTGAAAGGAACGGACAATCATGTGCTGCACTTAAACCACTTAATGTCTAACTGACAATTATTTACCAGTATTACCAAAGTAAAAAAATTTCCTTGTAATAAAGTTGGTAAAAATATAACAGTTTGCGAGAAAATAGCAATTTTGCAAAAAAGGCAATGTTGAGTCAAGTTGGCAATATTGCGGCTGTTTACGGTAGTGTTAACAGTTGGGTAAAAAGTATTTATGTAAATAAATCTTTTATGCGCTAATGAACTAATGGAGATAATAATATGCTGCATAACTAACCAAAAACTGCCAACAGTTTCCGGTTAGTTATGCAGTAAGATTAGGAATATAGATGCTAGCGTGAAAAAAACAGTATTATTCAGGTTGAAAATTTTGGAATAATACCGAAATATACCGTAACTTTGGGCTTTTTTCAACTGATCGCACTGTCACGTGATATATTTATATTTATGTGCTATATTTATGTTTTTATTTATTATGTATTTTTTTATTTATAATTATAATTAGTAGTTATAAATAATTGTATATAAGTAAACTATTTATGCCTTTTGTCTGGTACCGATAGCTCTGCTTTAGTTTGGGACCAGTCAACATTGATAATTTATATAATTATACTTTTTATTTTTATGTAATATTTTATCTATAAATAAATTTGATTTGAAATAAATTTAATTTCAAATAACGTGAGTCACGTCGTGACATGAGTCGTGGCAGTCGAGCGCGCGCACGTGCCGCGGCGGCCGGCGCACAAAGCAAGCGGCGGCAATCGACGATCGATGCAAAATACCATTTTTCAGCAAATAAAACATAAAAATATTAATTAAATCAATTTTGAATAAATCCGATTTTATGAAATTTTCCCTGAAGTATTCCGGTATTATTCCGTATTATTCAAAAGTTTTGCAACTATAATTAGAAACTAATATGCTAAATACCCCGTGATTACGAAAAAAGAATACATAGTATCAAAGTCCTACGAGTATTTCATCAAACCCACAGAAGGGTCAAATCCAAAAAAATATAGTTCTTTGATGCATTTATATAACAATCAAAGCAAAACATGAAATTTGATTCTGTAGCAATCCACCAGGACATCATGGTATCGCCCAAGTTTCTCCTCCTCTTTCTCTGGAATTTAGTTTAGCCATCTCTGTAGTGAAACGTATATTGACCTATTATTTTTATATTACAAAACTACTTTCTTTCAACACGAAGTACAGATTACATCTATTACATAACTGTGCTTTATTTGAAACAAAAATAAACTTATAATAACCAAGATCAATCAAAATGAATAAGCACTATGTATAAAGCCATAACGATAAAAAACAGTTTCATTTCCCCGTTTTATCGATACATCGAAACACGCAATAACTGTGAATTACTCGTAGGCACTTTGCTTTAATACAACTCAATTATGATTTTAATGTAATTTATGTCTGAATGATTTTGATTCAAATTATTATAGCTATTTTTATTTCAATGTCAAATGAAAATAACGGAACTGATATTCAAATGTAGCTGTAAAACCCTATTTACACATCGACAAGTACAGTAGCGAGTTAAGTAAGTTGTTGATTTAAATAGATCTCCAATAGATCCATCCTATTTTTTGGCGAGTTAAGTTGGCGAGACGCGAGAGAGGGGGCTACTTCATACTTAACTCGCTACTGTACTTGTCGATGTGTAAATCGGGCTTAAGTCTAAATATATTTTTTTAAATATTAATTATTGCGTGGGCAATAAGGGAAATTCTCAGTGCCTGAGAGGCACTGAGAAGGGGGTCTTCCTCAAGGATCAATGCTTGACCCCACTTCTTTGGTCGGATTATATAACTTGTTGATGATATAGATTCATATTTTTGCTTTTTATTTTGTTGCTTTTACTATCTAGAGTGAATTTTACAGTTCATTATTTTTACGAATCTCTTTTACGGTGCTTGTACACGGTAAGAAAAATCGCCGAGCCTACGCAAGAATTCGTGTCGTTTCTAAGCACGACCTGTGTACACAGCGTCGGCGATGAATAAGAAAATATTCTTGTCTGCGCAAGACAAGACACGGCGAACGTTGTTGCGGAGGGGCAGGGAGCGGTGTAGTAGGGTATCATACTTTTTTGCTTTCTAGTTAACATTTTTACTAAAGGAAACTCACACTGATTATCACACTTGTTATTACTTGCGCACCCTACGACCGTCTGACGACTGCACGAAAAAAATCCTATCGTGTACACGTTTCGATTGGTCTTGTGATAAAAAGGATGAGATTCCGCTTTATACTGCTAAAAGAAGTAAGTTTAATGTGCTATTAAATATTATATTGTAGGTTAAAGTGTATAAAATATGGTTTATAGAATTAACTATATTATTTTGTAAGTTTTAGTCGCTTTGCTCAAAGTTCGTGTAACACTACGCTTACTATTACTTAGCGTAATGTAGCCCGATCGGATTTCGTTCTTCGATTGGCCATGCACTAGTTAGCGACTGTATGTTTTATATTATTTCTCGTATAAAACTATGTTAAATACTTTATAGACAGCATATTTGATATTTTTAAATGTAGGCTTAAGTTTAAATTAATGCATAATACATTTTAGAGTAAGCAATGTAAAACAATAAAAATCACACTTGTTTAGTACTGTGACCGCCCGTAATACACTATGCTGACTACTAGTTAGACGTGTGTAGTGCGTAAAATAATATTGTGGAATTAGGGGTATATACGGCTGACTTACACTAAATCAAAAAATATACACAATTAAGGAAAAATATAAATATGAAACAACTAT